>CM060442.1:154766708-155088892 GCA_030545235.1 Helianthus tuberosus
GAGAGTAGGTGAGAATATGTAGGTGTTGGTGACGTGAAGGAGGCATAGGAACTTGGCGACAATGGCAGCCCGATCGAATGATTGTTTAGCAATGGCGGACCATTTGGTTAAGTTGTTTAACAATTGTTTCATATTATGCGGATGGGATTTTGGGAGAGAAGAGAAGAAATATGGTTGGTTGGTTATCCGGTTTTATTATGTTTTGGGAATATTGGGAGTGTAAGTATTTTCATATTACACCCTAAAGTTATTAGTTTGGCTTATTTAGCTTAAAAAGAGTTTGGAGTAAAGTGTAATTTAGACAATCTCTGTTTGGTAGCCTCTTAATGACCATTCAGATGCTACATCTTAATGGTTTAAAACCTCTGAATGAATAAGAGGTAACCTCAAGTCTGAATGGTTAAGAGGTAACATCTGAATGTTAAATCATCACATGCCACATTCTTATACCTTCTCATTGGTAAAATTCTTAATGGTTCCATAAGAGGTAGCCTCTTAATGACCATTCAGAGGCTACCAAACAGCCCCTAAGAGCATTCACATCCAATCCATCCAATTCAAATTCTGTGTGTGAAGTTTTTATAATATAAAAAGTGGTTGTGAGTGGAGGAGAGAGAAAATGTTACTGTCATCTGTATATTTGGGGGGACACTGTTCAACCCCTGTAATTTTTTAATATATTTTGAAAGTGGTTGTGAGAGAAAAGGTAATGATAAAGGTATAAAAAAATATTATTTAATTGAAAAGGAGAGAGAAAATGTAGTGTTTTTAGTGTAATTTATGGTGAAAATATGGTGGAATGGATGTGAATGCTCTAAGTTCTCATTTTCAAATTCTTGTTTCCTTAGTCCTTGTGGTTTACTGTTTGTACGTTCTGAATCTCTACTGTTATCATCATCATCATCATACTCAGTAAATCCTACCAATAGCACAGCTAAGGTTGGATCTGAGAAGAGGGTAAGATATAGACAGTCTTACCTTTACCGTTATCTCTCTGTTAAATGAACAAAAACTAGTGAATTTACATCTTTATCCCTATGTTTTTATTTTTATTTATTTTTTATAAATCAACCATCTCATCATCTACACCACCACTGTCAACACCCGGAATCACCATAGCCTTTGTTCTCCACCATCATCACTGGAAATCGCTATCATGTTCATCCCCACCTTAATACCAATATTCATCACAGTCATTCACCCACTCTCATTACGTTGTTTTCGAACCCAAACAACCACCATAAAGCACCATCTCTGCATAGTCATCGGAGACCATCACAGCCATCACCTCCATCCCTACAACTCTACTGCAAATAATACTATATTTCTCATAATTTCACTAAAATCATCTCATAATTTCTCAAAACATTGCCTTGACGTTCATAGACACGTCTCTAAATGGATGGCATTAGTAAAGTGGACAAAAAGGGCAAGATTTGGAAAGAACGAGGACCCAGATGCTAAAAATAACCTTTTGGATGAAACTCGTAAAAGTGACCAAACCACAAGGACAAAAATGGCATTTTACTCTTTTTGGAATAATAAGAAATTGATATTAATGGAGTGTAAATTAGCCGAATAACTCTAATATTTTTCTTTTAATTACCAGAGTTTGAGGTCGAGTTTAGTTTGTTTCAAGCTCTGTATCTAAAGCATCGTGAGTAACGTTTTGACTAATGTTTCAAACTAGCTTTCAATTTGAGATCGACTCTTGAGTAATGTTGCAAACTGGTGTTCAGCTCGGGATCGAATCATTTTAACACTTGTTAGGTATAAACAATTTATATGTGTATATAATATAGTATCTATATTTATATTTATTTATTATTTAAGTTTTATCCTAAAACTACAATAGAGTATTTAATATTTTTTTCATAAACATTTTATATGATATCGTATCGACGTATCGTATCGTGTTGTATTATATTGAGTTGTACTAAACTACATTGCATTACGCTAAATTAGATATTATTGCATTATATTATTTTAAAAAATATCTATGTTTTTTTAAAGGCAAATTTCTCTACTCTTGTCGTTTGTGAGACTTGAACCAAGACCTCATGAATCTATAAATGAGTTGGTGCTCTATACTTTGATTGAGCTGGATGTTAAAGGTTAAAAGTAGAGTAAATTGTCATTTTAGTCCCTGAGGTTTGGCTAAAATTGCCACTTTAGTCCAAATAGTTTTTTTCTTGCTATTTTAGTCCAAATAGTTTTGTTTTCTGCCATTTTAATCCCTGACTTTTGTTATTTTTTGCCATTTTCATCGACCACCACCACCTCCCACCACCCACCCCATCATAACCTTCTATCATCGCCACCACATGCCTGCACCGTCACCACCGACCCACCCACCCCACCACCATCACCACCCACCATTTCCACCACCACCAGCCACTTTTCCACCACCCACGTCATCAACCAACACCGCCGCCATCATCGTAAAACCAACAACCATCACCATCATCTTCACTGTAAACCGGCACAACACAATCCCCATACCATCGCACCTGCAAAAAAAGAAAGAAAAATGTGGTTTGGCCAAAATTCACCGAAGTTAACTAAATTTTTTGAATGGAGTTAGTGGGTTGGATGAATTTGGCAAAAAGTGACAAAAGTCAGGGACGAAAATGGCAGAAAAGAAAAGTATTTGGACTAAAATGGCAAGAAAAAAACTATTTGGACTAAAGTGGCAATTTTGGTCAAACCTCAGGGACTAAAATGGCAATTTACTCTTAAAAGTATAAATTAATGAAACTAACAATTCATATGTTTTTACAATTAAAATGGGAGGAAATAAGACTTTAAGACCAATAGGTCTTGGGTTTGATGTGTGTGTGTGTGTGGGGGGGGGGGGGGGGGGGGGGGGGGTGTTTCTCATATTTATTGGGTTTTCTCTTGAATTGGTGTATAGGCATTATGTCTAGTGGAGATGGATATGATCGGATGGTTCCGCTGGTGGCACGATGATACTCTAGTGGTCCGTCAGTGATCCAAATTTGCCGTAAAAAAGGGGGGGGGGGGGAGGAAATAAATTGGGAAAAAATTATTTGATGCCCATGAAGACATTTTCGTGTCAATAGGGGGGGGGGGGGGGGGGGGGAAATAAATTGGGAAAAAATTATTTGATGCCCATGAAGACATTTTCGTGTCAATAGTTGTACATTTTCTATCCCTTTTTTTCTCTATCCACTTGATCCAAAATTTGTTCTCCAAAAAAATATTCAAATGTTTTTATTTGGTTTTGTAAGACTTTTATCAACTTAATGTTTTTTTACGAGAAATATAATAAATAAAAAGGTTCAAGCTATTGTTTCTGCTTAGGAGTTTGGACAGTATGTTTGAACCGACACTTAAACGGGGTTCTGTCAACTAACAAGTACAAAGGTGTAATGTGGGAAAGGGTATTGTAAAATCTTTAAGGAGGTGAACGAGCCGGACCGCTAATTAGCTACTTGATAGTGGTTTGCTAAAAGCTTAAATCAGGTCGAGTTTAAACGAGTGTGAGCCAGAACTTCACACATCAAGCTTGATTAGAAGCGAGCCTAAAGGAGCATATTGCATTCATAGACACAATAAATATTTTTCAAAATAATATAATACAATAATATCTAATGTATAGATGACCACCAACTCATCTATAGATTATTAATTTTTTTTCCAAATCATACAAGGTTAAAACATGAATCTAACTAGAAGCACCAACTCAACTTTGCAGATCTTGAGCATATGAAATAGTTCCATAAAACCAAGAAAATGACAACTTACAATTATGATCATTTTCAAAGAATATATTTAGTATACAACAATACCTATGAATGTTTATTTCCTTTCCTCCAGATGTATGAATTTCCTATAATTTCATAACAACTTAAAACCCCCAAAAAAAACAAGTGTGTTTCTTGACAGCTTCAACGGCAACCAATCAATGCATAATCTCGAACCACACAATCTAGTCAATACGCTCAAGATTGAATTTGACCATACCCTCGAGGGCTAACCGAAACGCGCTCTGCGGAAGGCATTGCAGGCACTGAATCGCCTCGTCAGCTTTCTGTTTAGCAAGAACTCGGGCTCTTTCAATCCCGCCACTTTTCATCACAAGCTCAATAGCTTCGTTTAACGAACCCGTTTCACAAAACTCCGACTCGATTATCTCTCTCAGCTTCGGCTCTTTTTCAAGAGCAAATATCACTGGTGCGGTTAGGTTTCCTTTCGCCAGGTCACTGCCAGCTGGCTTTCCCAACTGCTCTGCTGACTGTGTAAAATCCAATATGTCGTCGACTACCTGGAATGATAGACCGAGATTCTTGCCGTATTGGTACATTTGCTCGCTGATGTCACTGTCGACCCTGCTAAAGATTGCTGCGCCTTTTGTGCTAGCAGCGATTAGTGAAGCTGTTTTGTAGTAGCTTTTGATCAGATATTCGTCGAGTTCAACATCGCAGTCGAACAAACTTGAAGCTTGCTTAATTTCACCGCTAGCAAAATCTTTAATAACCTGTCGTAGTTCAAATGTTAGCTTTTGTTTTCTGTTTAAGACTTTTGAAGCATGGGTGTGAATTTCTAACATGACTCGAAACACGACAGTTGACATGAATCTAACACGAAACTCACAGGTTTGGGTTTGGTCTAAACAGTTTCTGGTCAAACCCGCGCCGCGAACACATTTACCTAAACGGATCGTGTCAGGTTGACCTGGCAGGTCTCTGGGTTGACCCGTCTAACATGTATATTATTGTGAGTTAAAAAACCTAAAAAATGGATCGAGTATTTTATACCAAAATATAAAAATGAAAGAGAAATAACCATTTAATTATAGTTTAAATGTAATTAGTTTATATACAATTTTATTTTGTTTTTTAAATAGTAATCTTAGTGTATTTAATTTTAATCCGTAAATAAATAAAATTAAAACAAAAACTGTGGGCTAAACAGGTCATGTTCTTGTCAACCTACGAAAATTTGTGTCGTGCTTAGGCTCATGTGTCTGACATGATTTTCGGGTTACATCATGTTCGGGTTGGTATCAAATTTTCGGGTTCAACCAGCCAACTCGCAAACCAGACCCATTTAACACTCCTATATTGAAGTATAAACGATGCAATGATGTACCTGGCTAATAAGCTTTATGACCTCAAGGTTTTCAAGATTCGCAAGGTACCATGATGATTGTGCAAACATGAAATCACCAGCTAGAACAGCCACTCGTGTACCGTATAGCTGATGGACAGTTTCTTTGCCTGCATATAGAAAGAAAAATGCTTAATTTGTGCAGGGTTTGAAGGGACTGAAGGAAAAACCAACGATGGCACATGACTTTGAGGGCCGTGCCAGAAAAGATCACAAATGTTTGAATTTTGTTTAGAAAGTGATTATGTGATATTAACGAATTAGAATTAGTAATCAGTCGTAATGAAATCAGTTATTAACTTTCCATTACATTACAACCACTAAAAATCATGAAAAATCTTTACGTAGTTAAAAGTTTTTACCTCTTCTCATGTCACTTTCATCCAACACATCATCATGTATTAAGCTTGCAGTATGAATCATTTCAATGATCTCTGCCAAGCGCCTATGTTCTCGTGTGAGTTCCCTGAGTCAAAAAAGAAACATATTACATACATATCGAACCATTTGGGAATTAAAAATAAACAAATAATAAAATGAGATACTCACTCTAAACCTGTAAGCGCTAATGTGGCTCTTGACACTAAGAAAACCAAGGCTGGTCTCATTCTCTTCCCACCGGCACTAAATATCTGCTCAGCAGCAGACATTAAAACCGGATTTTCTGCACCAACAATCTACCAAGCAAACAACATAAAAAAATATATCAACAGCTTTGAAAAAATTCAGAAAGAAATTGGGGGTAAATTCTTACCCAAATAAATGTTGGTAGCTGAAAGTTATGATATAAAAAAAATGTTTCATCTACTGCAGTTGTGAAGCCGGAAAGTATGGGAGAAAATGATTTATCTATATTCTATAATCAAAGTCATGACTCATCAGGCCTGTAAATGAACCGAACATTCATGACCTGTTCGTGAACTTGGTTGGTGGGAAGTTCGTTTATTTAATAAACGAACGAACATGAACACACATGTTGTTCGTTCATATATGTTCCCGAACGTCCGTTTATGTTTGTTCGTTTATATTTTAATAAATACATATGGAGTTGTATTTATATAAATATAAACATAAAACAGGATTTTTAACTACTTATATATACAACTAACTGATATATGGGTTTTTCAACAGAATTTATTGTAATTAATCAATAACTTGTATAAAGAGCTACTTTATGTCCGTTTATGTTAGGTCATTTATGTTCATTTGTGTTGTTTTATGTTTGTTAAATTATGTTAGTTTACGTTTGTTCGTTTACATTCGTGAACTGCTTGTTTAGGTTTCAAACGACCGAACATAAACGAACACGAACATGTCCATTTTCTTAATGAACGAACACGAACAAAAAAATTTGTTCGATTAAATATTCATGTTCGTGTTCGGTTAAATTTAAATGAACGAAAACGAAGATGCCTCTGTCCGTATTCGTTCGGTTCGTTTACAGGCCTAGACTCCTGATCAAGATGCCCTCAAAACTGTCATCTAACTATATTTGAAATCATTGTGAATTTTGACCCACGCATACATGAAGCGCGCCTCAAGGCCCTGATGTCTTTTCCCAAACGCCTCAGCTTATGTGATTGGTCTAATAAACTAAAAAATGAACCTTAAAAACCATTTAGAGAGGTGATTGGTCTAATAAACTAAAAAAATGAACCTTAAAAACCATTTGGAAAGTTATTAGTAGCTTGTTATATAACACACCCCTAACCTAACTCTAATACAAAAACACAATCCTCAATCTTGAAGCACCTTAAGCTAGCAAATTTGACTCAAGCAAGTCAAAGCTCTCAACAACATTCAAATTCACATACCACTAACATAAAACCAGATGAAAAAACAACACAACAGATAACTCACAGATTGGAGATTCTTGTTCAATGTCAGAAGGTCATCCGAAACAACTTCGAACAAATCAGCTTTCGATTCTTTCTTCACACTTAACACCGGTGGAGGCCCCGGTGCATCCCCTATTCACAAAACAATAATTTAAATCAATAAACTGAATTGTACAGAAATTAAATTGTAAATGAATATGAATTAATTAAAAATGTAAAACTACCATTGAGCAAAGTCTCAGGAGCTTCAGTAGAAAACACTCTACACTTTGCAACTTTCTCATCACCCCTGCAACATATCAATCTCCTACCACCCCCACCCCTATTCACACTCCTAATCACTTTCCTAGCATAATTCCTGGACCGAAACCGGTCGAATGAAGCACTAAAAGAACACCCACAAGCACCAAAATCAGCAAACTTAATCCTACCAAATTCAAGATTATGGCATGTAGCCGGCATCATCATCCTAAACACCCCCAAGATCAAAACTTTATTCAATAAAATTAAAAACCCAACTCAGAAACAGCACTAATTTGAATAAAACCACACACCCATCTGGCAAAAAGCCATAATCTTGATTCTTGAACAACAACAATGCAATATGGGAGGTGCAAATGAGTTTGAAAATAAAAGAGGCAAGTTGGAAGTTTGTTGGTTTGCAAAAAACTGTAATCTTGAATAGATATACGGGATTTTTAGTGGATCCAAAAAGTCCACATATGTCAAAGATACAATTTGGTTTTGTTTTAATTGGAAGGTATGGCTGCCACAAAACAGAGGGGGGTTAAATAGAGCAAAAGGGTTTCTTGAATTGAGTAAAGGGTGGTTTATGAATAGAGAAAATTGGGAGAAAAGGGCACCTTATCTATGGGTTGAATTTGTGTGTGGCAGTGGCAGGGCAGTTGGTGGCAAATTGAGAAACATTCATGTGTTGTGTGATTAGAAATGCCCATTTTTATTTTCTTTAAAATGCATAATTAATATCTTTTTTCTTTGTAATTAAATTATGAGGGGCTTGATATTATATTTTATTATGGTGTAGAAATCAATAATCAATAAGGTATTTTGTTTCAGCATATTTATTGCAGAATTAATGGTATCAATTGTTAATTCATTACTGTCAAATGAAAAATGAACAAAAATTACAAAAATAAATACTTTGGAATTTAGTTATACTTCATTCCCACAATTTTTTTTTAACGGCAAACGAATCCTTCAAATGGGCTACTGACAAAATTTACTACATCGAGATACACTCGTCTCCGAATTGGAGAAAATCCTCACCTAGGGCAGAAGCCCGTCAACACTCGCCCAAAGGCACGACAGTGCGGTGAGGTAAAACCCATTCAGTTCAAGGATCGAACTAGCGATCGCCGCCTACTCGCCTAGTCTCTCATCATCACCAGGTGCCGCTGAAAACTAATGGTGAGAAGCAGCTATTGAACTTGGGTCTCTTGGAAACCCAAGTCTCTCCCTTACCACTCCACCACAAGTCTCTCCCATCATCACCAGGTGCCGCTGAAATCTAATGGGAAAACCATGTCCCCACAAAATTATTTTATATAGTAAAACCTCACGCGTTGCGGTGGAAATTCGGTGGGTATCGATTTAGTTACATGGAAAGCCAACAGTACTTGAATTCATTACGGTATTGGTGCAATAACGGCACTTGGTATATCAACCTAAAGAGAAATTCCAAAAAATAAATTCGTGATACGCCAAAAAGGATATCAACACATGTTCACATTGAGACCATGCGTAGTGGTTAGCTCAATAATGCCCCCACCATGGGGCGTTTTCTGTCATTTGGCAGTCCAGTCAGCATGGGGGCATTATTGGGCGTTATTCCAAAAGTGTCGTAGCGGGAATAATGCCAAATAACGCCCCTTTCAATCATTACACAATTATTATTTTTTAATTAAAAACTTAAAATACTTTATTAAATTAAAAAAAATACAATACTAGAAATAAAAAAACCAGAAAAAAGTAAAAAAAAAATTACATTGCCAAAATCTAATTAAAACTAATTAAAACTTTAGGGACTAAAATGCAAAATCCTTTTTTAAGTACTTTTGAAGTTTAAATCTTTTTTTTAAATACAATCAAAATGAAGGGGCTGAAATGAAAAATCATCATCTTCTTTCTTTCACTCAAACAACCACCTGCAACTTTTGTTTTTTAAATCACCTTCTAACTAAAACTAATTAAAACTAATTTCTTTTGTTTTTTTTAATTAAAACTAAGTATACACACATGACAAGGTTCAATTGGGCAAAGAAATCAAGTTCCGGCGTTTTTCAAATCACGCCAACTTCCATTTTTTCACAAATAACGCCGGAAAACGCCTGGGGGGCGGCACCGGGGCGTGATCGGGCGTTTTCGGGCGAGATTCCGGGCAAAAAACGCCCCACTACATTCGGTCTGATAAAAACTATTAAAACAAATATCGGTAACAGTTCCAATAGTACTAATACTACTACTGGTGTTGTTCAACCAAAATCAGTTCGGTTCGTCACGGCACTGCTACAATACCAACACTCTTCATAGCTTAAGATACAAAAACAAATCTATTTTGAATGTTTGGTTGAAATCAGTTCGGCCTCACTACGAAGCGGGAACTTGGTTGGGATTTCGGTCAGTGACGCCAATTTTGAAAAAAGAAAACTAAATTTGAGATATCTATGATAATATGTACGTTTGTTTTTCGATTACTTATGCATTATTATTCACAACTCGTTTTCAAAAAAAACTATATCCTTACGTAGATAAAAGTAGGCATATCATAGTGGCATGTTCAAAATTTCATAAAATAATATATTTTAAAAGTTATAAGAAAAAAATATGTTTAAAAGTAATTATATTAATAAAATAATAAAAGTTATTTAAAAAAAGAAAAAAGATAACAAACAAATTATAATATCACAATTCATGGATTCACGTTTTTAGAAGAAAAAAAAAAGCTAAATGTGAGAAATCTTTTAAAATATATACGTTTATGCTTTGATTACTTATACATTACTACTCATAACTCGGTTTCGACAAAAAATAAATATCGATAATCATCGTAACGGTATATTCAAAATTTATAAAACATTATCTTAAAATTTATAAGAAAAATAAAATAAAATATGCTCCAAATTAACTATATTGATAAAAGAGTACATTCCTTCTTGAGTCCATTATTTTTAGTGGTTCTAACCACTTGAGTCCAAAATTAAAAAGTTTAACCTCTGAGTGTTTAGTCACTCATTTTATAACATTATGAGTCTAACTTTTTAACACTTGTACTTTTGATTTTGGACTCAAGTGGTTAAAACCACTAAACACAAGGACTCAAAACGATATAAAATGAACAGTTAGGGACTCGGGGCATTAAATCTTTTGATTTTGGACTCAAGTGACTAAAACCACTAAAACACAGGGACTCGGAAAGTAATTTAGTCTTGATAAAATAATAAGAGTTAAAAATAAAGGTAATAAACAAATTAGGGTAAATTACTTTTTGAGTCCCTGTGTTTTAGTGGTTTTAGCCACTTGAGTCCAAAATCAAAATGTTACGCCCTGAGTCTCTATAGCCACTTTTCTTAACCATTTAAGTCCAAATTTCTAACACCATCCACCAAGTTTGTTAACAAGGGCAATTTAGTCATTTACACACAAAGAGTAATTTACTCTTATAAAAACCCAAATCCTTCTTTATTTTCTTCTTCTAGATCAGAACCACCATCAACACCACCTCTGTCATAACCATCACAACCTACCTTCCGCCTCCGACTATTACCACCATTAGCCGTAACCACCACCACCTCCGGCGACTGATCTTGTTTCACCAAACACCATGCTTCAAACCTTCACCTGAAGCCCTAATCAAACCACCCACCTCCGACCTTAACCACCCACGTCTGAACCCTTGAATCAAACCACCCAAAACCTTCACACGAAGCTGATGGCTTGACAAAGTTCAATCCAATGGATCCCCAAAAGCTTCTCCCAAGAAGTATGCATATCAGATTTTCACCCTCGCCGATCGATTGAAATATCGTCGTTCTTCGTGCTCAACTGTGTTCTCTATACTGCCGGAGTTATGTCAGATAATACTTCAATTATTCATAAATTGCTAACCTAACACTTCAATTGTACATTTCAATAGAAACTAGAACCATCAGTAAAGAATATACATGTAATATTCTAGGCTCTTGAGCCTCACGAATAGCTTGCACAAGCGCAACAGTCACAAGTGCCTTCACTGTAACGCCTTGCGTTTTCATACTTTCCATATTTAGAAACCATTGCTTGAAATTCTATTTTTTTGGAAATCTTGTATTCCTTGTAATCGTATTTCGTTGTATCGTTGTAAAATCCGAGACTTTGATTGTAATGAAACTAATCTTTTATACATGTTTATACATTGATATGTGCACTCGTTTGATACATGGTTCGTAATTCGTATAAACGTAAGCTTAACTAGTAAATAATGATCATGTATTCGTAATCCTTAAATCTTAATACATTTAAACACTTAGTTATTCGATTACAAGATTAAGTTGTATGTTTTTTTTTTCACTTGATCATACCAAACTATAAACCATACATACTTGTTACATTTCATGTGTTATACACAAGTATGTTATCACACTTTTTGATAAATTAAAACATATCATTTATGCATTTTGGACCTTGTTACAAGTTACATACATACTAGACACCATGTAACACTTTATTAAACATCAAATATATTCCTTCTAATGTCAAAAAAAAAAAAAAAAATTATAGGGTTGTTAACAGCCTTGCATCAGCCCAATTAATTTCCTTGTTTTGAGTTATTTAGCCCACTAAACACTTCCAAAGTCCAACCCAATGAAACCCTAATCCATCCCCTGTATAGCCCAAGCCTCCTCCAAGCATTTTTCACTTTCTAAACACTCTCCATTCACTCTCAAACACTCCAAACCGTAGCTGATTGCAGAAGTTTAAGCAGATTTATACCACTTCACTAAAGTGAGCATAACTCACTCAATTCTTATCCGATTCACTCGATTCTTTTTCCTACTACTTTGTATTGACCTTAGCTACGTTTCCATGGGTTTTCCCTGGAAAACCAAAGCCTGGAATGTTGCCAAAAGGGCTCCAAAGTGGACTGATTTTTCTATTCTTGTTTCAAACTTTGATAAACTTGTTTAAACTTGAGGAAACTCATCTCAAACATATGTCCTTATGCTTATAACCACTTCTATGGTTAGTTAGGCTTAAAAACAAGGTTGAGACATTCAAAATCAGAGGTATAAACCTCACAAAATTTCTGTTTTGTTCAAGGGTTTTAACCCACAAGTGATGCTCAAGTTCAAGACTTGATGATTGTGTGATTTAGGATTAGCTTGGGCTAACCTACTTGAAAATCCACACATTGCTTTATGTTTTCTCATAGATTAGTTGTTCATATTCTATTGTTTATTGTAAGTTCATGACTCTCCTTGTTATTCATAATAACAAGTGTAGTGGTGAACAATAGAGGTACCTAAATGGAAGCTTTGTTCTTCCTACCTCATGTATGAATTCCATGATACTTAGAGGTGCCTAAATGAAGACTTTAATCTTTTACCTCATGCTTGACTTATATGATGTAATATACAGTATGTAATACTTATGTAACATGTAACACCCATGTTATTATTTTGAAATTTTTCGTATAAAAACGGTATCAAACATGTAATTACGATTAAGTATCCTTAGAAAATACAAGTAATTTAAAACTTTTACAACTTAAAAGTTTTCAACATAGTATAAATAAGTTCGCCATTTAAAAGTTATGACGTAACGCCGTGCGGAAGCTTTAATCTCGTGTGTTCGGTTCTTGTACACTGCTTGATCTTCTTCCGGATACTCCAACTATTCGCCTAAAATTAAAACCAACTCAAAAGTTAGTTTTGATAGTCAAATGACAAGGTTAAACGAGTTTAGAGTTCAAGATAAACAAAATACAAAATTAATTTTCGCCAGCTGACTGGCTTACGGACCGTAAGCCTAGACCCTTACGGTCTGTAAGCAGCGTCGCATGACGCCTAGGACCTAGGCGTCACGCCTAGCCCCTGTTTTCACAGACTGTTGTTTCAGCTGATGCTGTGCATTCCCAGCCATACCCGATTTCACGAAAACGAGCATAACTCTCTCGTTTTTGATCCGTTTTACCCGATTCTTTTTCCTACACGTCCGTAATTTATTTCTCCATCTTGTGGAGTTAAAATCCGTCATCCGGATTAACATAATTTCAGACTTTTAAGTCTTCGACTTATCACCCTTTTTCCCAATTTTGACCCATTCGTGTATTTATCAAACAAACATATTTATTTGACTCCGATTTCTCATAAATTCCAATAAGTCATTGTTGTTTATCATAAGAGATTCAAAATCCCGGTTTAAATACATTCTTAAACCCGTTTTTACTTAAATGCTTATTTTGACCCGTTAAGGGTATTTATGTCCTTTTAGGCATAAATCTCGCTCATTCATTTTTAGCACCATATTTTCACATTAGTTCTCAAATGGTCTTCCACCACAATTATATTTGTGGTGGATTTGATATAGTAAACTATTTATGTCGTGTTTTACTTCTCGGTTTATCATATTACGAAAAGGCCTATTTCTAGGCGATTGACCCACAAAGGTTTATGCCTATCACCTTGATGCTTATCTAAGGATTACATGATTATAGTATGTGATTCCCAAACCACCCATAAGAGTCGTTTGCCTGATTTACCCATCAAAGGCATATTTATCAACATTAGTCCCTCATTTACAATGAAGGACTTTCACTACAATTATGATCAAAATCGCACATTTAAAATATAATCTCATTGAGGCGTACCTGGCTCGGGTCAACAAATAGACCCGATTTATACTTCGCTTTTATTATCACATATTCTATGGACGCAATTAACCGAATCGCTAATCGCTCATGTTAACACAAGACTTGACAACCATATTAATCGATATTGTCAAATGGTGTTATCACACCATTTGACCCGTTTGGCCTATAAGACCAAGCATTTTCATAAGTAGCAAAACATGGTTATTAATTACCAATTTGTTCATCCGACCCATTTCGGATTTTTGCCACTAGACCCCTTTTTCTCTTAAACTCTTTTCTTATATTTTTACCCATTCGGCTTACGCCACGGGTGTCCTTTGAACGTTAATTTACTTTAGTCGATACTTGACTAAATTTCCATTTTTACCCAAATTTCCCATTACTAGTTACGCTATAAGGTAACCTTAAGAAAAACTCTTTAACTCTTAACCAATTCATGACTAGTTTACCATTTTGCCTCTTTCACCTTTAATCATGGTTTAAAACATTTCTATTCATTCCGACCCAATTCGTTTCGTGTCGGAACCCATAATTCGAACCTAATCCTTTGTCGTATTTATCGCCTATAAAATAAACACGTATACTACAAGTGGGTGTAAGTTTTACTTACCTCGCATCCGAAGTATGCTTTTTCTTCACACTTGATTCGTTTGACCCGCTCACTCATCAAGCTCCCACCTAGCTCGTTAGGCGTCAAACTATCATCA
Organism: Helianthus tuberosus; assembly: GCA_030545235.1. Taxonomy (NCBI): domain Eukaryota; kingdom Viridiplantae; phylum Streptophyta; class Magnoliopsida; order Asterales; family Asteraceae; genus Helianthus; species Helianthus tuberosus. The sequence goes on from CM060442.1 coordinate 154,781,255, forward strand.
TAATTCATAAGATGGTTAGATTAGTCATTATCAATTATGACTACTCCATCTAACGGTTTTATGTCGACTTTATCACTCGATTAAATCATTGGTTAGTTTGACTTCCTAAAAGTCAATTGATCTATCGACATATCCAAATGCACACTTCACATGGAATTTCAACATTTTAGCTTCGTTTAGGCATTTTAACAAACACCTAGTGGGCATAATTTTACATGATTATATAGCAAATCCCTAGCTTATCATCTAGTCCGAATTTCACATCAATCAACCATTTTACATGATTGTTAACTTCTAAATTTCTGAAATCACTTCAAAATTGTCAAATTACACTAGATCAACACTCTATTCCCTAGTGTTCATCAAATTACACATAACCCATTAATCACTTACAATGGTGTTCATAAGTTACACTAAAATTTCACATGATTTCAACTTGTATTTGTCTAGGGTTTGTCCCTAGACACTATATGGTTCCTAATTCATCATAAAACAAACATGCAACCATGAATTTCAGATTTTCCCAATTTCATGAGAATTTCAAACAGAGAATTAGCACCAAATTTCACATACCTTCTAACCCCCTTGTGATGAGGATCACGAATCTATGTTCAGATTTCGATTTGGGACAGGAATTAACCTTCAATTGATCAAATTTGTGGAGTTAGGGTTTGGTGAGAAGCTTTGGTCGCTCCTCCTGCGTTCCTGATCGACCAGACACCAAATGGTGTGTTTGGTTTTTGTTTTAATTAATTCTAGTTTCAGTTTTTACAAGATTAACCCCTCCTCTTTTGTATAACTTATAGTTTGGCTGTTTTTAACCCTATTATAAGTTATTTCTAGACTATTAGCTAACTAGGTTAAAATTCCTAGTTAGTAAATTCTTGTTTATTTAAGAATCCTAATATTCACCGGGTTACTTTTACCACTAAAGGCAAATTACCCGTCTTTTAGTATAAACGTGGTTTGATTACCAAACCCGTTTTTGGGGTGTTACATAACAACCAAATAATCGAACTCTTGGTGATGAACTAATGGACATTCGTCAAGCTAGTAGATTGTATCATCTTAGGCCTTGACAACTTGTCACGATTCTAATGGAACTTTGTTCCATTAAAACATTTAAACTCTTTTAGAGTTTCATAGTGTCAAGAACAAGTGTCATAAGTGTTAGATGATTATTTTCATATGTTTATTTTTCATGTTATTTAAACTCCAAATCCCTAGAACCATATATAAACACCTCTTAAACTCCAAATCAAACACATTCAACTTCCTAGTCTCAACAACATCGTCACATGGGATAATCGGAAAGCATATGCAACTTTTTGAGTACACTTGGCCCATTTTCCTTTTAATACACTTTGGGTGCAACATGTTTTACTTGTTAAAATGCACGATTCACAAACATGCTTTTATTCGTTCAATCCTTATACATGCTTTGCTATGCTTAGGTTCATGCTAGAATACATACTACTTGTTAACTCGGCTTAACAATTATAGCGCTATAGGAGTAGCACACCACCCGACGGGGTTTTGTTGAGTCTTTATTCTATAACGGTCTCGTCACTTTTGTGTCGAGGGATGCTAAATACTAGTGGACACTAGAGTTGACATATTGTTATGCATGATAGATTGACCTTGTATACCAATTGCTATGTTGGATTGAAAATACCTTTTTATACATATGCCACGAGTCTAAAACTAGTGTACACACCAATACCTTTGTATTGAACTATGCTTTTAAAACATGTTGCAGGTTTAGCGATGATGTTGATAATGCATGGAATCTAGTAGGATGCTTAGATACACACTTTAAATTTTGTATTTTATTTGTATTGTATTTCATTATTCATGTTGTATTTGTTTCAAATCCTTGTAATTGACTCTTTAGAAATGAAATAAAAATTTATCATTTAAATACTTATCACAAATAGTGTTATGAAGTCTCTTGCAATCTATTTCGTCTCACTCCGATGTTTCCGCCATCGGTTGGGGTGTGACAGATTGGTATCAGAGCCATAACTATAGGGAATTAGGAAAATTGCCATGCTTTTGACCTAGTCTATAGTTAAGCACCAAAATTCGACCATACTTGCTTCACAGGCTACTTTTATGAAATATCTTTACATGTTATTCTTGAAATGTCTCTTACGTGTTATTTTCTTAAAATGCTTTATGTGCTTATACTTGTTATTACTATTTTGAACATACGTCTTTTACTCATTTATACTAAATTCGAAACCACTTGTAATACACAAATGAGACGACTTCACCAAAATAGGCGTGAAACCCACAATTTGGTGAAAGACTCTCAATCCACCTATTCTTTTTACACGAAATTCGCCACCAAGTTAGGAGTGAGATCCTCACCTTGATGGAGAATTTCTGCTTTCAAATTGTAGTGGACCCTCGTCAAAGTGTTGAAAATAAATTTTGACCCGACGAGTACCAACCACACTTAGGATACGAAATCGTCAAGTTAGGGGTGAAACCCGCACCTTGTCGACTAGTTCCACTCCTTGAATTTTTCATAAATCCCGCCAAGTCTCGAAATTTCGATTGATTTGGGACATGTAGTAACCGGAAGGGTAAATACCGTTAACCGACTTGTCGGCGAGAGTATTCCACCTATTAGGCCAAATCATGCTCCTCAAATTCGAAAGACTTTTCGACCACTTTGGTTAGTCAAAGTTCCGTTTTGGAACCATCCCAAATTTTAATCAAACATGTGTTTCTATTATTTATTTTATACGATGCAATCTTTCAAATTCGAATTTACTTTCGATATTTTCTTCTCACACACACATCATACTAAATCTTTTTCATACATTTATACCTATGCATGATTTCAAAACGTCACTCAATTTTGTTTACATTCTTTATAACGCCAAAATGGGGACATATCATTGAGTTAGGAGTGATTTCCTTACCTTGACGATTAACTCCGCTCCTTCTTTTCTTAAAACGACCTCACCGACGAGTTAGGGGTGATTCCCTTACCTAGGTGATCGTTACCAAAACTTTCCTTCAAAATACTTTATCAAGCAAACACAATCATGTTTCATACCTAAATCATTTATCATTTTTCGAAATACCCACTTATATCAATTCCAAAATACATTGTTTTATTAAACGTACTTCTTATCCTACAATCTATTTTCACAAAACTCACATACACAAAATTCTTAATCATACCTTAAAACGTTTAATTTCCCAAATTTCAAAACCTTATGAAATGCTACCTATCAATTTAATCGGTCCAATGAATCTCTGGCCCATGAACTTCATATTCAACTTAATCACTAAAACACGCACACGTTATATCATCATACTAGAGACTTCCATTCTTAATCAAAATCAAACCGACCTTTCTCAATTACTTATAAGATCTTATAGATGTTATATGATCGTTTTACCAAATACTCTTTTCAACATCAACAAATCATTTGTTAAAACTTTTAACAATCACTAAGTCTTTTTGCTAAATTTCTTTTCTAAGGATCCTCGTTTTCACAAGAACCTCCTAAATTCATAATTTCTTGTTTGATGAAACGAACTTACTTTTTATCAAAAACCTTTTTCCTACACCAATTTACAAAACACGTGGGTAAGAAAACTTCAAGGGGACCGACCATCTTCGGGTTACGTAAACTCTTTTAAAACAAAAGTAGCATTTCCATTCACTACAAAATACATTATGTTTAACCAATGATTACTTTATATCCTCTTACATTTACAAACTATATTCTACCCTTTAAATCAAGCTCAATCTAATTTTGATTCGATAAACTCAACGTTTCGTTTTGTCACACCCCGACCACGTAAAACAACAAAGCGTGGCGGAAACGTCGGGGGGTGTTGTAACAGAATTATCGTTTCATAACCATGGATACAAAAAGTGTTTCGTTTTATTGATAATATTTAAACATTAACATTGTTTTAACACATAACAAACAAGTTTTATATCGACTATCATTGTTTTATGTCACTAAGGCCTCGTCCAGATCCTATGTGACGCATGCATCCTAGAACGTCAATCAAGCAACAACACCTGAAACATATGTAAAAACAAAGTCAGCAAAGAAATGCTGCCGAGTACATAGGTTTTATAAGAGTATCAGAATCATGGCTTGTTTTCATATATTGCAATACCTCGAAAACCTTGTTTTTAAAAAGTGTATAATATTGCAACATGATTAACCAACTCAAATCAAGATGGTTATAATTTATAAAATTTCGTAGCCATGATTCTTAACCCAAAAGCTTTTTGTTTTTAGAAAACCATCTTGTAAAACATCTCGTATAAACTCGTTAATAAAACTCGTCTATTATTTCGAAAACATCGTTGAGTGACATCGTTTCAATATCGTTTACCCAAGTGAACTAAATAACGCCACGGTATGTAATATGTTGAAAACACTTATATACAAGAAGTACCAGCGGTGTATCTACCATGTTTTCACCACATTACACCTGTCCCGTTATCTAAACACTAGCCATAAACCAACCGTTTACCCAAATCCTTTAACATCGTTCCCAAATCGTTCCCAAATCTTTCCAAATCATTCCAAATCGTTTACTCGTTTAAATCGTTTAAATCGTCCTCGTTTTAATTGTGAAAACTTATATATGGTCGTCTCGTTAATAACATTCAAACCTTTGTGACTCGTTCATCGTTCAACTCGTTCTTGCATTAACAAACCTCCAAAGGGTAAGTTAACAATCATCAGATTCAGTCGTTACCCACAACACCCACACATAACCATGGGTATAGTGCAATAACGGGATTTGTCATATCCTATGGTACCATAACCTAATACTGGTCGGCATGATCAATGCTAATGAATGTCGTTCGTTATGTAACTACAACCAACAAGTTCGTTCACATTATCAAAATCGTTAATAGTTTAGTATAAATCATTCTATTCGTTTTTTAAATCATCGTTTAAACCTTGAAAACATTTTGTACATATGAATCACCCCAAAACAATTGAAAGTTGTAAAATAGGGGAACTATGTACTCACATGTAGTGCAAGGTATCCTCAATCAATAGTACTTCAACAAACTCGAGTAAACCAGAGAAATTAAGCAGCACCTAGTAATTGAATCACTAGTCACACAATAGACGCCTAAATCGGACGATCGGACAGAATGAGGTCTTGTAAACCAAATGAGTGTTGGAGCTCATGTGATATGGTTTAACAAGGCCTACATCCTAAATGAAACCTAACCTAAGTGCTTTCGACCCATCGCGACCTATTAAGGTAGTTTACGCTACTTTAACGTGTCGTTCGCGTAAAACACGTTTGGACTGCCTAACTAGTCCTATGATAAGTAGAATATGCCTTAACATGCCTAATATTGTTACTAAATCAGTTTAGATGTCGAAAATTAAGTTACATAGGCTTAAAATGAATTTAGGCGTAAAAAGGGCATTTTGGTAATTTACCTATGGCATATAATCTACTTATCATACAACTACCTAAACTAGGTGACCATAAGGTATAACCTCGGAAGGTTATTCCTTAAGCGACTATGGTCACTAAACATGTTTGGTCGGATCCTAAGATCGACCAAACGGGTCGTGTTCGAAAGTCTAAGCGGGTGTTTAGTCCGCTTGACTTACGACTCTACACAAGCACTAAACTAAAAAAGTGACGAGCTAAACATGCTAAAACATGTTTAGTTAAGTTAGAAAACAAGTTTTGATATCAAAACAAACGGTTTTGATATCCTAGAGTAGTTTGGTTACAAAATACGCAAGAATACGTATTTTGGCCGAAACTACGACTCGTCACTGAGCCTAGAAAACGTGGTAATCAGTAGGTATAGTTACTAGGGACTATAACCATCGTGATTACGCTCACGTTATGAAGTTCAAACGAACTTCACATCGACCATAAACTGGTCAATGCAGAAAGTCAAACGCAGTTTGACTTTAACGCTAAAACGAAAGAAAAGAACGAAAGAATACTTACAGAAGGTCCCCGCAAGCTCTTGATCCGATTTACTCTCAGGTATGAAGCATAAACTTCAACTTAGAGAGCCAAAATCAGATTCAAGTGTGAGTTTGCAAGGAAATGAAGGTGGGTATTTATAGGAATTCAAGAACCGTTAAGATCGTTCATCGAAAACTGAGCTTTGATCTGGACCTTACATGTGTGCCCATGGTTTTCTAAAACCATTGGAGCCCCTAATAATGGACTAGGTTCATTGAATACCAGCCCATGGTTTTGCAAAACCATGGGTTAAAACCATCAACACTTCAAAATGGACTAGGTTCATTGAATCTGGTCAGAAATTTCAAAAATGGTCCCTGCACTTGTAAAACTTGATTTTTTGCACTTTTAAGCCCCGTTAACCCCATTTCAAGACTCTAAAATAAAGTTAAAGTATAGGGAACTCAAAACATGCTCAAAAATATCTCGGATGTCGGTTCGTTTGGTCGTACGGTTGCGTTATTCGCTTAATTACGACGGAAGTCGTAACGAACGCAAAAATGATCCAAATTAAGCGACGAATGGAATTTTATCATGATAAACACTAAAATAAAATATTTTAATGCTTACATAAATTTTTGGATGTCCGGATGTATTCAGAACGTAAGACATGCGCGAATGTGCAAACTTATGCACTTTTTGACGTTTTTAGTCCCTGAATGACCATAAAGTTTATTTTAGCATACCGAACCCCTCAAAGCCTATTCATAAGCTATGTAATGGTTATTTAGGGTATGTTTAACTTATGATCAAGTTCCGGAATGTTCGTTACTATACAAATCGGCATAGTTTTGCAGTTTGACACAAATAGTCCCTACGATCGAACAAAGTTGATTTCAACACACCAAACCATTCAAAACTTCTTTCTAAGTTATGTGGAGGTTATTTAAGGTATGTTAAGCCTATGTCACTATTCCAGAGTGTTTGTCGCATTATACTGACTGCGTTTACGCACCAGTTTGCGTATAACCTTCCAGAACGCGATTTACAGCTTGCAATCGGAATTGAATCGAATTGAAAAAAAATCACCAAACACAAATACACACATAGAAACATCAAAACATATATAATAACACCAAAGCACATTGTTTTATTAATAATCATTATTGTTTTACATCGTACATCGATTACAGAACACAGTTGTCACAGTCCCCCCTACTTCAGGAAATTTCGTCCCGAAATTTTTAACTAGAGGAAGCTTGTGAAAAAAAATGTGGGTATTTCGTCTTAATCTGGTCCTCACGTTCCCAAGTAAACTCTGGGCCACGTTTGGATTCCCAGCGAACTTTGACCAATCGAATCCGTTTGTTCTTCAACTGTTTGAAAGTACGTTCCACTATCTCCACAGGTTTCTCGACAAGGTGCATTGTTTCATCGATTTGAATCTCGTCAAGAGGAATGTGTAGATCAGCATCAGCTAAACACTTTCACAGATTGGACACATGAAAAGTCGGGTGAATATTTCCAAGCTCTGGAGGTAGCTCTAGACGATAGGCAACCTTTCCAATTCTTTCCACAATCTTAAATGGTCCCACATATCGAGGTGCAAGTTTTCCTTTCTTTCCAAATCTCACGACTCCCTTCCAAGGTGAAGCCTTGAGTAGGACACGATCTCCAACTTGAAATTCTAAGGGCTTGCGTCCCATATCCGCATAACTCTTTTGACGGTTTCGAGCTGTCACAAGATTATCGCGGATCTTCTTGATTTTGTCTGTTGTTTCCAGAACGAGCTCAGGTCCAGTAAGCTGAGCTTCACCGGTCTCGTTCCAACAGACAGGTGAACGACATTTTCGACCGTAGAGAGCTTCGAATGGCGCCATGTTAATGCTAGTATGATAACTATTGTTGTAAGAGAACTCGATCAGTGGAAGATGAGAATCCCAATTACCACCAAAGTCGATCACGCATGCTCTAAGCATATCCTCCAAAGTTTGAATCGTTCTCTCAGATTGACCATCTGTTTGGGGATGATAAGCAGTGCTTAGATTTAGTTGGGTTCCCAAAGCAGATTGCATGGCCTTCCAGAAATGAGATGAAAATCGAGCATCACGATCAGAGATGATATCCAAGGGCACACCGTGTCATGTCACAATCTCATCAACATAAATCTTTGCAAGTTTATCAGCAGATAGATCCTCACGAATCGGAATGAAATGAGCTGATTTCGTTAATCGATCGATAATAACCCAAATAGCATCATGACCTTTAGATGTACGCGGTAACTTAGTGATGAGATCCATCGCAATGTTCTCCCACTTCCAAACCGGTATCTCTGGTTGTACCAGCAAGCCAGAAGGTCGTTGATGTTCGGCCTTGACTTTGAGACAAGTTAGGCATTTCGATACATACAAGGCAACATCCTTCTTCATACCAGGCCACCAGCACTTAGTACGAAGATCCTTGTACATTTTATCAGCACCAGGATGGATAGAATATCGAGACTTATGAGATTCGTCCATTACCAAGGTGTGAAGATCGTCTTGTTTCGGAATCCACAATCGATCCATAAAATAGAGCAAACCATCGTCTTTCGCTTCGAGCTTAAGCTCAAGTTGACGTGGTAATTCCATACCCATTAAATTTTGTGAAACACAAAATTGTTGAGCTTGAAGGACATGAGATTAAATATCAGATAGAGTTCGAACAGAATGAAGCTTGACTCGTTCTTTTCGACTAAGCGCATCAGCTACGACATTCGCCTTACCAGGATGGTAGCAAATCTCGCAATCATAGTCGTTCAAGAGTTCAACCCAACGTCGTTGCCTCATATTCAGCTCTTTCTGATTAAGAATATGCTGGAGACTTTTGTGGTCTGTGAAAACCACACACTTTGTTCCATAGAGGTAGTGTCTCCAGATTTTAAGCGCGAAAACCACAGCTCCTAACTCAAGATCATGAGTCGTATAGTTCTTCTCGTGAACTTTCAATTGTCTAGATGCATATGCTATAACTTTACCTCGTTGCATAAGGACGCAACCAAGACCTAAGTTGGACGCATCGCAATAGACAACGAAATCATCGCTTCCCTCGGGCAGAGATAGAACAGGAGCATTACATAACTTCTGCTTCAGCGTTTGGAACGCTTCTTCTTGCTTGGGTCCCCACTCGAAAGGCTTATTCTTCTGAGTCAAAGCAGTGAGTGGAACCACAATCTTCGAGAAATTTGAAATGAATCGACGATAATAACCAGCAAGACCAAGAAAAGATTGAATCTCTGTAGGCGTCGTCGGTGTATTCCAGTCCTTAATAGCAGCACTCTTGGATGGATCCACATGAATACCCTGCTCATTGACTATATGACCCAAGAATTGAACTTCTTTAAGCCAGAATTCACACTTGGAGAATTTAGCAAAAAGTTGTTCCTTCTTTAGGAGTTCCAATGTTAAGCGAAGGTTTGCTCGTGCTCGGTTCGAGATTTTGAATAAATGAGAATATCGTCGATGAACACAATAATGAACTTGTCCAAATAAGGTTTGCAGACCCTATTCATTAAGTCCATAAAGATAGCTGGAGCATTCGTCAAACCAAAAGGCATGACAGTGAACTCGTAATGACCATATCTTGTGCGGAAAGCAGTTTTGGGAATATCTTCTTCGAGAACACGAAGTTGATGATACCCAGAACGCAGATCGATCTTGGAAAAGCATGAAGCACCCTGCAGCTGGTCGAAGAGATCATCAATTCGAGGAAGGGGATATCGATTCTTGATGGTGAGCTTATTAAGCTCACGATAATCGATACACATTCGAAAGGATCCGTCTTTCTTTTTCACGAAGAGGACAGGAGCTCCCCAAGGTGAAAAGCTCGGTCGGATGAATCCTTTATCAGATAACTCTTGAAGCTGTTTCGATAACTCTTGCATCTCCAACGGTGCAAGACGATAAGGTGCTTTTGCAATCGGGTTGGCATTGGGTACCAGGTCAATATGAAACTCGACTTGACCAACTGGAGGCAAACCAGGCAGTTCATCAGGAAACACCTCCGGATAATCCCGAATAATCGGAATATCCTGAATACTCTTGCTCTTGCTTTTCTCCTCGGTGACATGTGCCAGAAAAGCAACATATACTTTTCGTAAATACCTTTGGGCTTCCATACACGACATAAGCTTCAAACCACCAGATGGCTTCTCTCCACGAATTTCCAGAACATCGCCAGAAGACAAAGGAATACGAACAATCTTATCGAAACAAACCACCTCAGCGTGGTGTTTGGTTAACCAATCCATTCCAATGATAATATCGAAACTCCCAAGTTGCATCGGTGTGAGGTCAATAGGAAAAAGATGGTTACCAAGGTTTAACTGACAATCACGAATAACAGAATCGAGAACAAGAGGTTTACCGGTAGCAACTTCGACAGATAAGGGTTTCCTCAGTTTGGTTCTAGGTATCGCAAGCAAAGGCTCAAAAGATAACGAAACAAAACTTCTATCGGCACCAGAATCAAAAAGAATAGACGCAGGTCGATTGTTAACAAGAAACGTACCGTTAACCACTTCGTTGTCGGCCCTCGCTTCGTTTGCATTCAAATTGTACGTTTGCCCACGAGCGGGATTCACATTGACGTTGACGTTCGCAATCGGGTCCGCGTTAGCATTCGCGTTTGCATTCACCAGTCTCGGACAGTTGTTGCGGAAGTGACCATACTCTCCACAATTAAAACATGAACCCGGTGGGAATCTTGCATCATTCCCTAGACCCGGAGCTGGAACCTGAGCAACCTGATTCTGTCCCAAACGACAAACATTGGCCAAATGCCCAAGTCTACCACACGTTGTGCATTGTTTGCAAGCTTGTTGTACAACGTGATGACCGTTGCAATGAGCACAATGAGGTGCGGTACCTGCATACACTTTCTTTGCAGGCGGTTGAGCTGGTGGGTTCTGCGGGTTCTGAGCAGTCTGTGCTGTAACAGCAAAATTCTGGGCACCCTTTCGCTTCCTCGATTTCTTCGATGACTCACCTTCCTTACCCTTACCCTTTTTCTTGTCCTTCTCTGAATCAGTCGCCTTCTTTTTATCACACTTGCGGGTGAGTTTACCCTTCCTGACTTGAGTCTCAGTCAGGGTAGCAGACAACTCGATTGCTTGACGAAGGGTAGTAGGATTAACACCGGTCACAGTCTCCAGAATAGAATCGGGTAGACCATCGATATACCTCTCGATTGCTTTCTCCAGAGGGGTAACCATGGTGGGACACAATAGACTGAGTTCCTCAAAACGATCCATGTACGCACGGTGTTCAGCCCCATCTTGCTTTAAATCGTCAAACTCTCGCTCCAAAGCCCGAATTTCGTGACGAGGACAAAACTCCTTCATCATGAGAGCCCGAAGCTCTTCCCATGTTTGTGCCAACGCCACTTCGGCACCCCTGTCGTGCATAATACCATTCCACCAGGTAAGCGCTCGCTTCTCAAACACGCTCGAAGCAAATTCAACCTTACGCGCATTCGGACACTGCACATGTCTGAATGTGCTCTCGATACTCTCAAACCACTGCAGGAGCGCAGTTGCTCCTTGCGACCCTGAAAACTTAAGCGGCTTTGCAGTATTGAAGCTCTTGAAGTTACACGGCGCGTTGTTGTTGTTATTATTGTTGTTGTATATCTCGTGGACTTGGGTCACAACGCCGGGAAGTACAGCAGCCACTTGCTGAGAGACCAGGGCTGTAATTTCTTCAATAGTGAAAGATTGTGCTTCATGTCGAGGAGGCATTGTCTAACAAGGAAATAGAGGAAACAAGTGAGGTTGAAAAGCAAAAGAGGTATCGACAAAACGCAAGAGAGGCGATCATTCGTTCGTTACCTTGAACAAACAAATGACATGCAGTGACTAATCAAAGTAAATAGGTCAAAAATAATGTATCGCGAAGACATGCTCGCCTATAAGTGAACACTCACCCCAAGAGTTCCCAGGTAAGAGTGACTGGTCTGATTCTGTGGATTTGTACGAACATTCTAGCCTTAGACAGAAAACCCAGGGTACAGGCATTCACTCTTTCAGTTTGCACGTGTTCACATTATTTAGACCCAAACTTTGACGAGATTTTGAAAACTTAGAGGGTTCAAAACCTTATAATAGAGGGTTCAAAACCTAGTAATCAATCATCCTAGAACAGATGATTAGTTTTCAAAGCGGGTTCGAAAATTGTGTTCTCGTTGTGGTTATCACCTAAGAATAGGTGACGATTTTGTTTTAAAAAAATCTAAACGCAAATAAACTCGTGTTGGGGTCCTAAAAGTTATAGTCTAGGTCAAAGCATTACTAATAACCTAATTCCCTGTAACCATTGGCTCTAATACCAACTCTTCTGTCACACCCCGACCACGTAAAACAACAAAGCGTGGCGGAAACGTCGGGGGGTGTTGTAACAGAATTATCGTTTCATAACCATGGATACAAAAAGTGTTTCGTTTTATTGATAATATTTAAACATTAACATTGTTTTAACACATAACAAACAAGTTTTATATCGACTATCATTGTTTTATGTCACTAAGGCCTCGTCCAGATCCTATGTGACGCATGCATCCTAGAACGTCAATCAAGCAACAACACCTGAAACATATGTAAAAACAAAGTCAGCAAAGAAATGCTGGCGAGTACATAGGTTTTATAAGAGTATCAGAATCATGGCTTGTTTTCATATATTGCAATACCTCGAAAACCTTGTTTTTAAAAAGTGTATATTATTGCAACATGATTAACCAACTCAAATCAAGATGGTTATAATTTATAAAATTTCATAGCCATGATTCTTAACCCAAAAGCTTTTTGTTTTTAGAAAACCATCTTGTAAAACATCTCGTATAAACTCGTTAATAAAACTCGTCTATTATTTCGAAAACATCGTTGAGTGACATCGTTTCAATATCGTTTACCCAAGTGAACTAAATAACGCCACGGTATGTAATATGTTGAAAACACTTATATACAAGAAGTACCAGTGGCGTATCTACCATGTTTTCACCACATTACACCCGTCCCGTTATCTAAACACTAGCCATAAACCAACCGTTTACCCAAATCCTTTAACATCGTTTCCAAATCGTTTCCAAATCGTTCCCAAATCGTTCCAAATCATTCCAAATCATTTACTCGTTTAAATCGTCCTCGTTTTAATTGTGAAAACTTATATATGGTCGTCTCGTTAATAACATTCAAACCTTTGTGACTCGTTCATCGTTCAACTCGTTCTTGCATTAACAAACCTCCAAAGGGTAAGTTAACAATCATCAGATTCAGTCGTTACCCACAACACCCACACATAACCATGGGTATAGTGCAATAACGGGATTTGTCATATCCTATGGTACCATAACCTAATACTGGTCGGCATGATCAATGCTAATGAATGTCGTTCGTTATGTAACTACAACCAATAAGTTCGTTCACATTATCGAAATCGTTAATTGTTTAGTATAAATCATTCTATTCGTTTTTGAAATCATCGTTTAAGCCTTGAAAACATTTTGTACATATGAATCACCCCAAAACAATTGAAAGTTGTAAAATAGGGGAACTATGTACTCACATGTAGTGCAAGGTATCCTCAATCAATAGTACTTCAACAAACTCGAGTAAACCAAAGAAATCAAGCAGCACCTAGTAATTGAATCACTAGTCACACAATAGACGCCTAAATCGGACGATAGGACAGAATGAGGTCTTGTAAACCAAATGAGTGTTGGAGCTCATGTGATATGGTTTAACAAGGCCTACATCCTAAATGAAACCTAACCTAAGTGCTTTCGACCCATCGCGACCTATTAAGGTAGTTTACGCTACTTTAACGTGTCGTTCGCGTAAAACACGTTTGGAGTGCCTAACTAGTCCTATGATAAGTAGAATATGCCTTAAAATGCCTAATATTGTTACTAAATCAGTTTAGATGTCGAAAATTAAGTTACATAGGCTTAAAATGAATTTAGGCGTAAAAAGGGCATTTTGGTAATTTACCTATGGCATATAATCTACTTATCATACAACTACCTAAACTAGGTGACCATAAGGTATAACCTCGGAAGGTTATTCCCTAAGCGATTATGGTCACTAAACATGTTTGGTCGGATCCTAAGATCGACCAAACGGGTCGTGTTTGAAAGTCTAAGCGGGTGTTTAGTCCGCTTGACTTACGACTCTACACAAGCACTAAACTAAAAAAGTGACTAGCTAAACATGCTAAAACATGTTTAGTTAAGTTAGAAAACAAGTTTTGATATCAAAACAAACGGTTTTGATATCCTAGAGTAGTTTGGTTACAAAATACGCAAGAATACGTATTTTGGCCGAAACTACGACTCGTCACTGAGCCTAGAAAACGTGGTAATCAGTAGGTATAGTTACTAGGGACTATAACCATCATGATTACGCTCACATTATGAAGTTCAAATGAACTTCACATCGACCAAAAACTGGTCAATGCAGAAAGTCAAACGCAGTTTGACTTTAACGCTAAAACGAAAGAAAAGAACGAAAGAATACTTACAGAAGGTCCCCGCAAGCTCTTGATCCAATTTACTCTCAGGTATGAAGCATAAACTTCAACTTAGAGAGCCAAAATCAGATTCAAGTGTGAGTTTGCAAGGAAATGAAGGTGGGTATTTATAGGAATTCAAGAACCGTTAAGATCGTTCATCGAAAACTGAGCTTTGATCTGGACCTTACATGTGTGCCCATGGTTTTCTAAAACCATGGGAGCCCCTAATAATGGACTAGGTTCATTGAATACCAGCCCATGGTTTTGCAAAACCATGGGTTAAAACCATCAACACTTCAAAATGGACTAGGTTCATTGAATGTGGTCAGAAATTTCAAAAATGGTCCCTGCACTTGTAAAACTTGATTTTTTTGCACTTTTAAGCCCCGTTAACCCCATTTCAAGGCTCTAAAATAAATTTAAAGTATAGGGAACTCAAAACATGCTCAAAAATATCTCGGATGTCGGTTCGTTTGGTCGTACGGTTGCGTTATTCGCTTAATTACGACGGAAGTCGTAACGAACGCAAAAATGATCCAAATTAAGCGACGAATGGAATTTTATCATGCCAAACACTAAAATAAAATATTTTAATGCTTACATAATTTTTTGGATGTCCGGATGTATTCAGAACGTAAGACATGCGCGAATGTGCAAACTTATGCACTTTTTGACGTTTTTAGTCCCTGAATGACCATAAAGTTTATTTTAGCATACCGAACCCCTCAAAGCCTATTCCTAAGCTATGTAAAGGTTATTTAGGGTATGTTTAACTTATGATCAAGTTCCGGAATGTTCTTTACTATACAAATCGGCATAGTTTCATAGTTTGACACAAATAGTCCCTGCGATCGAACAAAGTTG
Source organism: Helianthus tuberosus (assembly GCA_030545235.1). NCBI lineage: Eukaryota > Viridiplantae > Streptophyta > Magnoliopsida > Asterales > Asteraceae > Helianthus > Helianthus tuberosus. The sequence continues at coordinate 154,796,602 of CM060442.1, forward strand.
ATTTCAACACACCAAACCATTGAAAACTTCTTTCTAAGTTATGTGGAGGTTATTTAAGGTATGTTAAGCCTATGTCACTATTCCAGAGTGTTTGTCACATTATACTGACTGCGTTTACGCACCAGTTTGCGTATAACCTTCCAGAACGCGATTTAAAGCTTGCAATCGGAATTGAATCGAATTGAAAAAAAATCACCAAAAACAAATACACACATAGAAACATCAAAACATATATAATAACACCAAAGCACATTGTTTTATTAATAATCATCATTGTTTTACATCGTACATCGATTACAGAACACAGTTGTCACACGTTTAAACAACTATACATACATATCATCATACACATTTTAGTCGATATCTAGCGATAACATCATTCATATCGTTCGTATTTACATACTCAACCTTTTGAATGCTTTTATACGCTTAAATCCGCTATGTCCCAACGTACACTATATACGTAAATTTTATTATTCGTACCTACACTTATACGCATACGTTTTATGCTTATACTTATACTCATACTACTCGTACGTTTTATGTTTATACTCATACTTACGTGCATATTCATGCTTAAACTTATACTTATTCTCATAATTTCATTCATACTCATGATTCATACATTCATACCCGTACGCGAGCGTAATCCGAGTGATTCGCTTACGTGGGTCCCATATATACTTAAGCATGGACTTGCTTATATACTATATTCTTATACGTACACATTCTTATTTTTAAATTATGTATACCCTGATTCATACACAACTAGTACAAGCTATGCGGATCATGCGACGATCAAAATAATCGCGGGTGCACACGGGATTATAGTGATAGGCACATGAAAACAATAGAGCGTACTATTGTGTATGGTAAGACACAGAACGTAACATGACACCGAATAACGAGACGAACATAACATGGCCAAAACATGATGGATACGCCGCTGGTACTTCCTATATATAAGTGTTTTCACCATGTTACCAAACTTTCGTAAAACGTGCCATGAGAAATTCAGTGTTTTGCAGATCTTTTGACCTAATACAAACTTTAAATAACTCACAAACGCATTATATCCGATTATCCATGACGAGACTTCATCTTTAACACGCTACTTTCTTCTATCTAATACTTATATCATTCATATACTTGCATTCATTTAGAGTCAATCGTTCGCCCCATACTCCTATTATTATCCATTATCCTTTCTTTCATAAGAACCCCGTTCACAATCAAGCTTGTTTAAACATTCAAATCCAAACTTATCTCATTACCTTTAAAACCGTCTTCCTATTCTTTATTCTTGTGTAAATGTACTTAGTATACCTTTAACGCTTTATTCAAAGTACCAAACCTTTTCGTTCCTCTCAATAAACAATTTTAACGAAAGTGTGATTTTTATACTATCCTTAAAACTTCCCCTGTAAACTACCCCACTTTCCAACAAAATACAAACCGTTTGGCAAAATCTTCCTTCTTAATACGTCCCATTTTTAATACATCTCCAATTTAAGTTATCCAAACTTGTTTAGACTCACTTTACCTATATACGCACCTACACGTTTTCAACTATGTTTGGTACCTCAAATTATTTTAGACAACGAACTCCCTTGCAAATTAACTTGTCGTTCTCCAAAGTTTCGTACTTTTCAAACCGTTTCAAAATTTCAAAGTCTCAATTTTTGCCAAAACTTTTTCAAGTCTTCCTCTTGAATAAATTTCGGTACGAAATTTCCTAAATGAGGGGAGCTTGTAACGCCCTGCGTTTTCATACTTTCCATATTTAGAAACCATTGCTTGAAATTCTATTTTTTTTTGGAAATCTTATATTCCTTGTAATCATATTTCGTTGTATCGTTGTAAAATTCTAGACTTTGATCGTAATGAAACTAATCTTTTATACATCGTTTATACATGTTTATACATTGATACGTGCACTCGTTTGATACATGGTTTGTAATTCGTATAAACGTAAGCTTAACTCGTAAACATTGATCGTGTATTCGTAATCCTTAAATCTTCATACATTTAAACACCTAGTTATTCGATTATAAGATTAAGTTGTATGTTTTTTTTTTCACTTGATCATATCAAACTATAAACCATACATACTTGTTACATTTCATGTGTTATACACACCTGTGTTATCACACTTTTTGCTAAATTAAAACATGTCATTTATGCATTTTGGACCTTGTTACAAGTTAGATACATACTAGACACCATGTAACACTTTATTAAACATCAAATATATACCTTCTAATGTAAAAAAAAAAAAAAAAATTATACGGCTGTTAACAGCCTTGCATCAACCCAATTAATTTCCTTATTTTGAGTTATTTAGCCCACTAAACACTTCCAAAGCCCAACCCAATGAAACCCTAATCCATCGCCTATATAACCCAAGCCTCCTCCATACATTTTTCACTTTCTAAACACTCTCCATTCACTCTCAAACACTCCAAACCGTAGCTGATTGCAGAAGTTCGAGCAGATTTATACCACTTCACTAAAGTGAGCATAACTCACTCAATTCTTATCCTATTCACTCGATTCTTTTTCCTACTACTTTGTATTGACTTTAGCTACGTTTCCATGGGTTTTCCCTGGAAAACCAGAGGCTGAAATGTTTCCAAAAGGGCTCCAAAGTGGACTGATTTTTCTATTCTTGTTTCAAACTTTGATAAACTTGTTTAAACTTGAGGAAACTCATGTCAAACCTATGTCCTTATGCTTATAACCACTTCTATGGTTGGTTAGGCTTAAAAACAAGGTTGAGACATTCAAAATCAGAGGTATAAACCTCACAAACTTTCTTTTTTGTTCAAGGGTTTTAACCCACAAGTGATGCTCAAGTTCAAGACTTGATGATTGTGTGATTTAGGATTAGCTTGGGCTAACCTACTTGGAAATATACACATTGCTTGATGTTTTCTCACATATTAGTTGTTCATATTCTATTGTTTCTTGTAAGTTCATGACCCTCCTTGTTGTTCATAATAACAAGTGTAGTGGTGAACAATAGAGGTACCTAAATGGAAGCTTTGTTCTTCCTACCTCATGTATGAATTCCATGATACTTTGAGGTGCCTAAATGAAGACTTTAATCTTATACCTCATGCATGACTTATTTGATGTAATATACAGTATGTAATACTTATGTAACAACCAAATAATCGAACTCTTGGTGATGAACTAATGGACATTCGTCAAGCTAGTAGATTGTATCATCTTAGGCGTTGACAACTTGTCACGATTCTAATGGAACTTTGTTCCATGAAAACAATTAAACTCTTTTAGAGTTTCATAGTGTCAAGAACAAGTGTCATAGGTGTTAGATGATTATTTTTATATGTTTATTTTTCATGTTATTTAAACTCCAAATCCCTAGAACCATATGTAAACACCTCTTAAACTCCAAATCGAACACATTCAACTTCCTAGTCTCAACAACTTCGTCACATGGAATAATCGGAAAGCATATGCAACTTTGTGAGTACACTTGACCCATTTTCCTTTTAATACACTTTGGTGCAACATGTTTTACTTGTTAAAATGCACGATTCACAAACATGCTTTTATTCGTTCAATCCTTATACATGCTTTGCTATGCTTAGGTTCATGCTAGAATACATACTACTTGTTAACTCGGCTTAACAATTATAGCGCTATAGGAGTAGCACACCACCCGACGGGGTTTTGTTGAGTCTTTATACTATAACGGTCTCGTCACTTTTGTGTCGAGGGATGCTAAATACTAGTGGACACTAGAGTTGACATATTGTTATGCATGATAGATTGACCTTGTATACTAATTGCTTTGTTGGATTGAAAATACCTTTTTATACATATGCCACGAGTCTAAAACTAGTGTACTCGCCAATACCTTTGTATTGAACTATGCTTTTAAAACATGTTACAGGTTTAGCGATGATGTTGATGATGCATGGAATCTAGTAGGATGCTTAGATACACACTTTAAATTTTGTATTTTATTTGTATTGTATTTAATTATTCATGTTGTATTTGTTTCAAATCCTTGTAATTGACTCTTTAGAAATGAAAATTTATCATTTAAATACTTGTCACAAATAGTGTTATGAAGTCTCTTGCAATCTATTTCATCTCACTCCGATGTTTCCGCTATTGGTTGGGGTGTGACATCCACGTTCCGATTCCTCAAACAAGTAGCCGAAGAACAATCCCTAAACAACTGAAACGCATGATCCGAAATATCACAATCCAGCCCTAATTAGAAGCCACATCAATTATCTGCAAATAAGCCCTAAGGTTATCCACAACAGCAGACGGGTCAAAAGCAGACGAAGACGACGTCATGCCAAGCACTCGTTCAAATAAGTTGTGGTGGTGCGGTGGTGGTGGTGCCAGAGATGAGTGTTGCAGCAGTGATGGTGGTGTTAGGGTTGGTGGTGTGGCAGTGATGGTAATGGTTGTGTTAGGTTTGAGAGAGAGAAGGAAGAGAGATGAGGAAGAAAGAGGGGAGAAATCAGTGTGTGTGTAAGATAATAGTAGTAGTAGTAATAATAATAATAATATAATATACAGGGGCATTTTAGTCTTTTAATGAAAAACTAACAAAAAATTCAAACAGAGTTAGAAAATTGGACTCAAATTGTTAAGAAAAGTGACTATAGAGTCGCGACGAACTGTTTTTCGGATTTGAAGATGAGTAAGGAGTGATTGGCTCGAGACTTCTTGAAGCTAACTTGTTGCAAAGAAGTAGTAAACTTTTGGAACCGGTTTTTCGAAGCTTGTTTAGACCATAGAGAGATCTTCTAAGCCGACAAACCTTGTTTTCATTTCCCTTCTCAAATCCTTGCGGTATCTTCATATATATCTCTTCGTCTAACTCTCCATGAAAAAAGGTGTTATTCATGTTGATTTGATTGATAACTGTAACACCTCGTAAAATCACGTCCAATGATGTCTTGACACGTGCACTAAACCCCTAAAGAAGTCAAACGTTGACTATTAAGGACTAATTTTGCAGAAAAAATCAAAAACTTTGAATATAGAAGGGCTAAAAGTGTTAACATGCTTAAACTAAGCCTCTGAATAACAATACACGGTATTCATATTCACAAATGAGCCACTTGTTGGTCGAAAGGAGTCGTTTGCATAATTATTTGAAAGTTTGCGCGTCGAAGGGTTAAAAGCATCAACATGTTAATTCTTACCTCTGAGTGACCTTTTAATAAACCGAGAGCTTCATGATAATTGATTACACTCTCGAGAATGCCTAATATTGGCCATTAAGGGCTTTTACGCCAATAAGTGAAATTACGCGCAAGTTTACAAATTAAAGGGGTTAAAAGCATCAACATGCTTAATTATACCTCTGAGTGACTTTTTAACGAACCCAAAGCATCGTGATGTTTGATAATACTCTCGAGAATGCCTAATATGGACAACATAGGGCTTTGACGCAATAGAATGATAATGCGCGCAAATTTGCGCGTTAGAGGGACCAAAAGCGTTAATTTTTAAATCTACGCCTTTGGGTGACCATTTAAGCGAACGGGAGCGTCGTAATATTTAAGCATATGCTTGGGAATACTCAATATGGGCTACGAAAGGCTTAGATATCGTTAAACGATATTACGCGCTACTTTGTGCGATTAAAGGACTAAAAGCGACGACTAGCGAAATTACGCCTTTGAGAGGCCTTTCGAATAAACTGGGAACTCTGTATTACTCAGTCGTACTCCTGAGTGTACCTAAGGTTGACCGTTAGAGGTTTTGAACCTTGAATTAACATGTTATGATGGATTAGAAACTTTCGTGCCAAAATGCCAAATATGAAGGTTTAAGAGATAATGAAATGTGAAGGGACTGTTCTTGTCAGACCTTCAAAAGTTGTTGCTGAACTTAAATGAACCTGATATAAAAGTTTAAGGGACCAGACCTGCCTTTTTTGATAGTATAAATCAATTAAAAACATTTCAGGGACCAAAGCTGCCAAAGCAGCAAACATTCAGATCTGGGCCGGTATAGGTCACGGGCCGCGACCGCTGGGCTTGTTGCCTACGCGGGCCGCAAGCTAACAGTACAGCAACAGCAGTTTTAAGCTGCTGTTTTGGGTCTTTGTTTGTTTCTCCACACATCTAAATCATTAAACTAATACTAGGGGCATGTTATACTGATTTATTAAGCTGGTTTTACACTTGTAATGATCTCAAAATGATCCTAGACACATGGCATCATCCAAACAATTCTAAAAATCTATAAATAGGCTCCAATTCTCACTTGAACATTTGCACCAATTCTTGAATCCTTCCATTCTCTCAACCAAGGGAGCTCCTGAGCATTAGGAGCACACCTCTGAGTTTATTTCAGTCCCTAGGACCATATGTAAGTGTCCTTTCATGACTAGTTTATTTTATTTGGCTTAAAAAGCCGAAAAGCCAAGCGTTTACGATAAACGCTTTGACTTTTAGTTAGACCGTAAACGGTTAAGCCATTATTCGCAACGAACATGGCTACGTGATCGTAATTAGGTATGTGTTAAACCCTCAAAAGAGCACCTCCTAATTATCACGTTTACTTAGTTAATTGTCGGGTCAAAGTAATTAAAATAAAAGTCAAACGGGTCAGTTTTTAAATAAAATTCATAACTGATAATGTAGAAGCTATAAAATCAATTTTGTCACTTTAATAACTTGGTAAATATTAATTGAACATGTCTAGGTATGTTCAACCCGACAATTCTGAGTTTAGGCTCGGTTCGCAACCAAAAGTCGCAGAAGTTAACTTTTGCTTTGACTTTCAGTTCTGACCCGAATTAGCTTAGTTTAGTTATTCCTTAAGGTTCCTTTGTGACCATATTATATGTTAGTATAACCCTCTGAGGTTATACTACATGGTCCCTTAGTAATCTGAGTTCATTTGCATGTTTCCGTTATTTGCTTAAAAATTAACTATTATGCCCTGATGTTATAAAAACAAGATTTTTGAAAATATGAGAGGACAAAAAGCTTTATTACTGATGTATAAGTATGTCAAATAAATTTGACATCAGTTTCTGGTCTCAAACTAAAGTTATGCAAGATATCGTAAAATGAAGCTTTTTATTAATTAAATTACATTTTTAGCATAAATCATGTTTAAACCCAAATTTTGACACCAAACTCATTACCTACTGCTTTGACATTATTTTTAGGGATTTTTGGAATTTTTGGTCAGATTATAAACTGACCATATCATTGAGTTCTCGTATAAATCGGTAAATGATGATAATACCCTTTTCGTTCATAAAATGAGATTAACATATGATTTGCATACCAAACCTTTTCCTACTGATATTATATATTAAATAAAATATTTTAAATATTTAAGACTGATCAAAATCTCAGATTTTCATAAACATCTCAATTATCGTCAATTATCGACTTTTACGCTAATTAAGCGTATAGTATGGTTTAAAACCATAATAACACCTAAGACTTGTTACCTATTGATTTAATAAATAAATTTTAATATTTTTATAGTAGGTATAAGTCATGAACTCAGATTTCCAAATTTGTCCTCGAAAGCATATGTGAAATGACCAAAATGCCCCTACAGTGCATAGTTTGGCCATAAATGGTAAACTTCACATATGTATGATATCTTACTGATGTAACATGAGAAAATAAATGTTTTTACTGAATGTTATAGACCAAAACCTCAGTTTACTATTAAACCTCTTTTATAAACTTTAAAATGACCAAATTACCCTTTCGGGACCTAAATTGGTTTAAAAACCTTTTTGGGCATAATTGTTGATATCCTACTGAAATCATATCATATTTAAAGCATAATGACTTATGGAACTTGTACATGACTCATCTGGTTACCCGTTATGCTTATACATGTTCGGTACGGTTTATGTAACTAGTTTGCATAAATTAGCCGAAACGGGTCAAACCTTATCATTTTTACTTCAAAATCCAGAATGTATTTAGTTTACCCATTTTATACAAGTCTTCATACTTGTTAGCTCTAAGTCACATTCCAATCCGGTCATCGCTTAATCTAGCGTTTCGTGCCGTAAACTTTTCTTTAAAACTAACCGGTCTAAGTTACAACTTAAATAAAATCCGTTAGGAATCCAATAGGTTAATAAAAACCTTCGTTCCAGATTAGGAGCCCCGGTAAAAGCTACTTGCACTAGTTTGAGTACATTATACGGCTGAGTAGATAAATCTTGCATTTAAAAGCTCAGGTAAATACTTTTAACTTATTTTCCCTTATACGGGCTTGGGATACGGTAAATTATTACCGCTTGGCCGGGTATTGAATATTTAATAGATTAGTGGTTAAATCATTGAGATAACCCGTTTTAATCTGTTTTGTTTGATTTAAGCATTTGGGGGTTAATATGGCTGTGTCCTGGATATCCTCGGCTCATTCATTTGAAATGGCCACGACTTAAGCACGGGGTGTATGCATACACCTGACAGTTGCGTATGTAAAATGATATACCCACTCGTGAGGATAACTTCTTGTGGGTTTATATTAGTGGTGTGTCTATTAATCTGATCTCGGCTTCCATCCCGGGCCCTGAACGTACGATAAACATGTGAATCTGTATACAAGATTATTTTATATAATTGTCCCAAGTTATGAAAGAATATTTGTGCCTTGTGCACTTAAATCAATTTTCTTAAATGTTTTCAAAAGAGTCAGTTTATTGTATTTACAAGTGTAAACTGACGTATTTTCAAAAGACTAAGTGACATGTACTACACGTAATTGGCTGGAAGCTTCTGGGAGTTAAGTAGAGGATCTTGCAAGTCCGTAATGCCTTATGTCTGTTGAACACGTTGTGTAATTGATTAGATCTGCCTGTTGATTTAATATTACAAGCTCGAATGTAATTATCTTTTCAGTATTTTCTGACAATTGGGTTTGTAATAATATTTTATATTCCAAGACTTCCGCTGTGCTATTCTGTGTATGTTTGACTATGACAATATCAATCTTAAGTCACGATACTCCCCACCGGGCTGAGCTGTAATCGGGGTGTGACAGGTTGGTATCAGAGCTAACGTTTGAGTGAATTAAACACTTGCCTTTAGTGTTTAATCTCAAATGACATAGTAGCATATTCCTTAGACATTCCGAGTCTAGACTTAACACAGGAATTCTCTCATCCCTATTAAGTAAACATTGTTTTTGATTTTATGTGTTTTGAATATATCGCCAGGAAAAGAAGTCGTTAATGGAAATTTTCCACATCCGAAGCCTAGAAATGCCAAGCTTCGTACCACGGCTAGGATAAGCGTACAACCAGTTGGAGGAAAGACCTTTATGGACCTATTCCCAAAATTAAACCCGTTTTAACTCTTAACCAGACTTCGGAGTCCATACCAGAAGGTCCCTGAGGCTCCCATATTGAAGATGATACATGTGGATGCTATAAATCCCTATTTCCATCTCCGAGTTTTGGAATTCCAGACTTGGACTGTACCAGTCAAAACCCAATCCGTGATCCATGTCATTTCTTTAACCATTGAATCCTTGGATTCTATTTCTGCAACAGATTCTGACTAGAAATATTTACGTTGTTCACTAAGATCTTCAGAGTCGCTACTGCGTATGATAAATAAAGAAGAAGAAACAATCAGAATAAAGAAAGGAAGACATTAGAAAACCCTTCTTCCATCATATTTCTTTTCCTTTAAGTCCCTGTATAGGCATTTGATTATCATAGTCCGTTGTGGATATATTTTTTCATCATAGTCCTTGTAGACTTACCTCTTCTAATGAAACTTTGTATATACGTTTGTCTATTGTAGTCCCTTCGAGGACATTATATTTCAATAAAGTCCCTCGTTGGGCATGCTATTCCAATATAGTCCTTTCATGGACGTGTGATTTCATTAAAATCCCCTTTATGGATACACTATTTTAAAATAGTCCCTTAGTGGACTTGGTATTTCCAATATAGTCCTTTCATAGACATCATACTTCAAAATAGTCCTTTCATGGACGTGTGATTTCATTAAAATCCCCTTTATGGATACACTATTTTAAAATAGTCCCTTAGTGGACTTGGTATTTCCAATATAGTCATTTCATAGACATCATACTTCAAAATAGTCCTTTCATGGGCATATTATTTCATTAAAATCTTTTATAGACATATTATTTTCTTAAAGTTCCTTGGCGAATAATTCATCATAGTCCTTTCGAGAACATATCGTTTCACTATAGTCCCGATGTTGACAAATCTTATAGTCCCTATATGGACTTAATATTTTTCCCTTTCGTCCCCGCTTGGACAGGTATTGCTTCAAGTCCCTATAAGGACCTATCTTTTCTATATAGTCCCTGTGCGGACGTTGGTTTATTATAATTCCCAAATGAACATATTTTTAATTTAAGTCCCTGTGAGGGCATCTGTTCAGCAAAGTCCTTTGTGCGCATGCTGTACCAATATAGTCCTTTTTATAGACACGTCATTTCATTAAAATCCCTTTGGGGATATGTTATTTCTAAATAGTCCTTCCATGGACACGAGATTTCATTATAGTCCCTTAGTGGACATGATATTTCATTATAACCTCTTTGTAGACATGACATTTCATTATAGTCCCTTCATGGGAAAACTATTTCAATATAGTCCCAGTGTGGACTTATAATATTCTATAGTCCTTATACGGACTTATATTTTCCTTTTTGCCCTCCGTGAACAAATAGGATACAAAAAGTCCTGATAAAGGCACTATTGTAGATTTCTTAATGATTTACGAAAAGTTTTGAAAATTTTATATAGGTATTCATTTCGTCCTTTATCAAGCAATAGTATCAATTTTATTCAAATTTTATCGATCTGCTAAATAATTTCAAAAGATCTTCTTAATGGTATAAACTAGCCAATATGTCAATACAGACATGCTATGATGGTAAAACCCTCTTAAGACAATTAATCCTTGTTAACATATAAGAACATGTTAACACTCCTGGCAGTGTGACTTGAGAAACCACACCAGCCGTCAAGGTATTTGGACCATGTCCAAGCCTTAAAGCCTATATGATCGAATTAGATCATGGCAAGTATCATCAATGTGATGATCAAATTATAAATATCCGTTAGTGATGAAGTGCCTACGGGCTAAACTTATTATCCTATGAGACAACGACAGTTGTGGTCTACAACCCCCTGTCTAAAGATATTGGACTATGTCCAAGCATAACAGTCTATATGATCAATGCGATCATGACTAATATCATCTAATACGATGACCACATTATTTAACATCCTTTAGTGATGTTTCACCTACGGGCTATATACTATATTGTCCACTAGTGACATTAACAATTGTGACCATTATGGTTCATTGCCCAAGGTGACGGCAATGCCCAAGCCTTATAGTCTACAAGATCGATAAGATCATGACTAATAGCCTAAATTTACGATAATTATACATATATGTATAAACATCCATTAGTGATGTCCGTTGATTTTCCTATGTGGCAAAATAAATCGACTTTCAAAGCAATGACAGAGGTAGTCTATGACTCTCTGCCCAAGGGTGAAGAATTATGTTCAAACCTTAAAGTCCCTGATCAAATAAGATTGCGATTTATATATTTAAATGCCCTTGTGGCGAGGCCTTATGTGCCATACCTTAAATGTCCTTTGCGACAAGGCCTTCGTGCCATATGATTATTTATGTCCTTCATGACTAGGCTTTATGCCATATTATTATATGTCCCTAGTGATAGGCCTCTGTGCCATATATATATATATATATATATATATATATATATATAACAAAAGTCCTTGTGGCGAGCTTTCGAGCTATCCAAAATCGTCAATATGACAAAGACAGTTATGACATTTTGATCCCCTGTAAAAAAGGTAATGGACTCGGTCCAAACCTTAAATGCCATTGATGGTCCTTTTGTGACCTAGGCTAAATGTAATCGATATACATTCAAATAACATTCATTAGGAATGTTCATACCCTATTAGCCTATATGGTTTAATGATACCATGGCTAATCTATGTTAGGTCGTCAGGATGATGACTAGATATTGTTATGCAACTAAGTAATTGTTTAATTTGATGTTTAGTACCAAGCTTCGAATATGGCAAACTCGGATCAGACAAACAACAATCGCGATACTAATGATGCGACAAACGCTAATAATGAAATAAATGTAAACCTCAATGTTAATGGAGTTAATCTCCATGCTGTGTTTGACGCAGCTGTTAGAAGGGCTATAAGAAAGGTCATGAAAAGGTTCAAGGAGCCAAATGCTACTTGCTCTAAAACACATTCCTCTGCTGATGAGAAGAGTTTTATTCATACTTCGAATGCGAAGAATAAACCGAATAAGATGATATATAGCAAGGAGCCCCATTCCTCTAGAGGATGTACTTAAAAGTACTTTGTCTCTTGCAAGTCAAGAGACTTCAATGGCAAAAAGGGGGCCATTGGTTGCATGAAATTGTTTGATAAAATAGAAACCATTATGTGTATAAGCGGTTATACTGGGAAGGACATTGGGAGGTATGTATCACAGTCATTCAGGGGCGATGCCCTTAGTTGTTAAGGACATTTATAAAGTCCACAAGAAAGATACCCTCATACAATATGGGATGGTCCAAGTTTATGGACCTTATCAGAAAAACATATTTTCCGCGACATGAATTGGAAAAGGTGGAATCAGAATTTTCTGACTCCCACCATAAAAATTCTAGACTGTTGACAGTATGTTACAGACTTTAATTCATTGTCTGGGATAGTGCCCTATTCGGTTAACCCAGAATCTAAGCATAATGCACTATATATATTGGTGGTTTTGCATCGGAAATAAGATGGCATACTAAGGCTTCAAAGCCTGCTTCTTATAAGTCCACTATGGATCTATCTCAGCCACTCACATTAGATGGGTTAAGAAGTGAATCAGTCAAAGTTGAGACTGACGAAAAAAGGAAAAGGAAGAAGGATAACTCCTAGAAATCTAAGAGGAAGGACCAGTCAGGATTAATTAGAATCAACAAAAGTCCAATAAGAAACCTGTATGCAAGACCTGCAACAAAAGGCACTAGGACAATGTTTAACAGACTGAAGGTTAAAGCAGTGTGGCATCTGTAGTTCCCTGAATGTAGAAACATACGAATGTAGTCTGTATCGGTTGTGGCGTTAAGGGCCACATCAAAACTAACTGCCCTAAAACTATCAAAGATGGTATAGCTAAGTATAGAAGAACTAAGAATGGAGGCGCTTAAACCTTCCTGATGAATGCCAGAGGCAGTTCGAATCAATAATGGCACCAGGTATATCCCTTATTATGATATTACTGCTAAGAAATTATGTTATGATTCAGGTGCTACTAAGTCTTTCATAGATCATAAGCTTAGCAAACTTTTAAGATTTTCCCATAAGAACTCCAGATTTTTAAGTATAAGGTAAAACTTACCGACGAAAATCATAGGAACCATTTCTTCTATTCTCGTCGAATAATCTTTATTCATAAAATCTGGAGTACTCTATCTCTAGATAAGGTACGGCAATATATCTTATTTTGTTTTGTTTTGTTATCTCATCGATTTCTATCAACTGCGAATGCTAGACTATGCTTGATAAAAGAGCCATATGAGGATTGGCGTATCCTAGTGTGTCCCATAGATTGCTTCCATGCCTGATCAGTATGGAGGTTTAATGCATGGATCCACTAAGATATCCCAATGGTCATATTGTACTAAAGTCGGCTAATGGTATTCAAAGAAGATATCCAATATAGAAATGTCCAAGTAAGTGTCACTAATTAAGGCATCCATGCATTTGTAAAGAAAATGTGTCATTTATATGACACGGGTAACGATAAATGAACTTAAGCCTGAGATTCAGAATATCTCTGTCATCTCTGTGAATCTCATTTGTCCTCTTTATAGAACTACCTTGTTTACCTCTTGAGAGGCAAGTAGAGTTAAGATTAATATCCCACTTAAAGCTGCATCTATTGAAAAATCTCCATATCGGTTAATACCGACGGAAATGGAAGAACTAAGAACCAATCAGATGAGCTTTTAGAGAAGGTTTCATAAAACCTAGCTCATCATTCTGAGAGCTTCGTTATTATTTTCTAAGAAAGACAGTTCAATGCACTTGTGCATTGATTACCGCAAACCTAACTATGTAACGATTAAGAGTTATTATCAGCTGCCCAGGATCGTCGATTTGTTCGACTAACAATGAGAGTAGCTATTCTTTAAGATTGAATTAGGTAATAATTAGAGTGACTATCTCACTATAATTAAGTTCTCTTATGACTAATAATTGTTAAATAAGTATCAAGGCTGCTCCTTTGGAGACCTTGTATAGATGGAATGTCGAACGTCCGTTTGATGGACAGAAGTTTGGTAAGTCCAATTATCAGAATCTGAAGCTACCCTGGAGACAATGGAAAAGATTATACAAATCTGTGATCGTCTGAAAGCTGCCAGTAATCGGCAGAAAATCAATGTTGATAAGTGTCGCAAACCTCTTGAGTTCTCAATAAGGAACAAGATTCAACAGAAAGTACCACCCTAGAAAGGTGTGCTGCATTTTGATATAACGGACAAGTTAAACTCTAAATATATTGGACCATTCGAGAAAATTGAATATGTCAAGATCGGTAGCCTATAAGCTGAAACTTACCTAAGGAGCTTGATGGTAATCACAATATGTTTCACAATGGTGATTTCAGGATATGTCTCGCCGGTAAGTCAATAGCATTATCACATAATGATATTCAGATTAATGAAAACTTATGGTTGATGAGAAACCAGATCGATTAAGGATCGACAGGATTAGAAGCTCCGAAAGAAAACATGTACCTATTATAAAGGTCAACTGGGATGCCGTAGAGGTCCAAATATGATGTGGAGGTTAAGTCCATTATATGACCGAAAGTACTTCCATATTTTGAGCAAATCTCGAGGTCGAGATTTCTTTTAAGGGGGTGAGGATGTAACACCTCGTAAAATCACGTCCAATGATGTGTTGACACGTGTACTAAACTCTAAAGAAGTCAAACGTTGACTATTAAGGACTAATTTTGCGAAAAAAAATCAAAAACTTTGAATATAAAAGGACTAAAAGTTTTAACAGGCTTAAACTAAGCCTCCGAATAACAATACATGGTACTCATATTCACAAATGAGCCACTTGTTGGTCGAAAGGAGCCGTTTGTATAATTATTTGAAAGTTTGCGTGTCGAAGGGTTAAAAGCGTCAACATGTAAATTCTTACCTCTGAGTGACCTTTTAACAAACCGAGAGCTTCATGATAATTGATTACACTCTCGGGAATGCCTAATATTTGCCATTAAGGACTTTTACGCCAATAAGTGAAATTACGCGCAAGTTTACAAGTAAAGGGGTTAAAAGCGTCAACATGTTTAATTATACCTCTGAGTGACCTTTTAACGAACTCGAAGCATCATGATGTTTGATAATACTCTCGAGAATGCCTAATATGGACAACATAGGGCTTTGACGCAATAGAATGATAATGCGCGCAAATTTGAGCGTTAGAGGGACCAAAAGCGTCAATTTTTAAATCTACGCCTTTGGGTGACCATTTAAGCGAACGGGAGTGTCGTAATATTTAAGCATATGCTCGGGAATACTCAATATGGGCTACGAAAGGCTTAGATATTGTTAAACGATATTACGCACTACTTTGTGCGATTAAAGGACTAAAAGCGACGACTAGTAGGAATGGCAATGGGCCGGGTATTGGTAATCCCAGGCCCGTACCCGGTTGTAATTCTTTGTCCCATACCCGGCCCGTTACCCGTCGGGTATTTGTCGGGTAATTACCCATCGGGTGTCGGTCATACCCGCGGGTATCGGGTATACCCGTTAATTTCTTAAAAATACCCGTTGGGACAAATGTGCAATTTTTACTTTAATGTTTATATAATTTACAATTTTAATAACTATAACAAATGAAAATATGATTAAATACTTCCTTATCGTATTCAAACCACATATACTAAACTAAATCAAAACGATTACTTAATTAATTAATTGTATTACGACCACCTAATTGCATAAACGTCCACATAATAAATGGTGCTAGCTTCCATATCCAATATACATGCTCAAAAATAAGTTATTTGTCTACTAAGTAAGCTTATACATGCTCAAAAATAAGCTAGTACTTCCATATCCATATAAAGTACTAACTTCCATATCCAATATAATTTTGAAGAGATGACTACTGGTAAAGAAAAGACTAGACCCTAGTACTATAGAGAAGGTAATAAGTGCATGTACCCAGTTTATATATATGGAATTTTATAATATGATACTTTCAAGTATTATACGGGTAAATGGGCTGGATAACGGGCCGGGTATCGGGCGAGTATCACTAAATCCCATACCCGTACCCATACCCGAATTTTTTCCCTGTTTAAGCCCATACCCGGCCCATACCCATCGGGTTTCGGGTATACCCGACTCGTATGTTTCGGGTTTCAGGTATACCCGTCGGGCTTGGGCTTTTTTGCCATCCTTAACGACTAGCGAAACTACGCCTTTAAGAGGCCTTTCGAACAAACCGGGAACTCCGTATTACTCAGTCGCACTCCTGAGTGTACCTAAGGTTGACCGTTAGAGGTTTTGAACCTTGTATTAACATGTTATGATGGATTAGAAACTTTCGTGCCAAAATGCCAAATATGAAGGTTTAAGAGATAATGAAATGTGAAGGGACTGTTCTTGTCAGACCTTCAAAAGTTGTTGCTGAACTTAAATAAACCTGATATAAAAGTTTCAGGGACCAAACCTGCCATTTTTGATAGTATAAATCAATTAAAAACATTTCATGGACCAAAGCTGCCAAAGCAACAAACATTCAGATCTGGGCCGGTATAGGTCGCGGGCCGCGACCGCTGGGCTTGTTGCATACGCGGGCCGCGAGCTAACAGTACAGCAGCAGTAGTTTTAAGCTGCTGTTTTGGGTCTTTGTTTGTTTCTCCAAACATCTAAACCATTAAACTAATATTAGGGGCATGTTATACTGATTTATTAAGCTGGTTTTACACTTGTAATGATCTCAAAATGATCCTAGACACATGGCATCATCCAAACAATTCTAAAAATCTATAAATAGGCTCCAATTCTCACTTGAACATTTGCACCAATTTCTTCAATCATTCCATTCTCTCAACCAAGGGAGCTCCTGAGCATTAGGAGCATACCTCTGAGTTTATTTCAGTCCCTTGGACCATATGTAAGTGTCCTTTCGTGACTAGTTTATTTTATTTGGCTTAAAAAGCTGAAAAGCCAAGCGTTTACGATAAACGCTTTGACTTTTAGTTAGACCGTAAACGGTCAAGCCATTATTCACAACGAACATGGCTACGTGATCGTAATTAGGTAGGTGTTAAACCCTCAAAAGGGCACCTCCTAATTATCACGTTTACTTAGTTAATTGTCGGGTCAAAGTAATTAAAATAAAAGTCAAACGGGTCAGTTTTTAAATAAAATTCATAACTGATAATGTAGAAGCTATAAAATCAGTTTTGTCACTTTAATAACTTGGTAAATATTAATTGAACATGTCTAGGTATGTTCAACCCGACAATTCTGAGTTTAGGCTCGGTTCGCAACCGAAAGTCGCAAAAGTTGACTTTTGCTTTGACTTCCAGTTCTGACCAGAATTAGCTTAGTTTAGTTATGCCTTAAGGTTCCTTTGTGACCATATTATATGTTAGTATAACCCTCTGAGGTTATACTACATGGTCCCTTAGTAATCTGAGTTCATTTGCATGTTTCCGTTATTTGCTTAAAAATTGACTATTATGCCCTTATGTTATAAAAACAAGATTTTTGAAAATATGAGAGGACAAAAAGCTTTATTACTGATGTATAAGTATGTCAAATAAATTTGACATCAGTTTCTGGTCTCAAACTAAAGTTATGCAAGATATCGTAAAATGAAACTTTTTATTAATTAAATTACATTTTTAGCATAAATCATGTTTAAACCCAAATTTTGACACCAAACTCATTACCTACTGCTTTGACATTATTTTTAGGGATTTTTGGAATTTTTGGTCAGATTATAAACTGATCATATCTTTGAGTTCTCGTATAAATCGGTAAATGACGATAATACCCTTTTCGTTCATAAAATAAGATTAACATATGATTTGCATACCAAACCTTTTCCTACTGATATTATATATTAAATAAAATATTTTAAACATTTAAAACTGATCAAAATCTCAGATTTTCATAAACATCTCAATTATCGTCAATTATCGACTTTTACGCTAATTTAGCGCATAGTATGGTTTAAAACCATACTAAACACCTAAGACTTGTTACCTACTGATTTTATAAATAAATTTTAATATTTTTATAGTAGGTATAAGTCATGAACTCATATTTCCAAATTTGTCCTCGAAAGCATATGTGAAATGGCCAAAATGCCCCTACGGTGCATAGTTTGGCCATAAATGGTAAACTTCACATATGAATGATATCTTACTGATGTAACATGATAAAATAAATGTTTTTACTGAATGTTTTAGACCAGAACCTCAGTTTACTATTAAACCTCTTTTATAAACTTTAAAATGACCAAATTACCCTTTCGGGACTTAAATTGGTTTAAAAACCTTTTTGGGCATAATTGTTGATATCCTACTGATATCATATCATATTTAAAGCATAATGACTTATGGAACTTATACATGACTCATCCGGTTACCCGTTATGCTTATACGTGTTCGGTATGGTTTATGTAACTAGTTTGCATAAATTAGCCGAAACGGGTCAAACCTTATCATTTTTACTTCAAAATCCAGAATGTATTTAGTTTACCCATTTTATACAAGTCTTCATACTTGTTAGGTCTAAGTCACATTCCAATCCGGTCATCGCTTAATCTAGCATTTCGTGTCGTAAACTTTTCTTTAAAACTAACTGGTTTAAGTTATAACTTAAATAAGACCCATTAGCAATCTAATAGGTTAATAAAAACCTTTGTTCCAGATTATGTCACACCCCGATATTTCCACGTATTATCGGTGGGCCAGGTAGGGAGTATCGTGACGTAGTTGATATCATCATGGTCAATAATCACAGTTTAAATGCACAGCGGAAGTCTAAAAGTAATATTACAAACCGAAGAGAAAGTACAATGAAATATTATACAACGGGTTGTAGATTGATCTACAGGCGGATCAAAATAAAAGAAATATTTTTCAACAGACTTAAAGTGATAAAAGCTTGCAAGACTCTTTATTTAATCACTCAGGAGTTTCCAGCCCATTACGCGTAGTACCTGCACTTAACCATTTTGGAAAATACGTCAGTTTACACTGGTAAATACAATTAACTGACTCTTTTTGAAAAGTGTTTATAAAATTGATTTAAATGCATAAGGCACAAATATTCTTTTATAACTTGGGACAATTATTAAAATAATCTTGTATACAGATTTATATGTTTGTCGTCCATTCAGGACCCGTTTAGAAGAGCCGGATTAGATTAATAGACACACCACAAGTATAGGCCCACAAGAGAGTGAGATACCGTTTATACATACACAACTGTCAGGTGTATGCCTACACCCCGTGCTTAAGTCGTGGCCATTTCTAATGAATGAGCCGAGGATTTCCAGGACATGGTCATTAACCCCCAAAGGCATTGCATCAAACAAGACAGATTAAAACGGGTTATCTCAATGGTTTAAACACTAATCGATTAAACATTCAATACCCGACCAAGCGGTATTATTATAATACCGTATCCCAAGCCCGTATAACGGAAAATAAGTTAAAAGTATTTACCTGAGCTAAAATATACTTTTATTCCCAGCCGTATATCAAATCAGCAAGTACAAGTAGCTTTTACTGGGCTCCTAATCTGGAATGAAGGTTTTAATAACCTATTAGATTCCTAACGGGTCTTATTTAAGCCTTAACTTGGACCGGTTAGTTTTAATGAAAGGTTTACGGTTCAAAACGCAAGATTAAGCGAAGACCGGATTAGAATGTGATTTAGACCCAACAAGTATGAGGACTTGTATAAAATGGGTAAACTAAACACATTCTGGATTTTGAAGTAAAAATGATACGGTTTGACCCGTTTCGGTTAATTTATGCAAACTAGTTACATAAACCGTACCGAACGCGAATATGCATAACGGGTAACCAAATGAGTCATGTACAGGTTTCATAAGTTAATATGCTTAAAATATGTTATGATATCAGTAGGATACCTCCCATTATGCCCCAAAACGAATTTAAAACCACTTTAAGCCCCGTATGGGTATTTTGGTCATTTTAAAGTTTATAAAAGAGGTTAAATAGCAATCTGAGGTTCTGGTCTAAAACAATCAGTAAAAATATTTATTTTAACAAGTTATATCAGTAAGATATCATACATATGTGAATTTTATCATTTATGGCCAAACTATGCACCGTAGGGGCATTTTGGTCATTTCACATATGCTATAAGGGTCAAATTTGGAAATCTGAGTTCAAAAATTTTACTTACTGTTAAAGTATAAAAATTTGCTTATAATATCAGTAGTTAATAAGTCTTAGGTGTTAAATATAGTTTTAACCCATACTATGCGTTAAATAAGCGTAAAAGTCGGTATTTGACGATTTTCAGGTTATTTAAAGAAATCTGAGGTTTTGATCAGTTTCAACTGTTTAAAATATTTTATTTAATATATGGAATCAGTAGGAAAAGTTTTGGTATCAAAATGTTATGTAAAGCTCATTTTATCAAAGAAAAGGGCAATTTTGTCAAATACCGAATTTACACTAGAACTCTATATTATAATCAGTAAAAAAATTGACAAAAATTTCCAAAAATCCCTAAATATTATATTATATCAGTAGGTAGAAAGTTTGGTGCCAAAAGTTGGGTTTAAATGTGATTTATACTAAAAATGTCACTTAATTAATAAAAAGCTTTCATTTTACGATATCGCGTATAACTTCTATTTTAGACCATGAACTGATGTCAAATTTTTAAGACATGCTTATAAATCAGTAATAAAGGTTTTTGTCCTCTCACATTTTCAAAAATCTCGTTTTTATATCAAAAGGGCATAATGGTCAACTTTTAAGCATTTAACGGAAACATGCAAATGATTCAGATTTCAAAGGAACCATATAGTATAATCTCAGTGGATTATACTAACATGCAATATGGTCCTAAAGGAACCCTAAGTCATATCTAAACTAAGCTAAATTGGGTCATAACTGAGAGTCAAAGCAAAAGTCTACTTTTGCGACTTTCGGTTGCGAACCGAGTCTAAACTCAGAGTTGTCGGGTTGAACATGCCTAAACATGTTCTTATATTATTTACCAAGTTATTTTAATGTTAAAACATGCTCTATAACTTCTACATTATCAGTTATGAATTAATTTATAAAAATTGACTCGTTTGACTTTTTATTAAATAGTTTAACCCGACAATTGACCAAGTAAAAGTGATAATCAGTAAGTGACCTTTTAAGGGTTTATTACCTACATAATTACCAACTCATAGCCACTTTCAATTCGAATAATGGCTAGACCGTTTGTGATTAATCACTAAGTGTAGGATCGTTTGCACGACCAAAACGAGTCGTTCAGAAGAGTTCTAATCAATACGAGAGGCGGAAACAAACGTATCGACTTTGAATCAGCTTGATTTACACACAGAATCACTTTAACTATCTTGTATATTGATTTGACACGATTACCGATCAAACGACACGTCAGCAGCACTTCGGCTCTGGAATCAGCAACTGTTACAAATGAATTGATAAGGCAGCTATATATAGGAGTTCCATTCCGCACGAAATGGTCAAGATTCATTTCGTACGAAATGGACAAAGTCCATTTCGCACAAAATGGCCTCTTCCATTTCATGTGAATTGGTCCAACAACTCCAATTTCCTACAAAATAGCCTACCGAGCTCCAATCTATTCAATCTAGATACAAGACTCGATACAAGACGAAGTCGACAGACATATGCACCAACAGACTCCCCCTTGGATGTTGACGAAGTCTTCAGTGTCGAGTCTTTGGTATGTCACATCTTCAGTCTTGATCAGTCTTCGAGCTCTCTCCAAAGAATCTTGACTAATTAAGCATCCTTCAATCTCTTTCTCTTCTCGAATCTCAACCTGGCTCTTTATCATTCAAACTCCCCCTTGAATCTTGATCTAACAATCTTCAATCTTCTCTTTCTCTCACTTTTCAGCAACAGCAACTGGCTCAGACAGCAGGATTCAAAACTGGCTCTAGTATCTTCAGACTCCCCTTTGCTAGCAGACTCCCCCTTAAATTGTTCCGGGATCGCAATCTGTCATAGCATTTCCACAGGTTCAGATCGTCTCCTGGCTCTCCGTAGCAACAGGATCAGGAACCTGGCTCAAATCTGTATCAGGCTTTATGCGGATAGTCTTCAGAAATCGAAACCTAGCTCTTTCGAAGCTGTTTCCTGCACAATCCTCTACCTCAAAATAAAATTTACAAATTTAACAATTTTGACAAATTTATAAGCCTCTTGCAGGTATTGTTCAAAATGATTTAACATTTTAAAAACTTTAATGACCACTTGTAAGAAAAACATTCAAATTTGGTTTCAATTTACTGAACCATTTAATCTTTTCAAAATCAAATCTCATTTCATACACACTCTCCCAACCTGTTGTTCATCATGTTTAACACTCGGAATTTTGAAAATCAGCTTTTCAACATCAGTTGTCGAAAATAAGATGAAATAAAATCTTTTTGGATTTTCAAAGTTTTAAGCTAAAACATACTAATGGAAAATAGTAAAGAAATATTTACAGACAATATTTTTGTGAGTTTGTGTAAGAGGATCATATCAGTTTTTTGAGACAAATCACTAGCCCCGTTGAGCTTTAAACACTTAAGTTCTAAACGATTCACTTAGATTGTCAGTATACTGATCCACTTAAATTTTCACACAAATTTCAATTGTTTCGAGATACGAGATTAATGTTTTAAGCACTTGAACTTATTCGCGTGTCCCACCTCAGAATATACTCCCGTATCCAGACTCCTATATTCAATCTTACAGGTGAATGTACACTAATGATATCTGTAAGGGGTTAAATGCGAGACCATAAGAGCTCAGGCTATTGCTTCCGTAAAATCAGAGAGACGATGGTTCGACTTTAGGTGGGTCCCCCTTGGGGATCTTCTTTTCAACAGCACATGATTAGCATTTTTCAATATTTCATCATTTTTTATGCTGAGGGCGGGCTTTATGATTAAAGCAATGTAAAGTATTATACGAGGACTAGGCTATTGCTCCCGCAAAATCAGAAGTCCAGGTATAATACCCCAGATATCACCATGCACAAAGACCTAGTATGTCAGAAATAGAAAGCCCTTCAGACAAGATTTCAGGGGTTACCTATATATCCGAGAGATGTTCCCCACGAAATAAGTAAGTTTGATATTTAGGTTTATATCTCGAACACAATCTACTAAGCGTGTAAAAATCTACTGGCATATCATCAGTGAGACCGTTTATCACATTTGACTTTCCAATTCTTTAGCATGCCGTGAATGTCAACTGATGTACTATCATTTCCTCTTTTTCACAACAAAACTCTTTTTCATTTTCACATGTTTTTGGATTTTTCAAATTTTTGAAATTTCTAAAATTTTTACTCCCCCTGAAATCAAAAATATGTTTCAATTTTTTATTTTCAAGGAAAATTTGAAAACAAACTGTACAAGTAAACTAACAAACTGATTCGAATTGCATCAAATCGCCATCCACTTAGCATAAACAATCAGAACTCCCCCTGACAACAAATTATTTTCCCATTATGATTTCAAAA
This sequence comes from Helianthus tuberosus, assembly GCA_030545235.1. Lineage (NCBI taxonomy): Eukaryota > Viridiplantae > Streptophyta > Magnoliopsida > Asterales > Asteraceae > Helianthus > Helianthus tuberosus. Next base: position 154,820,450 of record CM060442.1, read on the forward strand.
CACTTAAGTTTGTTTTAATCAAATGGTTTTTCCAGAAAATTAGTTTGTGGGGTTTCATCATATTGTTTTCTGAACCACTTGTATGAAAGTTAAATCAAGTTCAACTTAATGACCTTGATTAACCAATTGTAGGTACTCATAAAAAATACCACTTGTAAGTTGAAATATGACAATTTTCAACTTGAGAAAATTCACAACAAACATTTTTCAAGAAAGATGCCGATTCCTGCTCCGCGATTACCAACTTGGGAGCTCAGGCAAGTCAGGATTTTAAGTAGAGAACGCTGTCACCCAAGCCTGACCAGTCTTGGGTGATTGTGAATCATCTTCACTCCACCATCTTTTTGATTTATAAAACTCTTTCACGCCCTTTACCTTCCTGTTAACCATTTTTCCAAAAATATATTTCACTTTTCCATTAAACGCCTTTTCAACATCAAATTCTTCCTTACCAGAGAATAATTGATCTGAAATCTCAATTTTACCAACCTTTGATTTCAGGTTTTCTCTTGTCAATGACGGAAAGTTTTCTTCGTTCATTTCTGGAATGGGATTCTCATCATTTTTCTCAACACATGACTCCTCTGACTTTGACGAGTCAGATTCATTGTCAAAACTAGTTTCAGATTTAACAACCCATTTTTGTTTGTTTAAATCGGCTTTTCTTTTGTAAAAACGTTTCGAACTTTCACCAGCTTCGAAAGTCGAATTTTTGAACACTTTGAATTTTTCTGCTGGTTGTTCAGTTTTATCAACACATTTCTTTTTCAAATCTGAGTTAGAAGTAACTCCCTGTTTTGTATAAGTGGACTTGGGACAATTCCAAGCAATATGTCCAACTTATTGACATTTGAAACAGGTTCTTCGTTCAACTCTCTTCTCAGATTCTTTCAACATATTCTTCTTTCTTTCAGCAAGAAACTCTTTGTTTGTCTGTTTCCAGAATGGTTTCTTCTCTTCTTCATCTAAACTTGTTCCTGAAACAAATTTAGTTTTTGGTTTATAAGTTTTCTTATTTTTATAATTTTTTTGGGGGAATGAAACCTAAACCTTTCTTTTTGAAATTGCTATTATGGTTTGGTTTCTTTTGAAAACCAAAACCAGAACTGTAACCTTTTTTCTTGTTCAATCTTTGTTGAACCCTTGAAGTGTATTTTTTAGGTTTTTCATCAAGATTTAAATCTTTTATTTCAGAAATATTAATTTCCGTTAATTTGAAAACCTTGTTGATCTGTTCAGTTTTAACACTTCTTATTGGAAATTCTTCATCAGAAAATAATTTGTCAGAATCATTCAAAGTATATGCTACTTTGAATGTTTCGTCATTCAAGTTATTTTTCGATAACAGAAAATCTTTATTGTAAACCCATTTGACCGGTGAACTAGGACTCTTGTCTGATGAACTCGAACTTTCAGATTTAGACTCCGACTTTGACTCTTCATCCATATCCAATACCTGATCAACCACTTTCTTTAATAACTCAGACTCATGATCAGTGTCAGACGCTGTGAATGTGACGTCAATGTTGTCTGGTAACTCATCAATGGTTTCAGACTTTAACTTTATGTTGACTGCCTTTTTTAATTGCTCCTCATTTGGTTTTCTGGGAGAATAACTTTCCCAGATCGGAGGCGGACACTTGTTATACTTGACACTTTGTTTCTTACCAGTATCCTCTTCCGTCTTTTTATCTTGAAAAGCTTCAAGACCTGCAACAGTAGGATAAACTCTATCAATCAAATAATCAGAAGATGTATAACTCATCAGCAATCGTCTGATTCTTTCATTCTCAATCCTTTCAGTCTCCAACTCCTGTTTCAGCTTTGCACAATCTTCAATATACTCATTGATGACCTTCTGCTTTGTCATTAATGTTGAACTCATCATCGTTTCAGCAGCTCCCATTTCTAGGTTTGTTTTGTCCAAACTATCAACCGTTCTGTTTAGCACATCATATGATTCTTTTACATACTTCACATCAAACAACAATTTTTCTTTCAACTCTTCTAGTTCACGATACTTCTTGTCTTTCTCCTCACAATCTTTGCATGATTTCAAACATTTCAGACAAGGTTTTGTGACTTCAACGATCTTTTCAACTTCGACGATTTTTTCAACTTCAACAATTTTTTCAACTACTTTCTCAACCTCAATTATTTTTTCAACTTCAACTATTTTCTCCACCACCTTCTCAATCACCTTTTCAGTCATCGATTCTTCATCAAATTTTATTTTTACTTCACTCTCTTCATCTTCAACATTCTCTGTCGAATTTTCTTCAACTTTTGCTTTTTCAGCTTCCATTTTTGCTTTTTCTTCAGCAATCCTTCTTGCTTCCAATTCTCTTTTCTGCCGAGCAGCCTTTTTCTCATTCAACATCTCGATCTTATCTGCAAAAAACAAATTAAAACTAAATGAGTCCAAATTTTGCCTAGCTGTATTAATATACTCTTCCTCATCATCAGTATCTTCATCACTTTCTGATGATCTGAAAATCTTCATTCTTTTTGGCTTAGATTTGACAGATTCTTCTTCCAAGATTAGAGCAACAAATGCTGAATCAGCCGGAACGTATTTGTCCCTGCTAAATCCCTCTGGCAATCTTTCATCATCCTGATTTACTAGATAAGCTTTCTTCTTTTCATTTCAATAGCACGGGATGATGATGGTTGTTGAGCAACCTGATGATAAATCGCTTTTCGATGATAATCATTGTTTCCAAACGGATCTTGTCTTCCGGTTGCTTCTTTGTTTGTACACTCTCGTTTAAAATGTCCCTTTTCTCTGCAACGAAAACAAGTAACTTTTGATTTGTCAAACCCTAACGGAGATGTGGCAGCATCACGAAGATCATCTCTACCCGTGATTTTTTTGAATTTTTCTGCTCTTCTTACAGCACTGGCTAAACACCACTTGAGATCCATCAACTCAAGTTCCTCAGGATCAATCTGGTCATAATCTTCTTTGGTGAGAATTGGATTTCCAATTCTTCCAGAAACTAAGCTTTCATAAGACTCTAACATAGTAACAAGTGATGCCATGTGTTGCTTAGCTACTTCTGGAGAGAGATTTTGACCATTTTGAATATTTAATGTAACATTGCATTGCAGATTTGTTGAACTCTGTCGTTGAGAACTTGGTGTTGAGAAATTTGGATCAAAACTTGAATAACCACTCTGAGTCATAGTGCTAACCTTTGTTCCTGGAGTATCATCAGCACTAAACGCAGTCTGAATCTTCGGACTCGGAGTAGTCTCAACTCTGCTTCCTCTATAGTATAAACTATCATCTTGTTGAGCATTTGGATTATTCATGATAGCAGTTTTCTGAACATCTAATTCATGTTCTTCAACCTTCTGAATGAACTTACATAAATTCTTGCTTTCAGATTTTCTCATATGTTTTAAAATCAACAGATATGTTCCCCATTTGTCTTGTGGTAATGCATCCGATAGCTTATCAACCCATTCATCATCTTCTTTTGTTATCTCCAATCTTTTCATTTACTGGACAAGATGACAATATCTATCGATAGTCTTCTTAGTTGTTTCACCTTTATAAGCTGTAAACATATCAAAAGATTTCTTTAGTAATGCGCATTTATTTTTTATCATATCAGCACTTCCTTTAAACTTTTGAATCAATGCCAACCAAATTGATCTAGCAGTGTTCTCATGTTGAAGCAAAACAAAGATATCTTCTTTTACTGCTTGTTGGAGAATGCTAATCATCATTTTCTCACTGGTGTATTTTAACTTCTCATTTGTTGAATAGTCACTTAAAGATTTTTCATTTCCACGGTCATCTATTGGTTTAACGTTATCTTTGTCCAATGAAACCCATGCATCAAACTTATAAGCTTGCACCCAAGTTTCAAAACGGTTTTGCCATCCTTTAAAATCCTCGATGTACATAAGCTTTGGAGGCTCTTGACACGTTCCCATTTCATTTTTAATTTCAAGAGTCTCGGCAACTGTAATTGGAGCAGCTAGAGCGGTAACAAACACATTATAAAACTCTTCTTCCATGTTTTGGTAACAAGTTTCACAAGTTTACAAAGTTCAAGCGAAATGGAATCTCAAACGAAATGGTATCTCAAACGAATTGGACTTTGGTGCGAAATGGCCTTTTCAAGCGAAATGGCACTGTTGAAGCGAAATGGACGTTCAATTCAAGCGAAATGGCAACTTTCAAACGGAATGGGTCATTTCGTGCGAAATGAAGATTAGTTTCAAGCAAAATAGACAACTTTCAAGCGGAATGGGTCATTTCGTGCGAAATGAAATGGGAGGTCAGTTTCAAGCGAAATGAAATGTCTGTTTCACATGAAATGGTCTATTTCGTACGAAGTGATGCTGACGTCATAAAATCGGACATGATTTTGGCACAATTGATCAGGTTTTAGGTTGATTTTAGGTCTAATTCTTTCAAGGATTGTTTAAAACAGTGTTTCGCACGTTATATGTGAAATTCAATCCATTTTAACCGTAAAATCTTGTTAATTTTGAAAAAGAATGTGTAGAAGTCAGAATTTTGATGAAATCAAGCTGAATTCGGTAGGAACTCTTCCTCCTGAGCTCTGATACCACTTGTAGGATCGTTTGCACGACCAAAACGAGTCGTTCAGAAGAGTTCTAATCAATACGAGAGGCGGAAACAAACGTATCGACTTTGAATCAGCTTGATTTACACACAGAATCACTTTAATTGTCTTGTATATAGATTTGACACGATTACAGATCAAACGACTCGTCAGCAACACTTCGACTCTGGAATCAGCAACTGTTACAAATGAATTGACATGGCAGCTATATATAGGAGTTCCATTCCGCACGAAATGGTCAAGATTCATTTCTTACGAAAAGGACAAAGTCCATTTCACACGAAATGGCCTCTTCCATTTCGTGTGAATTGGTCTAACAACTCCAATTTTTTATAAACTAGCCTACCGAGCTCCAATCTATTCAATCTAGATACAAGACTCGATACAAGACGAAGTTGTTAGTGCATTCATCTGTCGACTTCGTCTTATATCGAGTCTCGAGTTCGTTGCAGATCTTAACAAGTGTGATGTCATCATATTAAATGATGACATCATAATATGACATCATCATTGCTAGTCTACACAAGAAGACAAAACAAATTGAAATCAGATTGTCATAATTTGTCGGTTTCGTTTGAATTTCAACATCGGTTTCGCTTGAGAATTATTTGTTGGTTTCGCTTGAATTGCATGTGTATCTTCAAGCGAAACATAGAGCATTATATATAGGTGTGTTGTGTTGTCATTTGTAACAGATTTCTCAGAGTAATACCGAGGTGTTTTACGAGGTGAACCAGTTCGTTTGAAAGCTTGTTTGAGAAATTTTAATACCGAAACATGGATTCTGAATTCTACAACGGATTTGCTTCAACACCGACTACTCCGGCTGACATTGCTAAGAACATGAACATGGAGAATGAAACCGGAACAATGCAAAAACCCCCGAAACTTATGGGAATTGAAGACTATCATGGATGGAAGAAATGTTTCGAGAATTGGGTTCAAGCGAATCATTTAAAAGCTTGGGAAAGCATTGAAACTGAATATGAGAGACCACAAAACTCAGTGGGAGTTGGTAAAATCATTTCAGAATTCACAGAGCAAGAGAGAGAAAGTTATAAAGGAGAGAAAATGATGATCAATCTATTACAACAAGCTGTTAAAGAGGATATATTTGTGTTGCTTCAACATGATGACAGTGCTTATTCTATCTGGGAAGCTCTTAAAAAGAAATTTGAAGGAAGTACATAAATGCTACAGAGTAAAGCAGCTTTGTTGAAAAAGGAGTTTGAATTGTTTACTTGTATGCCTGGTGAGACAACAAAGACTCTCATTGAGAGATATTGTCATCTTGTATGCACCATGTCACAGTTGAAGATTACAAAAACTCCAGCAGAATGGGTAGAAAAGCTTGCTGATGCATTACCACAAAAGGAATGGGGTACATATCTGATGATTCTAAAAAATTCTGGACAGTTTAGCAGATTATCAATTGTTCAGTTTATTGAAAAGCTGGAGGCACAGGATCTTGAACAGCAGAAAATTGCCAGAATGAACAGTTCAAGTAATCAGCAAGATATCAAACTGTATTATAAAGGAAATGTTCAGACAGTTGAAGTGAGTCCAAAAATCCAAACAGCATTTAGTGCAGGAAATTCATCCGGAACAAGCAGTCAAAGCTCAATCAATACTAGTGGATTTTCAAGTGTTAATCCTCCAAGTGTTCAAAATGCATCTGTTGGAAATGGGCATCTGATTCAGTGCAATGTGGCTTTACATCTTCAAAATGGACAAAATTATTCTGAAGAAGTTGTGAAAAGTCATATGGGATTACTGGTCACTGCATTAGAATCTTATGAAGGGTTAATTGCCGGAAAAATTGGTAATCCGATGCTCACAAAGGAAGATTATGACCAGATCGATGCAGAGGAGTTAGAACTGATGGACATTAAATGGGCATTAGCTAGTGTTTTGAGGAGAGCAGAAAAATTTAGAATGATTACAGGAAGAAGTGATTTCTTGGATGCAAATCTTTCTAATTTAGGTTTTGATAAATCTAAAGTTGTCTGTTTTCGTTGCAGGGAGAAAGGCCATTTTAAAAGAGAGTGCAAGAATCAGGAGCCAAGAGGAGCAAATGATCCTTTTGGAAAAGATGATTATTATAAGAAGTCTATATATCAACAAATCACTCATCAACCACATCAACAAAAAGATTCACAAACGGCACATGGGAAAATGATCGAAGATACAAACAAGAAGGCTTACTATGGCATTATTGATCAAGATGATGAGAAAGTGGCTGAAGGTTTTAACTGGGACAAGTACATTCCAGCTGATCCTAATGTTAAAGCTTTTATTGCTCAGATTGTGCAAAAGCCAGAGTTGATAAAGGAATGGATGGCTGTATTATCTGATGATGAGAAAAGTGAAGATGAAGAATCTGTTTCTTCTAAAAACCGTTCAACAGATACTAGTGATGATGATGAAGAAGTTGAACAGATAAACATTGGAAAATCTCATTTATCTTCTGACAGTTTTGAATTTTATTTTGCAGATAAATTGAAGAAACTTAAAGAGAGAAAAGCTGCAAAAAAATTGAAGGAAGTCAAAGTGATTGAGAAGATAGTGGAAGTGGAAAAGATAGTTGAAGTTGAAAAGATTCAGGAGGTCGAGAAGATTGTTGAAGTTATGAAACCATGTCTCACTTGTTTGGAATCTTGCAAACAGTGTGAAGTAAAAGACGAGAAGTTTAGTGAATCAGAAAAGATGAAAGAAAAGTTGTTGTTTGATGTGAAGAATTTGAAAGAATCCTACGATGTTTTGAACAGAACAGTGAATAGTTTGCAAACAACAAACACTGAAAGAGAAAAAGTGTTGAAAATGTTGAATGCAACAATGATGTCAAAGCAGAAAGAGATAAATTTCTACATTGAAGAATGTGCGAAATGGAAGCAAGAGTTGGATGGTGAAAAAGTTGAAAATGAAAGAATCAGACGTTTGCTGAAAAGTTATACATGTTCTGATTACTTAATTGACATAATTTATCCTACTGTTGCAGGTTTTGAGGCATTTAAAGATGAACAACCAAAGAAGAAGAAGGATACTGGTAAGAAACCGTGTGTTAGCTATAATAAGTGTCCGCCTCCAATTTGGGAAGGGTATTCGCCTAGAAAACTGAATGAGGAACAAGTCCAAAAGGCAGTTAATCTAAAGTTAGAGTCCGAGTTAACCGATGTATTACCAGACAACATTGACGTCACGTTCACAGCGTCCGACACAGATCATGAGTCCGAATTAATAAAAATAATGGTCGATCAGGTGTTGGATAGGGATGAGGAGTCAGAGTTAAAATCCGAGTCTGAAAGTTCGTGTCAATCTGTCGGAAGTTCGAGTTCGTCCGAAAAGAGTTCAAAATCATCGGGAAAACGGGTTTATATTAAAGAATTTTTGTTGTCAAAATCTAATTTGAATGATGAAACATTTGAAGTTGTGTATAGTTTGAATGATTCTGACAAATTATATTTTGATAAAGAGTTTCCAATAAGAAGTGTTCGTTTTGACATGATCAAAAGGTTTTCAAAATGACAGAAATTAATATTTCTGAAATAAAAGATTTAAATCTTACTGGAAAACCTAAAAAATACACTTCAAGAGTTCAACAGCGTTTAAACAAGAAAAAGAATTACGGTTCCGGTTCTGGTTTTCAAAAGAAACCAAACCGTAACGGTAATTTCAAAAGGAAAGGTTTAGGTTTTATTCCACCTGAAAATTATAAAAATGAGAAAATTTATAAAAATACAAAATTTGTTTCAGGGACAAGTTGTGAAGAAGAAGCAAAGAGCTCATTCTGGAAAGAGTCAAACCAGGAGTTTCTTGCTGAAAATATGAAGAATGGAGCTTATCAAAGGAAAGAAACAAGAACCTGTTACAGATGCAATGAAGTTGGTCACATTGCATGGAATTTTCCAAAAGCTACTCAAACAAAACAGGAAGTTTCTTCAAAACTTAAAGAAAAGATTGTTGATGTTGAACCTCCAACTGAAAGATTCAAAGTGTTAAAAAATTAAACATATGAAGTTGGAGAGTGTTCGAAAAGGTTTTACAAGAAGAGGGGAAATCTTGACAACCAAGCTTGGGTTGTTAAGAAATCAGATGTAAAATCTGGCGATGAATCTGATTCCACAAAATCGGAGGAGCCACAAGTTGTTAAAAATGGTGAAAACTCAGTGTCTCTAATGGATGATGTTCATTTTCCACCATTGAGAGCTGAGAATTTTAAATCAAAGGTTGGAAAGGTTGAAATTTCGAATCAATTCTATTCTGAGAAGAAAGAATTTGATGTTGAGAAAGCATTTAATGGGAATGTAAAGAAAATTTTCGGAAAGATGGTCGATGGGAAGGTTAAAGGAGTTAAAGATTTTTACGCTACAAAGAAGGCAACTTATACTCCAACTGAATCTGAATTGAAAACACCCAAGGCTGGTCAGGCTTGGGTGGATATTTTCTTTCATTGAAAAACCTGACTTGCCGGAGATCCCAAGTTTGTAATCGTGGATCAGGAATCAGCATCCTTTTTGTTATTTTAGATTTTGTGAAAGATTTTTAAATGTGTTTAGTTTTTACAGGTTAAGTGTGACTTGCCGGAGCTTCCAGGCTGGTAAGTGCGAAGCAGGAATCGGCATTTTGATTGATAAAATGGTTTGTGTAGATGTTTTATTCCTACATGTGATTAAATGTTTTGGATATACTTACAAGTGGTAAGAGATTGATTCTGACAAAGTGATTACTCAAGGTCATTAGTTTGAACTTGATGTAATTCTCATACAAGTGGTTGAATACAGTGTGATGAACCAAACCCCTAACCTACAAGTGGTAAAATTAACAAAACTTATTTTCCGGAAAAATCATTTTGGTTAAAACAAACTTAAGTGTTTTGAAATCATAATGAGAAAATAGTTTTGTGAAAGGGGGAGTTCTGATTGTTTATGCCAAGTGGATGGCGATTTGAAGTGATTCGATATCAGTTGTCAAGTTGTTTGTACAGTTTATTTTCAAATTTCCTAAAATGTGTTTTCATTTTAGGGGGAGTAATTTTTTTCTGAAAATCCAAAAACATTAGAAAATTTGAAAATGTCAAAAACATGATAAATTTCAAAAAATGAGTTTTGGTGTCAAAGAAGAGGAAATGATAGTACATCAGTAGACAGTCACAGTATGCTAAAGAAATGTAATGTTTAAATAGCGTTAAACAGTCTCACTGATGATATGCTGATAGGTTTTCATACATTTAGTAAACTTTTTCGGGATATAAACATAAATTCAAACTTGCTTATTTCGTGGGGAACACTACTTGGATATATAGGTAACCCCTGAAATCTCGTTTGAAAGGTCCCTCTTTCTGAGATACTAGGTCTTTATACTCAGTGATATCTGGGGTATTATCCCGGGACTTCTGCTGAATGGAAATTCTGACCTAGTCCCCGGAGAATATTTTCTGCTTGCTTGAAACATAGCGCCGCCCTCAGCAAATTGATGAAACAATAAAATTGATAGTCATTGCTGTTGTAATTCAAAAGATCCTCTAAAGGGGACACACCAAAAGTCGAAGCCGTCATCTCTCTGCGTATACGGGAGTATCGACCTGAGCTCTCACAGCCCTCGCAATTTAACCCCTTACAGATATCATCTGTGGTATACTCACCTGTAAGACTGAATATTGGGATCTGGATACGGGAGTATATTCAAGAGGTGGGACACATGAATGAGTTTAAGTTCTTAAAACACCTAACTCATATCCTGAATCAGTTGAAATTTGTGTGAGAATTTAAGTGGATCAGTATATCGGCAATCTAAGTGAATTGTTTAATTCTTAATGTGTAACTAAGCTCAACGGTACTTGTGACTTGTTAAAAACTGATATGATCCTCTTGCACAAACTCACAAAAATATTGTCTGTAAATATTTCTTTTCTGCATTTCTTTATATTAAAAAATCCAAAAAGATTTTAGTGTGTTTTAGCATAAATTTTGAAAAATCCAAAAAGATTTTCGACAACTGATGTTGGAGAGCTGATTTTCAAAATTCCGAGTGCTAGACATGACGAACGGGTTTGGGAAAGTATTTGTTTGAAGTTCTTTGAAATGAAAATGATATTTCTGCAAATGGTTCATCAGAGACTATAAATGTTGAATCATTTTAAAATATGCTCTACAAGTGGTTATCAGAAAATTTATTTCTGGGTTAAGAATGTGCAGGTGTAGTCAGGTTTCGATCTTGAACCTGAAGATAGAGTGCCAGGTTCTGATACCTGAGGTCTATGTGATTTCAACATGCCAGACTGCGATCCCAGCATATCGAAAGGGGGAGCCTGAAGACATCTGAGTAGAGATTGTTCATGGGGAGTCTGTTGATGCTGAAGAGGAGAAGGAGATAAAGGTTGAGGATGCTTACAATGTGAGATATTTCAGAGAGTGTTCAGACTGATAAAGAGTGAAGATTGAAGAAGACTCGACACTTAAGACTCGTCAACATCTGAGGGGGAGTCTGTTAGTGCATTCATCTGTCGACTTCGTCTTATATCGAGTCTCGAGTTCGTTGCAGATCTTAACAAGAGTGATGTCATCATATTAAATGATGACATCATAATATGACATCATCATTGCTAGTCTACACAAGAAGACAAAACAAATTGAAATTAGATTGTCATAATTTGTCGGTTTCGTTTGAAATTCAACATGGGTTTCGCTTGAGAATTATTTGTTGGTTTCGCTTGAATTGCATGTGTATCTTCAAGCGAAACATAGAGCACTATATATAGGTGTGTTGTGTTGTCATTTGTAACAGATTTCTCATAGTGATACCGAGGTGCTGCCGGTATTCCTTTTGATTGTAAACATTGTTAAATCAATATACAAGAGGATTATTGTGTGAATCAAGCTGTTTTCACGTCCGTTTCTCTGTTTCCGCCTCTGAAACGGATTTGAGCTCTTCCGAACGACTCATTCGGGTCAAAATTCGATCCTACAGAAGTCGACAGATATATGCACCAACACTAAGTCAAAGCTTAATTATGCTAACTTTGACTTTCGGTCATTACACTAATGAAAACTTAATTACAGAGGCTAAGTACATTTACAAGAGTCCTTAGCACGAAGTTTAAACTAGAGAAAGCTTCCTTTAGCTCTAGGAGGCTTTAGAGAGTGAGCTTTGAAATAAAAACTTAAATGTGCAAATGAAGAACTCAAAACAAGCTCCTTATATAGGAAATGGAAGAGCTCTAGGATCATTGCAGCTGTATTATGGACTCACCAGATGTTTACAGGTGTTACCATGTCAGTAAAAACCGTTTACAAGTCCCTGGTATTGCTCAGAACCCATGCAATGGCGGTGTAAGGGCTGCAACATGCAGCTGTCCAGAAAAATGTCACTGGCAATTTTTACACGGGCCGCGTAAGACTCAAAGGTAGTCTACGCGGGCCGCGACAACCGTCTGCTCAGGTGAAAATTGTTTCAGTTTTGACAGTTTCAGTCCCTGGTCCATTTTAAGTTTATTTAACTTTCTTTTATTGCACTTATGACCCCCATAGTTAACTTTTAAGGGTCTTGGGTTATAAATTAACTTCGTTAAGCTCCCGGTTAGTTGTAAGATCACCCGAAAAAGTCTTGTTTTCGTCGAAACTCCATGAAATTACTATCCAATATTCTTGAGAGCAAAATATACAAATATTACAATGCTTTCGGGATCGTTTAAAGGTCACTCAGATGTAACATTTAACATGTTGACACTTTTAACCCCTATGATTCGTAGAATCCTTAATTTAAGCACAAACGACTTTCTATGTCCGACAATTTATTCATTTAAGAATACGGATGTCATGTGAGGTCAATCAGAGGCACAAGATTGGCATGTTGACACTTTGGATCCTTTTTACTTACATATTTACATAGTTTGACAATTGTAGTCCCTCCAAATCAATTCATTACACATTTGACCTTCATGACACGTGTCTTTATTATATTGGTCATAATTTTGCGAGGTGTTACATCCTCACCCCCTTAAAAGAAATCGTGACCTCGAGATTTACTGAAATAAATGAGGGTATTTCTGTTTCATTGTGGATTCAACCTCCCACGTGTATTCTGGGCCTCTATGGGCATCCCATTTTACCTTCACAATCGGCACATGCTTTCTTTGAAGCTTCTTAACCTGTCGATCCTCGATCGACAAAGGTTTTTCAACGAACTTCAAGCTCTCATCTATCTGCACGTCCTTATGCAACATTACTAGCGACTCATCGGCTAGACATTTCTTCAAGTTGCAGATGTGGAATACATTATGGATTCCACTAAGCTCTTCTGGCAGATTTAACTTGTAGGCCACAGTTCCGACACATTCGATGATTTCAAATGGTCCTATGTATCTTGGGCTAAGCTTGCCCTTTTTGACAAAACGCATCACCCCTTTCCAGGGTGACACCTTGAGTAGCACTTTATCACCTACCTCAAATTTCAGAGGTTTACGCCTTTTATCCGCGTAGCTTTTCTGCCTATCCCTGGCAGCTTTGAGACGATCATGGATTTGAATGATCTTATCTGTCATCTCGAGAACTATATCAGGTCCTGACAGTTGGACATCTCCAACTTCCGCCCAACAAATTGGCGTCCTACACTTTCTTCCATACAAAGCCTCAAAAGGCGCGGCTTGGATACTCGAATGATAACTATTATTGTACGAAAATTTAATCAACGGAAGATGGTCATCCCAACTTCCACCTAAATCAATAACACAAGCCCTGAGCATATCCTCGAGTGTTTGAATTGTACGCTTGCTTTGCCCATCCGTCTGAGGATGATAAGCAGTGCTGAAATTTAATCGAGTGCCTAGAGATTGCTGAAAGCTTTTCCAAAAATGCGATTTGTATCTTGTATCTCTATCAGAGATAATAGACACTGGCACTCCGTGAAGAGATACAATCTCATCCACGTACAACTGAGCTAGCTTGTCGGAGCTGTGTGTTTCTTTAATAGGTAAGAAGTGAGCTGACTTGGTCAGCCTATCGACTATAACCCAAATAGTATCACTCCCATGTTTTGTCCTTGGTAACTTAGTGATAAAATCCATGGTTACCATTTCCCATTTCCAAGTGGGAAGTTCAGGCTGTTGTAGCAAACCTGACGGCTTTTGATGTTCGGCTTTAACTTGCGCACATGTCAGACATTTAGCCACATAAGTGGCTATAGATTTCTTCAAACCTGTCCACTAGTAATTTGCCTTTAAATCCTGGTACATCTTATCACTGCCAGGATGGACTGAATATTTGGAGCTATGAGCTTCTTGAAGAATCATATCTTGAAGTCCTTCATGAATTGGAACCCATATTCGACCATTCAATCTTAGGATTCCATCCTTTCCATACGACAATTGATCGGCAGTCACTCCTAACTTCTCATTCGGATAGTTAGCTTCTAATACAGCTTCCTTTTGAGCGGCTAACAACCTATCATTCAAGCTGTTCTCTAATTCAATGCTTTTGGCATTGATTCTAATAGGCTTAACCCTTTCCTTTCTGCTCAAAGCATCAGCGACTACATTTGCTTTGCCAGGATGATACCTTATTTCACAATCATAATCGTTTAATGTTTCCATCCATCGGCGTTGTCTCATGTTAAGATCCTTCTGGTTAAACAGATGCTAAAGGCTCTTATGATCAGAATAGATCACGCACTTAGTCCCATAAAGATAATGCCTCCAAAGCTTTAGTGCAAATACAACGGCACCCACCTCCAAATCGTGGGTGGTGTAGTTCTTCTTGTGCACCTTTAATTAATGGGAAGCATATGAAATAACCTTGCCCTTCTGCATAAGCACACATCCCATACCTGTGTGCGATGCGTCGCAATAAACCACAAATTCTTCAATTCATTCTGGCAATGTCAACACAGGTGCATTGCTCAATTTATGCTTAAGAATATCAAAGGATTCTTGCTGCTTGGGACCCCAGTCAAACTTGACATTCTTGCGAGTTAACGATGTTAGAGGTGCGACAATCCTTGAAAAGTTTTCGATGAAACGCCTGTAATATCCTGCTAAACCCAAGAAGCTGCGAATCTCTGTAGGAGTCTTTGGTGCTTGCCAATTCATGATCGCCTCAATCTTAGCGGGATCCACCTGGATACCACGCTCACTCACTACATGCCCAAGATATTGGACTTCACGAAGCCAAAACTCACATTTTGAAAACTTGGCGTAGAGCTTCTCTTGCTGTAGAAGTTTAAGGATATACCGGAGATGTCTTTCATGATCGGCTTGATTCCTTGAATAAATGAGTATGTCATCGATAAAGACAATGACAAACTTGTCCAAATACGGCTTGCAAACGCGATTCATGAGATCCATGAATGTTGCGGGTGCATTAGTGAGCCCGAAAGGCATCACTAAGAACTCGTAGTGGCTATAACGTGTTCTGAATGCGGTCTTATGCACGTCTTCTTCTCTGACCTTCAACTGGTGATAACCTGACCTTAGATCGATCTTTGAAAAGTAACTTGCTCCTTGAAGCTGATCGAATAGATCATCGATCCTGGGTAACGGATATCTGTTCTTGATTGTAACCTTGTTTAACTCACGATAATCAATGCATAAACGCATTGAGTCGTCCTTTTTCTTCACAAACAGAATCGGTGCTCCCCAAGGGGACGAGCTAGGTCAAATAAAACCCTTTTCCAACAAATCATCCAACTGTGTTCTCAATTCTTTCATCTCAGTTGGTGCCAATCGATAAGGTGCTCTTGCAATTGGCGCTGCTCCAGGAATGATATCTATTCTGAACTCCACTTGCCTATATGGAGGCAAACTAGGTGGTTCTTCAGGAAAAACGTCTGGATATTCAGAAATAACGGGGATGTCTTCAATCTTGGGTTTTGGTTCATCAATGGTTACCTGTGCCATATAAATGACACAACCTTTCCTCAAACATCTTGATGCCTTAAGCATAGATACTTGCTTAGGCAATCCATACTGAGTATCTCCTTGAATCGTAAGTGGCTCACCATAAGGAGTCTTGATAACCACTTGCTTCTTATCACAAACAATTTGGGCTTGGTTATGAGATAACCAATCCATGCCTAGTACTATGTCGAATCCTGCTAATTTTAATGGAAGCAAGGACAGCAGAAAAGAGTGATTCCTAATGGATATAAAACATCCATCAAATATTGTTGAAACAGTCTCTATCGTACCATCGGCCAATTCTACTTCATACTTTATGCTTAGAGTTTTAACAGGCAGATTTAATAACTTACAAAATTTATTATCTATAAAAGACTTGTCTGCACCTGAATCAAACAATACTCTAGCATAAACATCATTGATAAGGAATGTACCTATTATAACATTGCCATTCTGAATGGCCTCCTGAGCATTCATCTGAAAGACCCGAGCATTGGTCTTTTTAGCCTCCTCAGGCTTCTTTGCAAATTTAAGCAATTAGTCTTGATATGCCCATTTTCGTTGCAACCATAACAAGTTGCATCTTTCAATTTCTTGCAATCCAAACTCTTATGCTCCTTAGACTTGCAGATCCCACATCCAAAAGGCTTTGACTGCGACTGCGATTGTGATTCCGATTCCAACCTACATTTTCCAAAATGATGTTTCTGGCAGGTCTTACATTTGGGCTTCTCACCCGACTGCTGGTTGTCTTTCTTAAACCCAGAACTCTTCCTGTGATCCGAGTTCCCTTTCCATTTCTTGTCGGAGCGATGAGAACTCTCATCCTCCCGCTTTCGCTTTCCATCATCAGAAACCTTGACAGACTTGTTTCTGATAGCATCAAGTGTGAGAGATAGAGACAGATCTACCACTGACCTGAATGTGGTAGGTCTGGATTCTTTTACATTTCCTTTGATTTCTGGAGCTAGACCTCCAATAAAACGAGCTATGCATTTCGGTTCCGGTGTGACCAAGTATGGAACCAATCGGGACATGGTGTTGAAGCATGTAAGATATGCCTGACAATCCAAGTTCTTCATGACCAATGTCAAGAAGTCAGTCTCGATTTTCTCAACCTCATGTTGGGGACATAAATTTTCTTTAATCAATGCTACAAACTGATCCCAAGACAAGTTATACAATGGGATCTTCCCTGTGGCTTGGATTAGTGACCTCCACCAAGCCAAAGCCTCACCTTTAAATGATTGTGAAACAAACTTCACAATATCTTGTTCCGCGCAACCACTAATGTCAACTACGGTATCCATCTCATCTAGCCATGTCATACAGTCAATGGTTCCTTTCTCTCCTGTGAAGTCTCTTGGCTTGCAAGAGACGAAATATTTGTATGAGCAAGCCTTAACAGGTGGATCCTATTTAAACACAGTTTGTTTGGATGGAACACTTCTCTGATTCGATGAGTGACGAGCATCGTCTTTCTTTGACTCATGCGTTTTAGAAGGGGGCTTATTATGAGCCACAGATTGGGTTTTAGTGCGAGTACCACTTGATTCCTTGAACTGTCTGTCAAGAGCTCTAGTAACAGCATTATCTATCAATGCTTGAAGATCTGCACCAGCTACGTTCACTCTAGTGGTATCATTCCTCTCCCTTGGATGACTGTTAACTTCCTCAGATTCAGACATGCTGAAGCTTGATTGCTATAAAACAATTTGAAAATAGTTTATTCATCGGTTTGTTATGGAATCATCATTTTTGATGATTCATTAACTATGGTAATATAAAACATATTGGTTAATTTGTTAGTCATATTTATTTAGGATTTTCATTATAATTTATCCTAGTTATAACTATTAGAGTGGCACAAAAGGCCTAGTCACATGGACAGTTTTAATTCATAAGCCATGATCTCGTAAGATCGGGGCATTAAGGTTTGAACATAGTTCATCACCTTTTCTGACAGAGAGTCATAGACTACAACTGTCTTTTGTCTTATAAGACAATAAGTATGGCCCGTAGGCACTTCATCGCTAATGGATGTTTTATATGTGATCATCTTAATTGATGATTTGAACCCATGATTTCTAGATCATTAGGCTAGATAAGGGATCTGGAAGAATCCAATATAAGGATGACATGCGTGACTTTACTGAATCACGTTTGCCAGGAGTGCTAACATGTTTTCAGATGTTAACAAGGATTTGAATCTTTTAAATAGGTTTTACCATCATGGCAATATCTAAAATGACATATAGGCTAGGTTATACCTTTTAAGATTCCTTTTAATAATTAATGGCATATCAATTGTAATTTGGAACGATATTTTGATTTATTTCATACAATATATTCATATATATAATGACAAAATGAAATTTTAAACTAAAACATTCCAAAATAAAGAGAGGTACATAATTTCCCTAAACGGGACTTTTAAAGAAATAACATTGTCTACGCAGGGACAGAATAAAAAGATAAGTCCACGCAGGGACCAATTACATAAATAAAATGTCCACATAGGGACTTAATTGAAAATGAAAATTACAAAATAAATAACTAAGGAATTTCAATAATCCCTCTTCTTCTTCCCCTTTATTAGGTCTGCCAAACCCTTAAGCAGACCCCGACGGCTCCTACGCTCCTCCTACACCTGTTGCTCTACCTCGTGCAACCGTTGAAGGATTTCCTGTTGTTGCAGTGGTTGAATCAGTGGTGGCTGCGGTGACTGCTGCTGCGGAGGTTGAGGAGGTGGTGGGTATTGATACCCATATGCTTGGTACCCAGTTTGGTACGAAGCTGCGAAGGGTCCTTCAGGGTGAAGAGCGTTGTAGTTTGCCGCTTCGAGGTACGGGTCGACGGCAGGGGCATTGTAATAATTGTAACCCGGGTAAGCTGGCTGCTCAAACGGGTTATACGCCGGTGCACCGGCGTATGAAGGAATTGGCTTATCATAACCCATGTGTGGTGGTGGTGCGACTAGAGCAGAGTCGACTTCAGAAATTGGGTTTGAAGGCCCACCCATTTGTGGGTCTTCATACAGTGGTGGGTAGTGGCTGCCACTGGAGTGTTGGGGGTTGCTGAAGTGGAAACCCCCACGCACGGACATACGTGCACCTGTTCTTCTTCGCCTCGGTGGTTCTGGAGGCAGTTGTTGCTCTGGCGGTGGTGGTGGCAGTAACGTGACCGCCTCAAAATGTGGATCCTCTGAGGGATCCTGCTGCTGTTGTTGAGGTGGGTTGAAAGGGGGAGTGTACAACCAGTTGTATGTGGCCCATCTTTCAGCAAAACTGTCTGGGCCCCTGTAAGGCGAACCATGGAAGGATGATCCGTCTGAAATCTCGATGGGATGCATTGGCGTCCCAGATGGTGGCTCGGCGGGATCCGGATCTTCGTCCATATCCATGTCTTGGTTGCCGGAAAAATGATCTTCTGGTCCTAATGGGTTATAACCTATTGGTTCTTCAATCTGGTTCATCGGATTGAACCGGCTTTGGAAGTATGGGGTCGGGTCCTGAAAGGTATGGTGTGAACTCGACCGCTACAATGGTATGAAGGAATGGTGCGAATCGCTATGCTCCTCGTCTTGATGAGGTCCAAATGAGTGATGATAAGACGGGGATGAACTGAGCGAGACAGAGCATCTCGCAGGCTCTAAATAAGTTCTCCAATCCTCGTGAGGACTAGAGCTAAGGTTCACTGAAGGAGTACGCCGGTGAGAAGGCCCGCCTTCATGATCATTTCTTGTAGTGATTGGTGCCTTTCCTCTTCCATCTCTACCTCTAAAACATGGTGGCATTGTCTTTGTTCCTGCCAAAACAAACAGAAGAAACCAACAAAGAAAACAATAAGATTAGGATTAGTCCTAAGTCATTAGCCTAGACTCAGAAGTCGAGGGATGTGCAAACTGTGTCATTGAGATTAAACACAAAAGACTAGTGTTTAATTCACTCAATGTTGGCTCAGATACCAACCTGTCACACCCCGATATTTCCACGTATTACCTGTGGGCCCGGTGGGGAGTATCGTGACGTAGTTGATATCATCATGGTCAATAATCACAGTTTAAATGCACAGCTGAAGTCTAAAAGTAATACTACAAACCGAAGTGAAAGTACAATGAAATATTATACAACGGGTTGTAGATGGATCCACAGGCGGATCAAAACAAAAGAAATATTGTTCAACAGACTTAAAGTGATAAAAGCTTGCAAGACTCTTTATTTAATCACTCAGGAGTTTCCAGCCCATTATGCATAGTACCTGCATTTAACCTTTTTGGAAAATACGTCAGTTTACACTGGTAAATACAATTAACTGACTCTTTTTGAAAAGTGTTTATAAAATTGATTTAAATGCACAAGGCACAAATATTCTTATATAACTTGGGACAACTATTAAAATAATCTTGTATACAGATTTATATGTTGGTCGTCCATTCAGGACCTAGTTAGAAGAGCCGAATTAGATTAATAGACACACCACAAGTATAGGCCCACAAGAGAGGGAGATACCGTTTATACATACGCAACTGTCAGGTGTATGCCTACACCCCGTGCTTAAGCCGTGGCCATTTCTAATGAATGAGCCGAGGATATCCAGGACATGGTCATTAACCCCCCAAAGGAATTGCATCAAACAAGACAAATTAAAACAGGTTATCTAAATAGTTTAGCCACTAATCGATTAAACATTCAATACCCGACCGAGCGGTATTATTATAATACTGTATCCCAATCCCGTATAACGGAAAATAAGTTAAAAGTATTTACCTGAGCTAAAATATAATTTTATTCCCAGCCGTATATCAAATCAGCAAGTACAAGTAGCTTTTACTGGGCTCCTAATCTGGAACGAAGGTTTTAATAACCTATTAGATTCCTAACGAATCTTATTTAAGCCTTAACTTAGACCGATTAGTTTTAATGAAAGGTTTATGGTTCAAAACGCAAGATTAAGCGAAGACCGGTTAGAATATGATTTAGACCCTACAAGTTTGAGGACTTGTATAAAATGGGTAAACTAAACACATTCTGGATTTTGAAGTAAAAATGATACGGTTTGACCCGTTTCAGTTAATTTATGCAAACTAGTTACATAAAGCGTACCGAACGCGAATATGCATAATGAGTAACCAAATGAGTCATGTACAGGTTCCATAAGTTAATATGCTTAAAATATGTTATGATATCAGTAGGATACCTCCCATTATGCCCCAAAACGAATTTAAAACCAATTTAAGCCCCGTAGGGGTATTTTGGTCATTTTAAAGTTTATAAAAGAGGTTAAATAGCAATCTAAGGTTCTGGTCTAAAACAATTAGTAAAAATATTTATTTTAACAAGTTATATCAGTAAGATGTCATACATATGTGAATTTTATCATTTATGGCCAAACTATGCACCGTAGGGGCATTTTGGTCATTTCACATATGCTATAAGGGTCAAATTTGGAAATCTGAGTTCAAAACTTTTACTTACTGTTAAATTATAAAAATTTGCTTATAATATCAGTAGGTAATAAGTCTTAGGTGTTAAATATAGTTTTAACCCATACTATGCGTTTAATAAGCGTAAAAGTCGGTATTTGACGATTTTCGGGTTATTTAAAGAAATCAGAGGTTTTGATCAGTCTCAACTGTTTAAAATATTTTATTTAATATATGGAATCAGTAGGAAAAGGTTTGGTATCAAAATGTTATGTAAAGCTCATTTTATCAAAGAAAAGGGCAATTTTGTCAATACCGAATTTACACTAGAACTCTATATTATAATCAGTATAAAATTTGAAAAAAATTTCAAAAAATCCCTAAATATTATATTATATCAGTGGGTAGAAAGTTTGGTGCCAAAATTTGGGTTTAAATGTGATTTATACTAAAAATGCCACTTAATTAATAAAAAGCTTTCATTTTACGATATCGCGCATAACTTCTATTTTAGACCATGAACTGATGTCAAATTTTTAAGACATGCTTATAAATCAGTAATAAAGGTTTTTGTCCTCTCACATTTTCAAAAATCTCGTTTTTATATCAAAAGGGCATAATGGTCAAATTTTAAGCATTTAACGGAAACATGCAAATGATTCAGATTTCAAAGGAACCATATAGTATAATCTCAGGGGGTTATACTAACATGAAATATGGTCCTAAAGGAACCCTAAGGCATATCTAAACTAAGCTAAATCGGGTCAGAACTGAAAGTCAAAGCAAAAATCTACTTTTGCGACTTTCGGTTGCGAACCGAGTCTAAACTCAGAGTTGTCGGGTTGAACATGCCTAAACATGTTCTTATATTATTTACCAAGTTATTTTAATGCTAAAACATGCTCCATAACTTCTACATTATCAGTTATGAATTAATTTATAAAAATTGACTCGTTTGACTTTTTATTAAATAGTTTGACCCGACAATTGACCAAGTAAAAGTGATAATCAGTATGTGCCCTTTTAAGGGTTTGTTACCTACATAATTACCAACTCATAGCCACTTTCAATTTGAATAATGGCTGGACCGTTTGTGATTAATCACTAAGTCAAAGCTTAATTACGCTAACTTTGACTTTCGGTCATTACACTAACGAAAACTTAATTACAGAGGCTAAGTACACTTACAAGAGTCCTTAGCATAAAGTTTGAACTAGAGAAAGCTTCCTTTAGCTCCAGGAGGCTTTAGAGAGTGAGCTTTGAAATAAAAACTCAAATGTGCAAATGAAGAACTCAAAAAAAGCTCCTTATATAGGAAATGGAAGAGCTATAGGATCATTACAACTGTATTATGGACTCACCCGATGTTTACAGGTGTTACCATGTCAGTAAAAACCGTTTACAAGTCCCTGGTATTGCTCAGAACCCATGCAATGGCGGTGTAAGGGCTGCAACATGCAGCTGTCCAGAAAAATGTCAATGGCACTTTTTACACGGGTGGCGTAAGACTCAAAGGGAGTCTACGCGGGCCGCGACAACAATCTGCTCAGGTGAAAATTGTTTCAATTTTGACGGTTTCAGTCCCTGGTCCATTTTAAGTTTATTTAACTTTCTTTTATTGCACTTATGACCCCCATAGTTAACTTTTAAGGGTCTTGGGTCATAAATTAACTTCGTTAAGTTCCCGGTTAGTTGTAAGATCACCCAAAAAAGTCTTGTTTTCATCAAAACTCCCTGAAATTACTATCCAATATTCTTGAGAGCAAAATATACAAATATTACAATGCTTTCGGGATCATTTAAAGGTCACTCAGAGGTAACATTTAACATGTTGACACTTTTAACCCCTATGCTTCGTAGAATCCTTAATTTAAGCACAAGCGACTTTCTATGTCCGACAATTTATTCATTTAAGAATACGGACGTCGTGTGAGGTCAATCAGAGGCACAAGATTGGCATGTTGACACTTTGGATCCTTTTTACTTACATATTTACATAGTTTGACAATTGTAGTCCGTCCAGATCAATTCATTACACATTTAACCTTCATGACACATGTCTTTATTATATTGGTCGTGATTTTGCGAGGTGTTACAGATTAGGAGCCCCGGTAAAAGCTACTTGCACTAGTTTGAGTACATTATACGGCTGAGTAAATAAATCTTGCATTTAAAAGCTCAGGTAAATACTTTTAACATATTTTCCCTTATACGGGATTGGGATACGGTAAATTATTACCGCTTGGTCGGGTATTGAATATTTAATCGATTAGTGGTTAAATCATTGAGATAACCCGTCTTAATCTGTTTTGTTTTATTTAAGCATTTGGGGGTTAATATGACTGTGTCCTGGATATCCTCGGCTCATTCATTTGAAATGGCCACGACTTAAGCACGGGGTGTAGGCATACACCTGACAGTTGCGTATGTAAAATGATATACCCACTCATGAGGATAACTTCTTGTGGGTTTATATTAGTGGTGTGTCTATTAATCTGATCTCGACTTCCATCCCGGGCCCTGAACGTACGACAAACATGTGAATCTGTATACAAGATTATTTTATATAATTGTCCCAAGTTATAAAAGAATATTTATGCCTTGTGCATTTAAATCAATTTTCTTAAATGTTTTCAAAAGAGTCGGTTAATTGTATTTACCAGTGTAAACTAACGTATTTTCAAAAGACTAAGTGACAGGTACTACACGTAATTGGCTGGAAGCTTCTGGGCGTTAAGTAGAGGATCTTGCAAGTCCGTAATGCCTTATGTCTGTTGAACACGTTGTGTAATTGATTAGATCCGCATGTGGATTTAATATTACAAGCTCGAATGTAATTATCTTTTCAGTATTTTCTGACAATTGGGTTTGTAATAATATTTTATATTCCAAGACTTCCGCTGTGCTATTCTGTGTATGTTTGATAATGACAATATCAATCTTAAGTCACAATACTCCCTACCGGGTTGAGCTGTAAATATCGGGGTGTGACAATAACACAATTATTTTTGGTAGCTACAGCGAGCAAAGTTCGTACGGTTACAAGTTTGGCTACCGAGGCGAAAGTATCATGGAAATCGATACCTTTAATTTGTGTGAACCCCGTTGCGATCAACCTTGCCTTGTATCTTTCAATTTGTCTATTTGGCTTGTACTTCAACTTGTACGCCCACTTCAATCCTATGGCATGTTTCCCTTCGTGCAAGTCTTCAAGGGTCCACGTACCATTTTGTTCGAGTGCACGAATCTCCTGTTTCATAGCTTCTCTCCAATTGGGACTCTGCACAACTTGTTTAAATGTCTTGGGCTCATCGTTAGAATTGATGGCCACTAAAAAGGCTTTGTGAGAATTCGTGAACTTATTATAGGAAATGAAATTCGCAATAGGATGTACCATAGAAGAACTTTGATCGGAGTCAGGAGGCGATTTATTTATGGACGGAGGGAGATGGACAATGTAGTCATTGAGGCGAGTTGGTCGAGTACGGCTTCTTCTTTCTCTAGGCGGTACTTGCCTCGATTCTTGGGTTTAAATATTACTAGTCTCTACTCTTTCATCATCAATTGGGCCAAGATCATTGGTTGGTCCATTCTCTTCCACCGGGCTGGTCTCATGACTTGGTTCCTTATCAAAATGGCCTTGCATGTGCATGTTGGCTTCAGGGGAAGAGTTGCTTTCTATTGTGTATGTTCTTCCACATCATCAGTTATTGGTTCTACATAATCATGAAAGTACAAGGATGGGAGTTTAAATATTTCGCTTTCATCTTCTTCGAGATGTGTGTTGATTTTGTCGTGAGGGAAAACATCCTCAACAAACCTCACATCCCTCGAAACCACCATTTTATTATTTTTAATGTGTAAAACTTTGTACCCCTTTGTCTCGTAAGGATATCCTAAAAATATCCCGGGTCTCCCTCTTTCTTCAAACTTGTTGCCTCTGGTTTCGGTGCTCCAGTAGTATGCCAAACAACCAAAAACCCACATGTGGTCGTAATTAGGCTTTTGGTTGTAAATTATCTCATAAGGGTTCTTGTTATTAATGGTCGTGGATAGAAGCTTATTTATAATACAAGGTGTGGTCAAGATGCATTCTCCCCATAAGGTTGATGGCAATTTTGCTTCAAATTTTAGTGCCCTTGTGATCTCGAGTAGGTGACGGTGCTTTCGCTCGATGACTCTGCTCTGTTGTGGGGCGTGAGGGCATGTGGTCTTAAGTAACATTCCTTCTTCATTATAGAAGATCATCATTCGGTTAGACGTACACTCACCTCCATTATCACACCGAATTCTTTTAGCATTTTTATCAAATTGGGTTTTGATCATCTTATGAAAGCTAATTAGGCAGTCACTAGCATCCGACTTCCATTTCAAAAAGTACACCCACACTGATCGACTAAAGTCATCAACTATAGTCAAGAGTAATTGGCTCTGGTTAGAGAGGGTGTACGTTATCAACCCTATATGTCACAACAAAACACTCTTTTGATTGGATAAAACTCGCAAGAAATGGTAGTCTAGTAAATTTTGCTCTAGCACAAGAATCACAAGTTTCATCATTTGTCTTTAAGGAAATGAAATCAAAACACGACAGTTTACTGTGAGATGCATGGACCAAGCGTCGACCACTTCTAACAGCTATAGCCATCCTTTCGCCTCCAATCATCCTCATCCGATATAGACCATTTTTGCATCTACCCGTTCCAATCAATTTCCTTAAACTCAAGTCCTGCATGACAAAGAAATCCGGAAAAATATTACAATACAACGAAGATCTTTGGTTAATTGGCTTACGGATAATAGGTTACAAGTGAATTCGGGTATATATAAAAGTTTTTTTAATCCTTGACCCGTTTGGCAAGGTGTATGTTCCTCTACCCTTGACTGGTATCGAATCACCATTAGGAATGGTGACTGGTAGATCATGCAATGTTTTGAATTTCTCATGAAGAGCATTTAAGTTATGGGTTATGTACTCGGTGCAACTCGAGTCAACAATCCACACGTTACCTTCGTCGAAAATACCTATCATATTAGCCGCATTTTTAGTGGTAAACATGTGCAAAAAATGTTGGTATTGTTCTTCGTTTAAGCCCAGTATGGGGCTGGCCCTACTTTATCTTGGTTGACCCAAAGCTTGCATCGTATCAATGCATCCAGCCTTAGCCTTTCCTTTCTTCGTCTTCCCCTTTCCCGGCCACCATTCTGGGTGCCCGATTTGTTTAAAGCACCCATCACGGTTATGCCCGTTTTTCCACAAAAGACGCAATGCTCCACTTTTTCATCAACAGCCTTCTTGCTACTTTTGGATATGTTTCGGTTGTGTGTGCCAGCAGCCTCGTTTTTGTTCACAAATGCCTGAAACGCAGCGGTGTCAGTGTTTGCTTTCTTTCCCATAGAGACCACCTTTTGTTGCTCATCTTCCAAAACAAGATGATAGGCTTCTCCCAGGCTGGGTATGGGCCTCATAGCAAGGATTTGGGTTCTAATGGTCGAATACTCATTGTCGAGTCCAAGTAAGAACTCGTACAACCTCTCTTTATACTTGGAACCGGTCATCTTCTTTCTCAAGCCACATGTGCAGCCCGTACAAGAACATCTGGGAATCGAAAAACTGCATTTATCTCATCCCAGAGTGTTCCTAGTTTGGTGTAGTATGCTGACAACGAGGAGCCATCTTGCTTCGTTGTCATCAGAAGTTGTTTGAGTTCGTATACCCTCGGGGCACTCTCCTTCCCGAAATGCTCCTGCAAGTCCTTCCATATCTCTTTCGCGGAGTTAGCATATTTCACACTAAGTCTAATCTCCTTCTCCATGGCTGTAGTCAGCCATCCTCTGATCATGGCATCACATCGGAGCCATGACATGTGGTTTGGATGTGTCTTCTCTGATTTTTGTAGAGTTCCATCGACAAAGCCTATCTTATTTTTGCAAACAGAAAGGTATCCATCTCTGAAACCCAGTTGAGGTAATTGCTGTCATTTAATGCTTCATTCACATGTAATTGTTGTGGGTAATCAGAAGGGTGAAAATAGTAGGGTGAAGTGTGGTATGTGGCAGCATTGCTGGTCGCGTTCGGTTCCTTTTTTTGTCGCCGACCATGGATGGTGGTCGATTAGTTTAGGGTTTTTGGGTTTTGTTTGAGCGTGTTGTGGAGCAATGCTCGGATACCATAAAGAAATAAAAAAAATGTGGCTCATTCAAATGTTCAATTTCTACAATACAAGGTGCAAAATATATACACCAAAGAAAGCAAATATTCAGCCTAAAAAAAGCCTTGACAAAAGGCAACATAATCAATCAAAGGTAATAGACAGAAGGGTGAGCTGGAAATGTGCAGGAATTATTTCCTTCTAATAGGGAGAGACCTGGTGTTCCAAGTGACCCAAGTTCAATTCCTACGATCCTTGAACTTAGTGGGTTTTACCTCACCACATTGTCGTGCCTTCGGAGAGTGTTCACGGGCTTTGGCCCTAGGTGAGGGTTTTCCCTGGTTCGGAAGGTGAGTGTATCCTGATATGGTGACTTTCGCCAGTAGCCCATTTGGAAGATTCGTCGACCGTTCAAAAAAAGGGGTTCAACCACCTTGAGAAATAATAATAATAATAATAATAATAATAATAATAATAATAATAATAAATCACATGTAAAAGGTTCTAGAACAACCCAACTTATACAAGTATGGACGAAG
This sequence comes from Helianthus tuberosus, assembly GCA_030545235.1. NCBI lineage: Eukaryota > Viridiplantae > Streptophyta > Magnoliopsida > Asterales > Asteraceae > Helianthus > Helianthus tuberosus. The sequence goes on from CM060442.1 coordinate 154,848,058, forward strand.
ACATGGGTCATGATAAATTCAGTGGATTTAGATCCATAAGATATCTAGGTTTTATTTTTATATATGTGTATTGGTATTCTACAAAGTTATTTTCAATATATACATTACAATAATAGATATATCGAGTCCACATACCGTACAAGACGGTATCTTTGTACGAAGTCTACGCGACAATGACAACCATCAAATTGGAAGATCTACAAACTACATAAGCGCGTGAGAAATGATATGAATTTCAGTTTCAAACAATTGAAATTACAATAAAGAAAGTGTAAGTTAGTCTTTTTACCATTTAAATAGTTTCCCCTTTGATTTTCAAACCGACAATAAATTTTTCATACGTTAATATTTTAAAAAAAATTACACCGTATTAACGAGCATTTCATTCTCTTTAATTTGAGCAGCTTATTGCTATAGTTTTCTTAAATAAAAATTACAGGATTTTGAATACCCATTACGTGAATACGCGATTTTGAATACACAACACATGACTACGTGATTACGTGATTTTATTATAGTATTTTATGTGAAACCCTAGTATGTGATAACGTAACAATAGTTGACTATGTATTATTACGTGACTAAGTGATTTTGCATACACATTTTGTGATTACGTGATTTCATTATAGTATTTTATGTGAAACTACACTGAGTGATTATGTAAATACGTAAAAACAAAAACACGTAATACATAATATTTCATATGGAATACCTAATATTTTAGGTCTAATCATGTATTAAGGATAAATTATATAAAAAACATTAGCCAAATCAACCTATAGTAACCATATAATGCCGTATATTAGAGATTTAATCACGTAATAAAGCATAAACAATCAAGTTCTTATTATTAAATGTGTAATCACGTAATAAGCATAATTGTAATAACATTAGTTATAACAAATCATATTGAATGTGTAATCACGTAATGGATTTATATTGAATGTGTAATCACGTAATGGTTTATGTTGAATGTGTAATCACGTAATGGATATTCAAAATCATGTAGTCATATGCTGGGTATTCAAAATCATGTAATCATGTAATGGACTAATGAGTATTCAAAATCCTTTAAAAAAATTTAAGCAAACTACAACAATATGTTGTTCGAATTAAAGAGAATAAAATGCTCGTTAATACGGTATAATTTAAAAAAAATATTAACGTATGAAAAAGTTATAGCCATTTGAAAATCAATTGGGGAAGTTGTTTGAAGTGAGAAAGGACTAAATTACCCTCAAGCCAATGCCACTTGTCCTCATCTCCTAGTCACGTACACTTCGTACGATTTTTTTGTCATGTACATGATCCAACATTTGGATATATCACCTTTTACATAAATGATAGCAACCGTAAAACATTTTGGACACAATAATATATCAATATTAAAACACGCATATATAGTTCTCTTTTTTTTAATTTTTTTTACAAATACAACTTTCAAAATACAGTAAAACCTCTATAAATTAATACTTGATAAATTAATAATCTCGATAAAATTAATAATTTGTCTAGTCCCAACTTGGGATCAGTACAAAATTGGACCCCTAAGATAATAATTTTTTTGAAATCCCAGTATATATATATTGGTCCCAACAAAATTATAAATTAATAATTACTAAAAGATTCCAAATTCTAAGATTGTCTAGTAAAAAATGAATTTATAGTCACTTGTTTTTGTTGTTGAACTTCAAATCTATATTGAGTTTATCTTCAAATATCCTCATTGCACTTAAGAGTTGGGGCATTGTCTTCTCGTATTGCAACAAAAAGTTGGAGAAGAAATGTGCATTGAAACTTGTTTTTGTAATTTATTTTTTTGTACCATGAACTAACTTTTTGTATTAAAAAACAATCAATTTGACAAATTCAATTAATTTGTGAATGTACATCAGAGTTGAAAATTTAAATGTCAAACGTAAAACCACTTTAAATTAATAAATTATTAATTTATCGATATAATAATATCTCGCTAAATTAATAAAATATCTCGGTCCAACATTATTAATTTATAGAAGTTTTACTGTACGATGTTTATTAAATTCAAAAATTTTCACGGTTTGATGTCCGTTGAGGCGCATGATGGGTTTACGTAAGGGTTTTAATTTTATTTTATAGTGTTTGAGTACGTTTTTGGCTTTTGTAAGTTGTAACTTTCCATTTGTGGGTTGTACCATTTGTTTGTATTCAATGAGTGTTTTGCTTTTGGGGTGTATCATTTGCACCCCACCGCCTCGTTTAACAACAAGCGCCCACCACCACCTCTGTCGCATCCACCGCATACCACCGTCGGCGACTCTTCGGTTGTTGTTGATTGTTGTCTCCGGTGGCAATTTTATCTAAGAGAGGTAAAGTATTTTCTTTACTTTTGTTAAACCTAGTCCGTTTAAGGTTTTGAGGTTGTTTTTTGGTCGTCTTTGACGATTGTTTGTTATGTTTGATTCTTTGGTATACATTTTCCGGTAGGCCTTCGAATGCGTGGTTGTATGTGGTTTGGTGGTGGGATCAACTTGCATCCCGCAACGTTTTTTTGTTGCCTGAGTCCTTGTGGTTCAAAAAAGTAACACTATGTGTCCCTCCTGCTAACATACGTTAGCTTTCATTTTAAAAGTTGGTGAAAAGATGAAACTGCCTTTTTACTATTGTGATATGCGTCCATGTGCTTTAAATATTATTGCAAACGTTTTGTTTAACACATCCCCTCCAAAATCCATGCATGAATCATCCATTTGAAACCATGCCTATTTTAACCAACATATAATTCCATAGGAACCCACATGAAACGACCTTGCACCATTGGATGAAACCATAACTATTTGAACCTACATAGCATTCCATAGGATCCAACATGAATCGGCCATGAATTCCAACCCATACTCTAACACCCTGAAAATTCCATCCAATTATGTGACGACACGTGTCCAATTCTCCAACTAATCTCGATTATGTGGAAAGAGGAAGGACTTATACTGCGCGTTCACTGAAACATATCCCGAATCTGCGACTAATCCCGAGTCAGGGAAGGAGAGGGACTTTTATTATGCGTTAACTGAAACGCGTCCCGGATGTCCAACTAATCCCCACTATGTGGAAAGATGGGGACTGATATTGCACGTATTGATAACTTATTAAACCCAATGGGTTAAAAGTGCAAAATCCTTATTCTGGAAGTCCTTACGGACCATATGGCCTTATGGCTTACGGACCGTAAGGCATTTAAATGAAGGCGCGCTAGGAGGCCTTATGGACCGTAAGGCTTAAATGCATACGGTCTGCATGCGAGGGTGGTGAGCAAGCAAATGAGGTCCTTACAGACCGTAAGGCTTTAATGCTTACAGTCCGTAAGGGGACCTGCAGATCAGAAAAACAGTTGGCTGTTACAGTCTGTTTTTGCCACCTTGCACCGACTTACCACCACCTTCTCTGGTTCCTCCACGTCCATGGGCACTTGTACACATCTGAGAAGCCTCCTCAACACTTGGCATGATCTACTTTCACTCATTCAACTATAAATAGCCATGGAAACTCCTCCATTCCTTACTCATTCTCATCCTTTCTACTCTAACACTTATTGGAGCTATCCTCTAGACAAGAGGACTCCTCTCATAGTCATTTTCTACTCAACACTTCCAAGTAAGTGTTTCTCCTAAGTTCTTTTATAGTTATTTTGATTATTTAAAGTATAAAGTCAAACAGTTGACTTTCTATTTGATTTTAGCTTCTGACCATTTTGGTCAAGGTAAAGTTCAATCCGAACTTTCCTACATGATCATAATAACAATGGTATGATCCCTCTGTGTTCATACTCTCGGATAATCACGTTTACTAGTTGAATTGTTAAGTCGAGCATGCTACGCAAAAGTTGAATTTTTGAATAAATGGAATAAATGGTTTCTATAACTTATAACTAAGTTGTTTTGACATGTATACAAGTTTTACCACTAATATAAACTGATAATAGCGTGCCCAACTTGTCCAATTTAGTTTAGAGTCTCATTCTATGTCAAAAGTCAAGCAGTTTGACTTTTGCTTTGACTTTTGATTCTGACCCGTTGGTCAACGTTAGGACCTGTTTTAAACATGTTTTAGGACCATAATATTGTTGAGTATAACTCTCTGAAGTTATACCATATGGTCAATCCGTTTGATGGGTTAAAAGATAAGTCTTGAATATATTGTTGAAAATGGCCACAATACCCTTATGTGGTCAAAGTAACTAAATAAATGGTTTTAAACTAAACCAACTTATAATCTGACTTTAGATTAGTATGAACTTTAACTAAAAATATATTTTTGATACTTAGACTTGTCATAAGCCCATTCGACCTTCCGAACCCGTTTTTACACGCATAACTAGTTAGCGAACCTAGTTCGCATAAACTAGGTGTAATGGGTCAAAACCTTTTTAAAACCTTTCAAAATCAGAATGTTAGTTTAATTAACCTTTATCCAATGATTCCTTACACTCGAATAGATATAAACCACATTCTAATCAATCTACGCTTAATCTAGCGAATTAATCTTATTCTTACGTAACGGGTCGTGTCAAAGGAACTAACCTATGACTCGTATACATTCTAACAGATAGCTAAACCTGTTCACTCCGGACTTGAGAACCCCCCAAATATTCGGACTTGAGTTTAATTACTTTGTCTTTATGACTTTTACTATACTAAAACCGTTATCGGTTGGAAGCTAGCTAAAAGGTAAATACTCTTAACTTATTTTCTTTGAAAACTTGGGGTATGGCGAATACGTCACTTGGAGCGGGTATTACATAAATGAGTCGCCTATGATTGCTCATAAATGTAAGAACCCTGTTTAATCCGTTATATTTGATAACTGAAACAATTAGGGGTTATTGGTACTGTGTCTGGGCTTCCCGACTCATGAACTATTATGGCCATACAGAATAACGTGTCGGGGTAGGCATACTGACTGTAAGACGCGTTATTCAACTTTGGTGTGTACCTTAATCATTATAGCACTGAAAATGGCCGACTTTGATATCTGGTTCCCATTGTATGACAAATATGTAAATCTGGTGACAAGACAAAATCCCAAAAAATATTAAATGATTACCTATGGGTTTTCTCTATGTATATAAAAATCATTTTTGAAAAACTATTTTCAAAATGAGTCTGTTAATTGTATTTACTAGCGAAAGCTGATGTATTTTCAAAAGATTGAACTGCAGGTACCGAACCTTGATATTAGGCTGGGAATCCTGATCGGCTATGATAAAGGCTATGGAATTTGCAAATCTTAGCTTAAGGCCTATGATGTCTAAGCTTCGTTTTATCTCGATCCCTCCTGTGGGCTTAAACTTGAACGTCTTTGTATTTGAATATTCGACACTTTTAATGTTATGAATATTTTTACTCTTAACAATTCCGTTGCATTACTATTAAATTGTGATAACTTTTACCCAACCATCATGACTAAACCCATCCGGACCCACCGGAAATCGGGGTGTGACACATACCAAACTAACATATTCAACATGAACCGGCTACACTCAATACCCATGAAACCAACATTAGAACAAAACCATTCGACCCAACCAACCAAACCATATATAACTTGATACCTTAATTCCTAAAACCAACCAAACCATATATCACCTTATACCTCAAATAAACCAAACCAAACCATATATAATTTTATACCTCAAACAAACCAAACCATGTATAACCTTATATCTCAAACAAACCAAACCATATATAACCGTATTCCTCAAACAAACCAAACCAAACCATTTGACCTGATTAACCAAACCATAATAACTCTATTCCTCATAAAACCAAACCATTTGCAAAAAAAGAGTAAAATGCACGGATAGTCCCTGTGGTTTGGTGAAATTTCACTTTTAGTCCCCAACTTTTCAAAATTACATGTATGCTCCCAGTGGTTTGACGACTTGTTACCCGAATAGTCTCTGATGTGGATGGAGGTTAGTTTTTGGTGTTAAGTGGATGTAAATTGACTAAAATACCTTTACTATTAAAAATAAAAATGAAAACACTAAAAGATAATATTAATTATTCATTTTAACTCAAGTGGACCCATCATTAATTAGACCCCACTTAAACATTAAAAAACAATATAATTAAGAAAATCCTTGTAGGCCCCACCCCTACCCTCACCTCCTCTTCATACCACCTATAACCACCCTATCACCACCCGTTTCCACCACCTACAACCACCTTCACTAATTCCTTGCACTAAAACCCTTAAACCCATAATCTAATTCAAATCATCATCACCCTTTCTCTCAAGCCACAATCAACAAACCTACCTGTAAATGTATAAATAAAGTCAACCAACATTCTGACTTACCCCATGCCAGGAACACTGCACCACCATCAAACAGATCCGAATATGGACTCTACGCAGCCAGAAGTTAGGGTGGTCTTGAATTGGTGGGGGACTTCTTCTTCAAGTCAACAACTTACCACATATTAACCTGACTTGAATCAAAAATTGTAATTTGGTAGCCCTCTGCCATTTCATGAAGTGGCCACCAATCCCAATAAACAAGCATCTCATTCTTTAATGCCATAATGCTCAAAACTTATAGGCTAGGGGAGGTATAACAAGTTCATGGTGGTCCTAAGTCATGGGTGTAGGAATCCGTTCATGTAAAAATAAATAAAAACTTTAATATTAACTTGAATTACAACTGAAATAAGGAAAGCTGAAAAACTATACTGTTACAACTGAAATAAAATGAAAAACAAGAACATAATTACAAAAGAAACCAGGTTCTTTGCTGAGGATCGTGTTAGACACGGGTCCCTTAAAACAAATTTCGTGTCTCCCAGGAGAACACGTTTGTTTCCAGGATACAACAGCCCGAAGCAGTCATACTGCCGGTCTTGACTCCAACCCGAAGGTGTACCTTGATGCTTGAAGATGTAGAAAATTCAGTAGAGAGAAAGAAGATAGCTGGTGTCTTTGGTGTCACTTTCTGCAGCAGGTCAACCTCTATTTATACTGCAGGTCTTGGAAGAAACTGAAAAACGAATTAAATGGGTGAATTAAATTGCATTAAACGTCTTCAATGCAGTTTAATTCGTCATTTAATTCGCAGTCAAAAGCATTGACTTCGTCAGTTTCGAATGCTGAAGTGTAACTGCACTGGCATTAACTGCTGGAAGCTTTTGCGCGCGCGCGCGTAAGTCTGCACGCTCATGCGCGCGTGCGCCATTTTGGCTCACTTCCATGCGCGTGTGCGCCACCTTGGCTCAATCCCATGCGCACCTGCGCGCGTGCGCCACGTCACCTGTGAGCCTCTACGAGCACGCCACACAGTCGCGCCGTTTTGGCTCACTTTGGTGCGCCGCGCACGTCACTTCAGTGCCCATGCTCCATGCGCGAGTGCGCGCCACCATGCCACGTGTACTCGCGCGCATACGCGCATGACTGCCACGTCATGCGCCACTGCGGCGGACCCACCAGGGTCATGCGCCTCCATGCCACGTCACCAAACCACCTGATCCTTGCAACCCTTATGTTACACCACGCGCACGCGGTCAAAAATACAAAGGCGGCTTTCAAGCAGCTCGTGGTGATGCGAGCGTGCGAAGTGTAAAGTGCTCCATCAAAGCGCCACATTGCGCCTCATCGCCCACGCCAGGCGTGCGCACGTGTGCGAGTGCGAGTTAGGGTGCTCCGCACCCTTCGCGAGTACACTTAGTGAGTGCTTCCATGAAACAATAAGGATGGAGAGTTCCCACTTAAATACCCTTTAAGTTTCATCTCTCCTCCTATGTGGGACAAGGTGTGACTTTCCCACTTATTTCAGCATTCAAGTTTCAAACACCAAACTTTGAGCATCGATATCTCATTCATCTTAGCTCCGTTTTGGACGTGGTTTAGTTCGTTGTGAAGATCTTCCAACATAGAACACAAACCCACAAATAAATACATAAAACTCGCTCATTTATTATATTTATTTCCAGTCCAGAATAGGAAAAAAATCATTTTCCTATATTTGTGAAAAATGCTATTTTCACAAATTTCCAACAATCCCCCACATGAATAGAAATCAATCTATCAAGTTTCAACGATACACTTTCAACAGTTGAGTATTGCAAGATAGGTAGGTGTAACCTTTGAACCTTATTTTGTGAAGCATACTTAGCCTCCTAGGGTCTTGTAGAAGCGGTGTCTTTGAACAATCCCCCATTTATGTGGGCGACAATATACATTCACACAATACTCTCCCTAGTTGAGTCAAGTCCTCATGGTTGTGTCCATTTATGGTCATGGAACACTTTCCTAGTTCTGCGAAAGCTCTAGGATTTACGCCTCCCCACAAATCCATTCGAAGCGACCCCACTTCTCTCTAACATAGGTGATTCCTCTAAATCATTAAAAGCATCATGGTTAATTTTGGATTTACTCAAAATCCTTAACCTCAACATGCTTAACCTTTCTTTCATGTCACTGATTGGAATGGACTAGGAAGTATAAAACTCCCTTTATTGAAATTTTGGGGTACCTCCCACAGTGACTCCCTTTGGGTTTATGATTAAGTTGGCCTATTGAACCTAGATCTTGGGATCTCCAGTCAACTAGGTTAGGTTTCCCTCATATTCCCTTCTTCTATGGGCTTTAGTCCCATTCCTCTTGACGACCTATACACCTTATCTTTGCTTAAGCCTTTTGTTAACGGGTCTGCAATGTTCTCCTTTGACCTAACATAGTCAACTGAGATAACACCCGTTGAGATAAGTTGTCGTACCGTGTTGTGTCTACGTTGAATGTGCCTTGATCTACCATTGTACATCGCGCTTTGTGCTCCAACAAGCGCTGATTGATTGTCACAATGTATGCAAATCGCAGTCAATGGCTTTGGCCATCTTGGAATATCTTCCACAAATTGACGTAGCCACTCCGCCTCTTCCCCGCTTTTATCTAAAGCGACGAATTCAGATTCCGTCGTGGATCTAGCTATAACAGTTTGCTTGGAAGACTTCCAAGCTATAGCTGCTCCCGCAAGTGTAACCACATATCCACTTGTCGATCTATGATCTTTTATATCCGATATCCAGTTCGCGTCAGTGTATCCTTCGATCACTACTGGATCACGGGTATTATCAATTGGAGTTCGAGCTATACTTGTATCGCCCGAATTGAATTTCCCAAGGATCTTGTCCACGTAGTGAGATTGACTCAACACAAGACCATTTTGGGTTCTAGTGATTTTTACTCCAAGAATCACATCCGCGAGACCCATGTCTTTCATGTCAAACCTCGCTTTCAACATGTCTTTCGTTGAGTTGATCATGTTATCATCACTCCCAATGATAAGCATATCATCCACATAAAGGCATAAAATCACATAACCTTTTGGTGTGTCTTTAAAATAAACACACTTGTCGCACTCATTTATATTGAAACCATTGTCAATCATGACATGATCAAACTTTTGGTGCCATTGTTTTGGAGCTTGCTTCAAGCCATACAAAGACTTGACCAATTTACATACTTTGCCCTTGTTTCCTGGGGCGGAAAAACCCTCAGGTTGTTCCATGTAAATTTCTACTTCTAAATCGCCATTTAGAAATATGGTCTTTACATCCATTTAGTGAACTTCCAAATTTCTTAGAGCCGCAATTGCAAGAACCAATCGTATAGAGGTTATTCGCGTTACAGGCGAGTAAGTATCAAAGTAGTCTAGACCTTCCTTTTGTCTAAATCCTTTGATTACTAACCTTGCCTTGTATTTATCAATACTTTCATCGGCTTTCATCTTCCTTTTGAATATCCAACGATATCCAAGTGGTTTACAACCAGGTGGAAGATCTACTAACTCCCAAGTATAATTTTGCAATATAGAATCAATTTCATTCTTAATTGCTTTTTGCCATTGAGGTCCTTCTGTGGAGGTAACCGCTTTGCGGTAGGTATTGGGCTCACCCTCAACCATGTAGCTCATGAAGTCTGGACCAAAGGATTTTTCAACCCTTTGTCGTTTGCTTCGTCTAAGCTCACCCTCCTCGACCTCAGGATATAACAGCCCGAAGCAGTCGTACTGCCGGTCTTGACTCCAACCCGAAGGTGTACCTTGATGCTTGAAGATGTAGAAGAATTCAGTAGAGAGAAAGAAGATAGTTGGTGTCTTCGGTGTCACTTTCTACAGCAGATCAACCTCTATTTATACTGCAGGTCTTGGAAGAAACTGAAAAACGAATTAAATGGGATAATTAAATTGCATTAAACGTCTTTAATGCAGTTTAATTCGTCATTTAATTCGCAGTCAAAAGCATTGACTTCGTCAGTTTCGAATGCTGAAGTGTAACTGCACTAGCATTAAATGCTGGAAGCTTCTGCGCGCGTGCGTAAGTCTGCACGCTCATGCGCGCGTGCGCCATTTTGGCTCACTTCCATGCGCGTGTGCAACACCTTGGCTCAATCCCATACGCACATGCGCGCGTGCGCCACGTCACCTGTGAGCCTCTACGAGCATGCCACACAGTCGCGCCATTTTGGCTCACTTTGGTGCGCTGCGCACGTCTCTTCAGTGCCCATGCTCCATGCACGAGTACGCGCCACCATGCCACGTGTACTCGCACGCGTACGCGCATGACTGCCACGTCATGCGCCACTGCCCGCGGACCCACCAGGGTCATGCTCCTCCATGCCACGTCACCAAACCACCTGATCCTTGCAACCCTTGTGTTACACCACGTGCATGGGGTAAAAAATACAAAGGCGGCTCTCATGCGGCTCGCATCTGCGCCATCAAAGCGCCACATTGCGCCTCATCGCCGGCGCCACGGGCGCGCATGTGCGAGTTAGGGTCCCTTCGTGAGTACACTTAGTGAGTGCTTCCGTGAAACAATAAGGATGGAGAGTTCCCACTTAAATACCCCTTTAAGTTTCATCTCTCCTCCTATGTGGGACAAGGTGCAACTTTCCCACTTATTTCAGCATTCAAGTTTCAAACACCAAACTTTGAGCATCGATATCTCATTCATCTTAGCTTCGTTTTGGACGTGGTTTAGTTCGTTGCGAAGCTCTTCCAACATAGAACACAAACCCACAAATAAATACATAAAACCCGCTCATTTATTATATTTATTTCCAGTCCAGAATAGGAAAAAATCATTTTCCTATATTTGTGAAAATGCTATTTTCACAAATTTCCAACAATCCCCCACATGAATAGAAATCAATCTATCAAGTTTCAACGATACACTTTCAACAGTTGAGTGTTGCAAGATAGGTAGGTGTAGCCTTTGAACCTTCTTTTGTGAAGCATACTTAGCCTCCTAGGGTCTTGTAGAAGCGGTGTCTTTGAACAATCCCCCATTTATGTGGGCGACAATATACATTCACACAATACTCTCCCTAGTTGAGTCAAGTCCTCATGGTTGTGTCCATTTATGGTCATGGAACACTTTCCTGGTTCTGCGAGAGCTCTAGGATTTGCGCCTCCCCACAAATCCATTCGAAGCGACCCCACTTCTCTCTAACATAGGTGATTCCTCTGAATCATTAAAAGCATCATGGTTAATTTTGGATTTACTCAAAATCCTTAACCTCAACATGCTTAACCTTTCCTTCATGTCACTGATTGGAATGGACTAAGAAGTATAAAACTCCCTTTATTGAAATTTTGGGGCACCCCCCACAATGACTCCCTTTTGGTTTATGATTAAGTTGGCCTATTGAACCTAGATCTTGGGATCTCCAGTTAACTAGGTTAGGTTTCCCTCATATTCCCTTCTTCTATGGGCTTTAGTCCCATTCCTCTTGACGACCTATACACCTTATCTTTGCTTAAGCCTTTTGTTAACGGGTCTGCAATGTTCTCCTTTGACCTAACATAGTCAACTGAGATAACACCCGTTGAGATAAGTTGTCGTACCGTGTTGTGTCTACGTCGAATGTGCCTTGATCTACCATTGTACATCGCGCTTTGTGCTCTAACAAGCGCTGATTGATTGTCACAATGTATGCAAATCGCTGTCAATGGCTTTGGCCATCTTGGAATATCTTCCACAAATTGACGTAGCCACTCTGCCTCTTCCCTGCTTTTATCTAAAGCGACAAATTCGGATTCCATCGTGGATCTAGCTATAACAGTTTGCTTGGAAGACTTCCAAGCTATAGTTGCTCCCGCAAGTGTAAACACATATCCACCTGTCAATCTATGATCTTTTATATCCGATATCCAGTTCGCGTCAGTGTATCCTTCGATCACTACTGGATCACGGGTATTATCAATTGGAGTTCGAGCTATACTCGTATCGCCCGAATTGAATTTCCCGAGGATCTTGTCCACATAGTGAGATTGACACAACACAAGACCATTTTGGGTTCTAGTGATTTTAACTCCAAGAATCACATCCGCGAGACCCATGTCTTTCATGTCAAACCTCGCTTTCAACATGTCTTTTGTTGAGTTGATCATGTTATCATCACTCCCAATGATAAGCATATCATCTACATAAAGACATAAAATCACATAACCTTTTGGTGTGTCTTTAAAATAAACACACTTGTCGCACTCATTTATATTGAAACCATTGTCAATCATGACATGATCAAACTTTTGGTGCCATTGTTTTGGAGCTTGGTTCAAGCCATACAAAGACTTAACCAATTTACATACTTTGCCCTCGTTTCCTGGGGCGGAAAAACCCTCAGGTTGTTCCATGTAAATTTCTTCTTCTAAATCGCCATTTAGAAATGCGGTCTTTACATCCATTTGGTGAACTTCCAAATTTCTTAGAGCCGCAATTGCAAGAACCAATCGTATAGAGGTTATTCGCGTTATAGGCGAGTAAGTATCAAAGTAGTCTAGACCTTCCTTTTGTCTAAATCCTTTGATTACTAACCTTGCCTTGTATTTATCAATACTTTCGTCGGCTTTCATCTTCCTTTTGAATATCCAACGATATCCTAGTGGTTTACAACCAGGTGGAAGATCTACTAACTCCCAAGTATGATTTTGCAATATAGAATCAATTTCATTCTTAATTGCTTCTTGCCATTGAGGTCCTTCAGTGGAGGTAACCGCTTCGCGGTAGGTATTGGGCTCACCCTCAACCATGTAGCTCATGAAGTCTAGACCAAAGGATTTTTCAACCCTTTGTCGTTTGCTTCGTCTAAGCTCACCCTCCTCGACCTCAGGATACAACAGCCCGAAGCAGTCGTACTGCCGGTCTTGACTCCAACCCGAAGGTGTACCTTGATGCTTGAAGATGTAGAAGAATTCAGATGAGAGAAAGAAGATAGCTGGTGTCTTCGGTGTCACTTTCTGCAGCAGATCAACCTCTATTTATACAGCAGGTCTTGGAAGAAACTGAAAAACGAATTAAATGGGATAATTAAATTGCATTAAACGTCTTCAATGCAGTTTAATTCGTTATTTAATTCGCAGTCAAAAGCATTGACTTCGTCAGTTTCGAATGCTGAAGTGTAACTGCACTAGCATTAAATGCTGGAAGCTTCTGCGCGCGTGCGCTATTTTGGCTCACTTCCATGCGCGTGTGCACCACCTTGGCTCAATCCCATGCGCACCAGCGCGCGTGCGCCACGTCACCTGTGAGCCTCTACGAGCACGCCACACAGTCGCGCCGTTTTGGCTCACTTTGGTGCGCTGCGCACGTCACTTCAGTGCCCATGCTCCATGCACGAGTGCGCGCCACCATGCCACGTGTACTTGCACGCGTACGCGCATGACTGCCACGTCATGCGCCACTGCCCGCGGACCCACCAGGGTCATGCGCCTCCATGCCACATCACCAAACCACCTGATCCTTACAACCCTTGTGCTACACCACGTGCATGCGGTAAAAAATACAAAGGCGGCTCTCAAGCGGCTTGCATCTGCGCCATCAAAGCGCCTCATCGCCCGCGCCACGCACGCGCACGTGTGCGAGTTAGGGTCCCTTCGCGAGTACACTTAGTGAGTGCTTCCATGAAACAATAAGGATGGAGAGTTCCCACTTAAATACCCCTTTAAGTTTCATCTCTCCTCCTATGTGGGACAAGGTGCGACTTTCCCACTTATTTCAGCATTCAAGTTTTAAACACCAAACTTTGAGCATCGATATCTCATTCATCTTAGCTCCGTTTTGGACGTGGTTTAGTTCGTTGCGAAGCTCTTCCAACATAGAACACAAACCCACAAATAAATACATAAAACCCGCTCATTTATTATATTTATTTTCAGTCCAGAATAGGAAAAATCATTTTCCTATATTTGTGAAAAATGCTATTTTCACAAATTTCCAACAATCCCCCACATGAATAGAAATCAATCTATCAAGTTTCAACGATACACTTTCAACAGTTGAGTATTGCAAGATAGGTAGGTGTAACCTTTGAACCTTCTTTTGTGAAGCATACTTAGCCTCCTAGGGTCTTGTAGAAGCGGTGTCTTTGAACAATCCCCCATTTATGTGGGCGACAATATACATTCACATAATACTCTCCCTAGTTGAGTCAAGTCCTCATGGTTGTGTCCATTTATGGTCATGGAACACTTTCCTGGTTCTGCGAGAGCTCTAGGATTTGCGCCTCCCCACAAATCCATTCGAAGCGACCCCACTACTCTCTAACATAGGTGATTCCTCTGAATCATTAAAAGCATCATGGTTAATTTTGGATTTACTCAAAATCCTTACCTCAACATGCTTAACCTTTCCTTCATGTCACTGATTGGAATGGACTAAGAAGGATAAAACCCCGTTTATTGAAATTTTGGGGCACCTCCCACAGTGACTCCCTTTGGGTTTATGATTAAGTTGGCCTATTGAACCTAGATCTTGGGATCTCCAGTCAACTAGGTTAGGTTTCCCTCATATTCCCTACTTCTATGGGCTTTAGTCCTATTCCTCTTGACGACCTATACACCTTATCTTTGCTTAAGCCTTTTGTTAACGGGTCTGCAATGTTCTCCTTTGACCTAACATAGTCAACTGAGATAACACCCGTTGAGATAAGTTGTCGTACCGTGTTGTGTCTACGTTGAATGTGCCTTGATCTACCATTGTACATCGCGCTTTGTGCTCTAACAAGCGCTGATTGATTGTCACAATGTATGCAAATCGCCGTCAATGGCTTTGGCCATCTTGGAATATCTTCCACAAATTGACGTAGCCACTCCGCCTCTTCCCTGCTTTTATCTAAAGCGACGAATTCGGATTCCATCGTGGATCTAGCTATAGCAGTTTGCTTGGAAGACTTCCAAGCTATAGCTGCTCCCGCAAGTGTAAACACATATCCACTTGTCGATCTATGATCTTTTATATCCGATATCCAGTTCGCGTCAGTGTATCCTTCGATCACTACTGGATCACGGGTATTATCAATTAAAGTTCGAGCTATACTCGTATCGCCCAAATTGAATTTCCCAAGGATCTTGTCCACGTAGTGAGATTGACTCAACACAAGACCATTTTGGGTTCTAGTGATTTTTATTCCAAGAATCACATCCGCGAGACCCATGTCTTTCATGTCAAACCTCGCTTTCAACATGTCTTTCGTTGAGTTGATCATGTTATTATCACTCCCAATGATAAGCATATCATCTACATAAAGACATAAAATCACATAACCTTTTGGTGTGTCTTTAAAATAAACACACTTGTCGCACTCATTTATATTGAAACCATTGTCAATCATGACATGATCAAACGTTTGGTGCCATTGTTTTGGAGCTTGCTTCAAGCCATACAAAGACTTGACCAATTTACATACTTTGCCCTCGTTTCCTGGGGCGGAAAAACCCTCAGGTTGTTCCATGTAAATTTCTTCTTCTAAATCGCCATTTAGAAATGCGGTCTTTACATCCATTTGGTGAACTTCCAAATTTCTTAGAGCCGCAATTGCAAGAACCAATCGTATAGAGGTTATTCGCGTTACAGGCGAGTAAGTATCAAAGTAGTCTAGACCTTCCTTTTGTCTAAATCCTTTGATTACTAACCTTGCCTTGTATTTATCAATACTTTCATCGGCTTTCATTTTCCTTTTGAATATCCAACGATATCCAAGTGGTTTACAACCAGGTGGAAGATCTACTAACTCCCAAGTATGATTTTGCAATATAGAATCAATTTCATTCTTAATTGCTTCTTGCCATTGAGGTCCTTCTGTGGAGGTAACCGCTTCGCGGTAGGTATTGGGCTCACCCTCAACCATGTAGCTCATGAAGTCTGGACCAAAGGATTTTTCAACCCTTTGTCGTTTGCTTCGTCTAAGCTCACCCTCCTCGACCTCAGGATACAACAGCCCGAAGCAGCCGTACTGCCGGTCTTGACTCCAACCCGAAGGTGTACCTTGATGCTTGAAGATGTAGAAGAATTCAGTAGAGAGAAAGAAGATAGCTGGTGTCTTCGGTGTCACTTTCTGCAGCAGATCAACCTCTATTTTTATTGCAGGTCTTGGAAGAAACTGAAAAACGAATTAAATGGGATAATTAAATTGTATTAAACGTCTTCAATGCAGTTTAATTCGTCATTTAATTCGCAGTCAAAAGCATTGACTTCGTCAGTTTCGAATGCTGAAGTGCAACTGCACTAGCATTAAATGCTGGAAGCTTCTGCGCGCGTGCGCCATTTTGGCTCACTTCCATGCGCGTGTGCACCACCTTGGCTCAATCCCATGCGCACCTGCGCGCGTGCGCCACGTCACCAGTGAGCCTCTACGAGCACTCCACACAGTCTCGCCGTTTTGGCTCACTTTGGTGCGTTGCGCACGTCTCTTCAGTGCCCATGCTCCATGCACGAGTGCGCGCCACCATGCCACGTGTACTCGCACGCGTACGCGCATGACTGCCACGTCATGCGCCACTGCCCGCGGACCCACCAGGGTCATGCGCCTCCATGCCACGTCACCAAACCACCTGATCCTTGCAACCCTTGTGTTACACCACGTGCATGCGGTAAAAAATACAAAAGCGGCTCTCAAGCGGCTCGCATCTGTGCCATCAAAGCGCCACATTGCACCTCATCACCCGCGCCACGCGCGCGCGTGTGCGAGTTAGGGTCCCTTCGCGAGTACACTTAGTGAGTGCTTCCATGAAACAATAAGGATGGAGATTTCCCACTTAAATACCCCTTTAAGTTTCATCTCTCCTCCTATGTGGGACAAGGTGCCACTTTCCCACTTATTTCAGCATTCAAGTTTCAAACACCAAACTTTGAGCATCGATATCTCATTCATCTTAGCTCCGTTTTGGATGTGGTTTAGTTCGTTGCGAAGCTCTTCCAACATAGAACACAAACCCACAAATAAATACATAAAACCCGCTCATTTTATTATATTTATTTCCACTCCAAAATAGGAAAAAATCATTTTCCTATATTTGTGAAAAATGCTATTTTCACAAATTTCTAACAATGGGCTGGGGTTCAGGTAACAACACCGGCTAGATCTGTAAACCTTAGATATCAAGTTTTAAGTATAACAGGTCCATGGTGGTCTTAAACACTAGATTTGAAGTCGCAGGTAATCATTTGACATGATGATGTAAAATATATCAGGGATGAATATAAGTTCCATTAGCCTGCAATAATTTCATGTGAGATTAGGGTTCTGTAGACGTGAAATTGGATGGATGGATGTTAATTTGACTTACAGGTGTTGAAATTAGGAAGAGATTGCATATGAATTTGGTGGTGGTTATGGTGCATGTGGGTGGTCATATGATGGTTGCACAGGTGGTGTTAGGGTAGAAGAAGAGGCGAGGGTGGGAGTGGGGCCTACAAGGTTTATTTATAATTAATTTATCTTTATTTTTTAGGTGGGGCCATTTGAGTTCAAATTTTTGTTCTTTGGTGTTTTATATTTTATTTTTAATAATAAGGGTGTTTTTGTAATTTCATATCCACTTAACACCAAAAACTAACCTTCATTCATGTTAGGGACTATCCGATTAACAAGTCGTCAAACCACATGGAGCATACATGTAATTTTGAAAAGTTGGGGGGACTAAAGATGAAATTTCACCAAACCATAGGGACTATTCGAGCATTTTACCCCAAAATAAATATGATAGTCCAAACCATTTACAAATTAACCTAAACCGTTAGCATAATTAGGCATCAAAACTATTGGTGACCAGATGTTAGTTTTAACGTAATTAGATATCAAATCATACAAAAGCATCTACCCCTCGTCAATCATAGCTACTGGGTCATGTCTTCCATTCCTCGATCAAAGTGGAATTCGAAGTTCATGTTGTTCAAGAACTTCACAACCAACTTCAAGTGCACTGCGAGGTGGGTTAGGATACTGTTGCCCTTAATATCTAGTACAAATGTTCAAAATCAACTTGTATCATGTTCAATTTCATTTTTTTAAAGTAAACCACACTAATCAAGATCAAGTAAAATTGATGTTTACTTGTGACCGCTTATGTATCCATCACTGTTTCAATCGAAAAAATATGCTCGGGGTGGATTGGAGGTGGATGGGTGATGAGAGAGGTAGATCAGAATGGGTGGGTCAGGGGTTACAGTCATAGTGGATTAGAGGCAGCTGGGTGATGACGAAGGGAGGTGGTGGTTTGGCAGAAGGAAAAAGACGGAGTGGGTGGGTTGATTGAACGTCATGACGAATGTGAACGTGAACGGGGAGGGCTGGTGGTTGTTGGAGGAGTTGGTGGCGTTCGGTGCAAGCGAAGGTTGGAGCGGCATTGGGTGGTTATCGCAGGATGTGGTGTTCAGTGCAAGAGGGAGAGTGATAGGGGGAAGAGAGAGATGCTGACAGAGTTAAAGGAAAGGGCATAAAGTGTTACTTTTTATACACAAAAAAAGTTAACCTTAATTTACAAAGCTGTGGTAAGGGGCCATTTACACTCTAAACGCCATCTACATACTCAATGTTTGAAAAGAACTACACTTTACAACCCTCCGTTAGTTGACCGTCACATTGACGGGTATCTTTGTTAGGGCTGGCATATCGTGTATACTCGTACACGATAAGACACGACACGATAAGACACGATACACGAAATCCCATACACGAACACGACACGATAACTTATCGTGTCTTTTTTTTCAAACACGAACACGAACACGACACGATATACACGAAAATTACCTGTTAATACCTGTTAACACAACTGTTCGACTGTTATACACGAAAATTACCTGTTAATACCTGTTAACACGAACAAAAACATGAACACAACATGCTATCTGAGAGTTATAGAGGGAGTTTAGGGTTTTATTTTTTTTTTCATTGAATGAGGAATGAAAATAGAAAGGAATTAAGGAACCCACACACACATGGCTGGTGAGTTTTATCTAATTTAATTTCTTATCGTGTACTAACGGGTGGGTAAACAGGTATTAACAGGTAAACAGGTATTTAACCTGTTTATACACGAAAATTAACAGGTAATCTCGTGTCTACCTGTTTGGTACACGATACCTGTTAAGGCCATACACAATACCTGTTAACTTCGTGTAGATTCGTGTCGTGTATTCGTGTAAAATTGCCAGCCCTAATCTTTGTATTGCCCATAGGGGCATTATTGTCTTTTCACTCCTACCAAAACCCTATCTTCTAACATTTCACCTCATAATCAAACCACATCATCAAAATTTCCCCCCAAACCCACCATCCTTAACCCCCGGCCCGTCAATCACCTGCCACCCCACCATCCTCTGATCACGTACTCTGGCGAGCACCACCAGGACCGCCAGTTCACCAGCAAACCTGCACGACCACCGCACCGTCGAACACCCACCGTGAACAGTCGATTGTAAGTGTTGGATCTGAAAATGTGATATGTAATTTATGCTCTTGCTCATTCTGTTTATGCTCTTGTACATTCTGTTTAGATCAAATTGATTACTGTAAGTTTGTATGTAGCCGAGTTTAGGTTTTTTTTTGGTGAAGACGGATGGCTGGTGTTCTACCTCCATTTGGTTTTCCGATGTCTGAACAACTTGACCGTTGACTGGATATACACAGTGGGGAAGGGGGGTGCAATGGTTGGGGAAGCAATGGGTAACGAGATCGTTGGCGATTGATTTCGTTGATGGTAGATATAGTTTGGTATTTTGAAAACTTTGTTGTACTTAATAAAATTGATATGACTGCTATAGATGGTCCAATACTAAATAAACGAGTAACTCCTCTAGATGGAAGAAGATTATCTTTGAAAAGTAATTTGGTACCATCTGCTAGAGCTTGAAGAATTCCCAAAGGTCCTGCGCATTCAGGACCGATACGTTGTTGTATACCCGCGGATATTTCTCTTTCTAACCAAACAATGACTAGTACACCTATTGTAATTCCTAATACAGGAGTAAAAATAGGGATAAGCACCCATATGATCCCATAGACCTCTTTTAAGGATTCCAATCTAGAAAAAGAATTGATAGCTTGTACTTCTGTTGTATCAATTATCATTTTAACGATCAACTTCTCCCATAATGATATCTATACTACCTAGTATCGTCATAATATCAGCCAATTTCATTCTTTTAACTAACTGAGGAAGAATTTGCAAATTAATAAATCCCGGCGGCCTAATTTTATATCGCCAAGGAAAAACACCCTTATCTAGGTATCATGACTTAAAGTAGGTCACTTAACATAGGGCATGTTTGGCTATGCTTTTTGAAACTACTTATCGACTTATTGGCTTTTTGGAAAGTCAGTATGAAGTGACTTATTTACTTATTGACTTTTTCCCCGCATACACCCTCGTTGCCAAATATCGTTTTGGAGCTTATGACTTTTCAAAAAGCCAATATGTCTAAGTTGTTTCAAAAAGCTTAGCCAAACATGCCCTTAGTCTAGGAACTCTCGTAAGTAACTTAATGGTATGGTTATATAATCATATAGTTTGATAATTATATAGTAGGATGGATGAAATTGTGGTTATATAGGTTTTGGGATGGATGAAAATGATTTTTGTTGAGTATATATAGGTTTTAGGTGGGTTTCAGGTGGATTGATTTGGGTTTTACCATCTACGTAATTCTATTGTATCTTGCCAACACTGCAGGCTGCAAGTGTATATGATATTTTCTTCTGCTTTATAAAACAAAATACTTTTTTCTGTTTTTCGTGTTATCTACCTATAAAGCACAATTTTGTCATAGAATAATAAATTCTAGCACGTTATTTCTTGCAGGGATATTGTGAGTGTTTGTGTTTATAAGAAACCAACAATTGTTTACATGAAGTCTAATGGCGTCTCTCATGGTACAAATCATAGTTCTCCAAAGCCCTCAGGAGAAAGTGTTAACATAAGAAAAGTTGAAACAAGTGTTGAGAAGCAAGAAACAATGGGTGTTAAAATCACCGATCAAGAAACTGTTTCTCCCATCGGAAAAACTCCAAAACCTGAACCTTCAAATTCAAGGCCTGTTAGCGCAGCATCAGGGTCTGCTTCTCATGAAGAAAATGTCAATGCTGGTCTGAATATGTCATCAAACACTAATAGCTTTCGTTCCCCTATCAACATACAGCGATCACAGGTACTCTAATCATGCTATTCAGTATGCTATCATTATCTGTTTTCTACTTGCCTATGCATAATTATTTCTTTGTGGTGTGTGTGTTGTGGGTGGGGGGGGGGGGGGGGGGGGGGGGGGGGATGGATGGTTGAGGGTACAAGAGGTAAACTAGATCTTGTGCACCCTCAAAAATTTTGAAGGTATTATAAACGAAATCAACAAAAAGATCATAACTTCTACCAAATTGAAGTACGAGGAGATGTGAAGTTGTGGTGCTTATTAAACAAATGCAAATTTTCAACTCTTTCTGCATTCTACCAGATTAAAGAGGAAACAAATGCTATATAATTTTCATGAACACATATTTGTTAACGTTTTACGGTGGACAAAAAAACCATTTATATTGGCATGGAGGGTGTATAACTTTTTGTAGTAAAATTTGTGCGTGTCCTGGTTTTTGTATAACAAAATTCAAAGAAAAATACCTCATCTCTAGAACTTCCATGTACAATTACCACAAGTTTTGTGAGCGGAACCCTATTAGTCATGAACGGCATTTCTTTCATTTGATTTATTGATTCAGGTGTTTATGAAATAATATACTAACATGAGGAATGTTGTGTAATATATAATCAAATGTCCTTACATTTTCCATATCATCACCAAATTTTTACATTTACCTTTTATACAAACAATTTAGCTTATTATTCGTACATGTAAATATACAAATTACTTATATGAACAACAATTTATTATATATAATTTAATAAGTTATTTAACTAAATGGTTATTATTTATAATTTTTTATATTTAAACTAAAAGAATGAAAAGTTATAAAAATAAACAAAATAAAATTTTAATGGTTCTCATCTTCTCTTCTACACAAAAAGGTAAAAATACCTTAAAAGAGAACCACACCATTCGTTTGACGCACCACACCCCATGGACAAGACCGCACAATGACCCATGTGTGGGGTTTTCATCCTTCATGTGCCAAATAGGCATAGGAGCCCAAAAACTCCATTCCGGATATTCTTAGGATTTAGAATGATTGAAATAAACACACTTTCTCTTGACAAAACTCCATTACCTATGTTTAAAGTTTTTGCTATTCATGTTACATAGAACAAGTGAAATCTTTTTTTTTTTTTTTTTTTTTTTGACTTGGAATAAATCAAATTATAGGTTACATGAGTTATGATTGTATCTGTTCATACTTATGCTGCTTGACTGTTTGTATTTCGAATTTAAATATCTGGTTAAGATCAACACGTGTCATCTGCTTTGTGAAGGTTGTAATGGGGCCACGATGGAAAGGGAAAGGGTCGGAAGCAAAAGCACATGCAAATCCCATTTCAAACTCCATTTCAGATCTTCAATCGTCTCTACTCAAATCCAATTCTCAAGGAATACTCTCTGGCTGCAGCGTTCTTCTCGCAACTAATCCTCAACAAACCGAGCTTTTAAACCAAACCTGTTTCGGTCGACCGATTATCACAGTTGACAAACATAAACAGTGGTTTCAGTTTACTTTAGAGGAAGCCTTTTATCTATGCTTTTCTCTATCATGTATGAAGATAGTAGACTGTGATCATAATCTAAAATCAAATGACGAGTTATGGGAGTATATGGTTTCCAAACAGCCATATTTCGTTAACAGTTTCAAGGCTTATTCTCATCTACGGGTCAAGAATTGGGTCGTGAGGTCTGGGTGTCAGTATGGGGTTGACTTTGTCGCGTATCGTCATCATCCTTCACTTGTTCATTCTGAATACGGTGTGCTGGTGTTCTCTGATGAAAATGCGAATAATCGGTTGAGGGTTTGGTCGGATTTTCAGTGCACGCTTAGGCTTTGTGGTAGTGTGGCAAAGACATTGTTGATTCTTCATGTAAACAGAAATGGTGAAAATGGGATTGGTTCTTGTTCTTCACCTTCTTGTTTAGACAGGTTTAGTGTTGATGAGCGGACCATCACACGATGGAGTCCAGAACGATGCAGGGAGGATCAACAATGTCTTTGCAAAAGTTAAATGATTGTCTTGAAAGAAGAGTGTCTTAAAAGTAATTCTAAGGGCAGTTTGGTTTGTGGATTGTTTTAAAAAGTTAAACGATCGTCTTATATTGATTTGGTGATTGTAAAATATCGAATCAGTGGTTTCTGTCCTACCGTCTGGATTAGAGGTGTACAAATTGTTTTTTTTTAAAAAAAAAAAAAAACCGGCCTGGTTTTTAACTGAACGGTTTTTTTTTCATCAAAGGTCCAAACCGGTTACAGTTTCAAACCGGTTTTTAAAACCAGAAACCCAAACTGATGCAAACTGGTTCAGTTCAGTTTAATAACTGGTTATTAATAACCGGTAAATAAACCGGCCAGAAACCTGCAGATATGCTGCAGCCTGCAGTGCTGAAAAACGCTGCAGAAGGCTGCAGTTTTTTAAGGTTTTTATGCTGAAAAAACATGCAGTTTTTTTGCTGAAAAACCGGCACTTTTTTAGCCTTTTTTGCTGAAAAAAACCCGCAGTTTTTTTGTTGTTTTTTATGCTGAAAAACCGGTCCAAAAAACCTGCAGAAACGCTGCAGCCTGCAGTGCCGAATAACGCTGCAGAACGTTGCCTTTTTTTGACGTTTTTCGTTGAAAAACCTGTAGTTATTTTGACGTTTTTCGCTGCATGTTTTTTCAGAACAAAAACCTTGAAAAACTGCAGCGTTCTGCGGCGTTTTTCAGCACCACGGGCTGCAGCGTTTTTGCAGATTTCTGGCCGGTTTTTTTACCGGTAAAAAAAAAAACCGGTTAATAATAACCAGTTATTAAACCGAACTGAACTTGTTTGCATCAGTTTGGGTTTCTGGTTTTACAAACTGGTTTGAAACCGTAACTGGTTAGGAAAAAAACCGGTTTGGACCTTTGTTGAAAAAAACCGGTTCAGTTAAAAATCTGACCGATTTTTAAAACTAGGATTTTTCCCCATGCACTGTTCATGTAGATCCGTTCGCTTGAACAGTTCAAATGAGTTGATCAATTCAAAACAAAATGATAGATTGTATACGAGTTTTAACAAAATTATAAACTGGTTGTAAACAAATTTAATGGCCATAAATGGTTGACATAAACTTGTATATTTCATAGTTTTATATGGGTTAAACCAATTTAACTATAGTGCTTGCCACAAACCACCAAGGCAAGATAATAATATAAGTGTGTAGGGCTGTAAACGAACCGAACGAACACGAACAAGACCTTGTTCGTGTCCTTTTGTTAAGAAATATGTGTTCGCGAACCGTTCACGAACACTTATCGAACGAGATTTTATGTTCATGTTCGCTTGTTAAGGTATGAACTTGTTCGTGTTCGTTTGTGTTTGTTTGTTAATTTTAGGCAACGAACGTCGACAAACAAAAATGAGCAAAAATTAATGTTCATGAACATAAATGAAAACAAACGAACACAAACAATCGTTCATGAACAGAAAATATAATACACCGACACTTATTAGATATATAATTTGTCAGAATTTTAAAGTATTTAAATATATATAAAAACTAAAAACACAAATGAACTATCGAACACAAACAAACTATCGAACACGTTACCGAACGTTAACGAACATAAATGAACGAACACGACATCTGTTCATGTTTGTTCATTTAACTAAATGAACGAAATTTCTTGTTCATGTTCGTTTGTTTAATAAACGAACGAACACAAACGAACTTCCCGCCGAACGGTTCGCGAACGTTCGCCGAACGTTTGGTTCGTTTGCAGCCCTATGAATGTGTGGAGCTGAAACCTTGGTGGCAAATTCAGGGCTAAGATATCATTTTGTATTATACAATCATTTATTATGACTGAAGGTGCAAAAAGGAAAAGCTACAATTGTCGACTCTTTCTAACTCCATTTTCAAACACAAATGATTTTCACACTTCACTATTTCTCATTAAAAATTATATCATAAAATCGATCGAGTATTTGATTGCGATTGTTTTCAAGAGATTTTAGTAATTTTGAGTTATACATGCTCCAACTTTTGTTTTATCTTTTGGTTGCAAAAATCTAGAGGTATTGAAACCGTTGGATATGGATAAAACATGTAAAATACTTAGTTTGGTTAATTACCTTATATGCTCAAATTTACCCTCTCACGATGAAAATCTTTCTAAGCACAATGTTTATTTAGGTTTTATGAATCACAAACGGGTGGTTAATTTTGTACCACTTTCAATTTTGTATCACTAGTTTGGAATAGATTCATTCCATATAAGTTATTTGACTCCACCTTTTCTTTTCAACAACAACAACCATACCCAGTAAATTGTACAAATAGCAAAGCTACTTATAGGGTCTGAGGAGGGTGGGATGTAGACAGACCCTGCCTCTATTCATAGGGATAGAGAGACTACTTCCAGAGAGACCATCGGCTCGAAAACGAACAGCATACCAACACACCAAGTCAAAGAATATAGAAATAAGAAGTCACTCATACCAAAAAAGTGATGAAAGTGACACAATATAATGTAAACTTTCAAGAATCAACAAAATATGTGATTACAAGAATCAACTCTCAACCTCCATATAAGTTATTTGATCCCACCTTTTCTTCTCAACAAAATATGTGATTACAAGAATCAACTTTCAACCTATTTTTTCTAGGCTAGAAATTCCAATGTGGTTTGGTAGATTATTATTTGAGAATGTGGCCTCTTAATACTTTATGTTAAGGGTGTTAAACGAGTAGCGTTTGAGGGTTTAAGCTGACCTGAACCCACAAATATTTTACAAACTCGAGCATGACCCGGATCCGAAAATCGTGTCATACATATGAACCTGAACACGACCTCTTCAACCTGAATTTTCAATTTATTTGTTTTTCTTGCAAATTAATATATTCAATTAAAATTTTACTACTGTTAGATCTAGGAGTGTGATGTGTGCATTTTTGATTAAACACATTGAATAGATATGAAGTTTCAAGTAAAAACAATTAATACAAACACATCATCAATAACACAGCTGGATCCGGAAATGATTGCATAATGATTTCATTTAAAATGTTTACAATACGATCAATGGGAACAAAGTGTACTCCCCTTCACCAGGTGCACTCTCTCTCATGAAGTTTTTATGCACTTTGGCTCTTAGTTTTCCATTGAAGAAGTATATATAGAGGATGAGAGAACTGTTGCTGATGTCACTATGAAAGCGACCCTTAACAACTCATTAAATGATGTAACTGGCAGCAGTTTGTAAAACTGCTGCTGGATAGTTACACTGTTACATTAAACTACTGCTTCTAGTGAAGGTTAGAGAAAAAACTAGATTCCTTAAAATTGATGGTGAGAACCAACATTTCTAGGAATCCAGAACTTATAGGCTGTGTTCCAGAGATCCACTTAACATGGGGAGGGGAGGGGAGGGGAGGGAAAATGGGGTTTTTTTTTGCCTGAAAATAGTCTTTCCAATTTGGAAAGACATGGAGGGGAGGGAAGGGGAGGGATTTTTAACTCGGGAACACACCGCTAGTCTTTGACTTGTTGACTTGATTGTTGACTAACACTTTGACTTGTAGTCCTGTTCTCTATTCCTGAAGGCAACAATTTTGTTCCAGTAATTTGGGCAGTGTTTTTAAGAAGCCTTTAAGAGGGGAAACTTCTGGACCAAGGATTATATTTCAACTTATTCAATCACGTAGGGAAGATGGTTACATTGGGTTTTGGCTTTCGTCGTTAGCAGATCTTATATAACCCAACAACTACAAAAACACAAATGTATATATTACGATTAGGGGTGTGAATTTCTGACACGACTTGAAAACCCGACACGAACCTCACACGAAATTCGCGGGTTTAGGTTTAGTCTAAACGGGTTCGGGTCAATTTCAGGTTGAACCCGCGTACCCGCTTAGGTTAACGGGTCGGGTTCGGGTCAACCTGGTCGGGTTGGCGGGTTGACCCATTTAACACATTTATACTATATTATATTTTTTACAATGTATTTTATGTCATAAATTATAAATTTAATGGGGTGTGTATTTTATGCCATGATTATAACTTAAAAAGAGAAATTAACATAGGTTTTATAATTTAAATATGATATTATTATATATATTTGGGTTTTTTAAGTAAATTTTATTTTAATATATTAATTTCAGGAAAAATTTAAAAAATTCGGGTTGAACGGGTGTTGTTCGGGTCAACCCACAAAATTTCGGGTAATGTTCGGGTTCGTGTAAAATTTTCGGGTTCGGGTCGGGTTAAACCTGCCAACCCGCGAACACGACCCGTTTAACACCCCTAATTACGATTACATTTTAGTTATAAAATCTTATGGCGATATGTCCTTGAAGAAACACTAGATGAATTGATCGGAATCAATTATCTAGGGGGTTTGAATCTGCATAAAAAGGTGGGTTTTCTCTCGTTTGATTCGGTTACAGCTGATCTTCTTCTCCGGTAATTCTGCAAAAAAGAAGCACCGTTAGCCTCGCCAAGGGGAGAAAAGGGTTCTCTCCTTGACCCGACTCCGGTGTGAGAATAAGTATGGGTTATGAAGAAGAAGAAGTATTTGAGAAGTGAATGTAACTTTTTTCTCATACCTGAACAGTTCTCGTATTTATAACCGGGAGTCTTTGGGCGGGAAAACCTGTTAGTGAAAAGTTGACGGAAGATGCTAACCCCGTAAGCGGTTACATTTCCTTCCGTCAAGTTTCTTGATCCGTCGTGAGTGCACACGGATCGTGGCTTGGATCGATGGCTGGGGATTTGCCACGTGTAAAGTGATCAAGTGGAGATCACTCTCCAATTTCATGCTATCGTTGTGAATTCAGGGACGTCTGAGGTGCTGACACGTGTCCAGACGGTTATAACCGTATTAGTGGTGCACGATTGAACTCTTCTAGAAGATTACTGCTGTAATCTGGTGTGACTCCTTATCGTATGGAGTTAGCTGAATAAATAATATCCAAGTCTGGATATTAAGCGGAAGTGTTTATTTTAGGATTTCCATCCTTTGTTTATGGGAGAAAGCGCAATGATTTATGATTTCCTTTGGGCGCGCGAGTGTTGACTGTTTCTTAAGCCTTTCTTTTGTAAGACCAGTGCGCGGCCGCGCAAGGTTAAAAGGTTGAAAAGCAAAGTTGTGGTATGGTCCCAAGTATTTATTGTGAGGTTTTTGGGACCTTACCCCTTCAAGTCCCCCAGTCTAGTGTTGTACTTATGCAAATAAGTGGAGCACTGGACTTATGAGAGAAAAAGCTTTTGGGTGCGACAAAATGGAAAATCTTCTTCGAGAAGATTTAATTTTGTTAAAGAGTTTTTTAGGGAAAATTATGACTTTTGCTTTCTTGTAATCATGCCTTGACGTGTGATGACGTCAGTTGGCAGTAAAAGTTGGTATTTTCCCTCTGTATCTTGGGATTCGCAGTGGCGCTTGTCAAACCTTATTTATGAGGACATGACGCTTGCTCCTGTAGCGCCGTTTGGAAAGGACATCTGACAGATAATTATGCTTCTCTAGTTCCCGGAGTTATGTGCTTATATATATATGTGGGTGTTACTTCTTTTTTCTTTGTTTGTGTATAAAGATGAGGATCAGTCGTTCCCCTCGTACCCGACGCTTGTTGGATGTTCTGGATATGTTTGAGGCTGCTGAGAGTCTATTACTTCTTGCTAGCTCACCATCGCTAACAGTTGCCGGAGCCGGGGAGCTGACATCTTCTGTTCATCCTCTCTCGGGGGTTAGTTCTGATCCCTGTCTATCAGAGATTAGAGAAGGAGCCGGTGTCTTGTCCGTTGAAGCTTTGATGGCTCGTTTCCCAATGATTCAACCTGGCAGATGTGAGTTGATGTACCGTCGGCGACGGAAACGTCGAGTCGGTCAAGTTCCGACTGTTGATGAAGATGCTACCGTTGAATAGGGTAGGTTTGGGGACTGTGTATTCCCCTTTTTTGTGATGCTTATGTTGATATTCTAGCCTTGGTACTAAAAATTTTTGGGGATCATTACCATGATCTTGTTTTGAAGTGTTTGTGCTACACTTGATGATATATATTTTGATGTATTGTTGTACCTGTAGGTTTTGTAATTTCATGTTTTTACAATACGTTGCATGTGTTTAATTGCTTTTGGGTAGGTAGGGCGAATGAGAAATGGTATTGTGCTCATGTGTGAACGTTTGTCTAAAAGGCGTGTTAGTTTGCCTTGTTTAGACTGTTCATGAGGCGTGCAATGTTTGACCATATTGTTTTCGCGCAAACCAAAGGAATTACATGCAATTTGTAATAAACAGTGATATAGGTAAAGATGATGTTTGTATTGATAAGAGCGCAAGGCTCGTAATACAAGGGATAATAAAGAAATACATTGCCTGTATGTTTTCCCGCTTTTGTAGAGTCATTCATATGTAACACATGCGCAACTGCTACGTGTTCCAGGTGCAGGGAACTAGCGTCCCATCAAGTCTTTTTAAGGTGTACGCCCCTTTGCCTAAGACTTCATTGATGATGTATGGTCCTTCCCATTTTGGCGCTAATTTGCCTGGCTTCTCTGCGTTGGAAGCTTCGTTGTCGCGTAAGACAAAATCACCAGGAACAAATGTGCATACGCGGACGCGCGCATTGTAATATTTTTCGAGTTTGGATTTGTACCTTGCCTCTGTGATGGCGGCATTCTCGCGCCTTTCTTCGAGGAGGTTTAAATCCAGTTTTCGCTCTTGTTCGTTGTTTTGTCTTTCCATAGCTAGCATGCGCGGTGATGGAAGACCGATTTCGGCTGGGATTACTGCTTCAGACCCGTAAACCAGGCTGAATGGAGTTTCTCCCGTGCTAGTCTTTGGCATTGTACGATGAGCCCATAAGATGCTGGGGAGTTCGTCAACCCATCCCCTGCGCGCTGTGCCTAGTCGTGCTTTAATGCCGTCGATTATCTGTTTGTTGATGCTTTCAACTTGGCCGTTTGCTTGTGGGTGTGCCACAGAGGCAAAATTGTGCTCAATCTTCATTTCTTTGAACCATTTATGAAGATCTTCTGAGGCAAAGTTTGTGCCGTTGTCGGAGATAATGCGCAATGGTAATCCGAATCTACAAATAATATGTTCCCATATAAATTTGCGAATTACCATTGCTGTTGTTGAGGTGCTTTAGCTTCGACCCATTTTGTGAAATAGTCGACAGCTACAATGATGAATTTTACCGCGCCTGGCGCGTCGGGGAATGGACCAACGAGATCGACGCCCCACTGTTGAAAAGGCCAGGCGGAGGTGACTGGTACGAGCGGGTTCTTTGGCCGGAGTGTTTTTGGCGCATGGCGTTGACAGGCTGCGCATCTTCTTAATAAGTCTACTGCGTCCACGTGCATTCCCGGCCAGTAGTATCCCGCGTTCATTATTTTTGCCACGACCATGCGCGGTCCTGCATGTATTCCGCATAAACCCTCGTGGATTTCTCTGACCATGTATTGGGCATCTGTTTTATCAACACAGCGTAGTAATGGTCCCATAAATGACTTCCGGTATAGGACGCCATCCGCCATTTCATAGTTTATTGCTTTGTGTTGGAGTTTTCGGGCTTCTGCTTTTCCTTCCGGGAGCTTTCCGTGTTGTAGGTATAAGATGATCGGAGACATCCAGGATGGATTTCCGACTTCTATAACGTTTACTTGCTTGAGATGAACCGAAGGGTTAGACAATACCTCTATGCGCACTTCTTTTGCTAAGTGCTTGAAGCTAGTAGCGGCTAATTTGCTTAGCACATCTGCGTGCTTGTTTTCGCTTCTGTTTATATGGTTAACCTTGAATGTCTGGAATTGGATGATTAACATCCGCGCTTGTTCAAGGTATAATGCCATAGCTTCTACTCTTGCATCGTAGTGACCATTAACTTGTTCAGCTACTAGTTTTGAATCAACGTTAGCTTCGAGGTTTCTTGCCCCCATTTTAAGTGCTAAACGAAGGCCTGCTAAAAACGCTTCGTATTCTGCTTCGTTGTTAGTGCTTCGGAAGTCTAGGCGTATGGCATATGTGAGTTCGTGATCGTCTGGGCTGACTAATCGGAGACCCGCCCCTGCTCCGTCATCATTGGAAGCGCCGTCTGTGTGTAAGGTCCAGACTCTGTCGTCGAAAACGGGTATAGGGTTCTGGATTGCCTCGCACTCTTGAACTTTGTCAATGGGAACTTCGGTGGCAAAGTCTGCTAGAACTTGCCCTTTAATTGCTGGTCTTGGTCTATACAGGATATTGTATCCCCCCAACTCAATAGCCCATTTAGCCAATCTTTCCGCCACATCGGGTTTGGATAAGATTTGGCCTAAATGATAATTTGTGAGAACCGTGATGACGTGGCCCTAAAAATATCGACGTAGGCGTCGTGATGCATGCACCAGTGCTAGGACCAGTTTTTCTATCATTAAGTAACGAGTTTCCGGACCGGTGAGCATCTTGCTGATATAGTAGATTGGAGTCTGAACGTTTTCTCGCTCTACCATTAATACTGCGCCGACTGCTACTTCCGCAGCAGATAAATACAAAATCAGTGGTTCTTTTTCTTTTGGTGCAGTTAGCGTTGGTGGCTGAATTAAACATTCCTTCATTTGTTTGAATGCTGTTTCCGCTTCAGGTGTCCACTGAAAGTGGGTTTTCTTCGCGCAGTTTCGCAGCGTGCTGATGAATGGATAAGATTTTGCCGCATGATTAGCTAAAAATCTGTTCAAGGCTGCTAAGCGCCCGGCGAGTCTTTGCATTTCTTTTATTGTTGCAGGTGATGGAATTAGCTGGATGGCCTGCACTTTTTCTGGATTTACTTTAAAACCGTCTCTTGTGACTATAAAGCCCAAAAATTTCCCCTCCTCCATGCCGAAGGAGCATTTTGTTGGATTGAGTTTTAAGTTCACGCTGCGCAAAGAGTCAAACGTGCGCTGAATATTGTTGAGCATCGTGTCTTCTTCGTGGCTCATGATGACGAGGTCATCCATGTACACCTCGACTGTCTTGCCAATGTCACCTCTGAAAACTGTGTCCATCTGGCGTTGATAAGTTGCGCCTGCGTTGCGCAGGCCAAATGGCATTTTAGTGTAGGAGAAGATGCCCTTATATGTGCGGAATGCAGTTTTATCTTCGTCTTCTTCCTTCATCTGGACCTGATGATAACCTTTGTAACAGTCGAGAAAACACTTTCATCTGAATGACGCTAGAGAGTCGACTTTTTTATCTATCTCCGGAAGCGCGTGGCAATCTTTTGGGCACGCTTTATCCAGGTCTTTGAAGTCGACGCACATTCTCCATCTGCCACTGTGTTTCTGTACCATTACTGGATTGGCAACCCATGTATGGTATTTAACTTCACGTAAGATTCCCGCATTGAGTAGCTCTGTCACTTGTTCATCCATAGCTTTCGCTTTTTCTTCGCTAAAGCTACGCCTACCCTGAGCAACAGGTTCTGCTGATGGTTTGATATTCAGGCAATGTTGCGCTATGTCGCGTGGAACTCCAGTCATGTCTGCTGGGCACCAAGCGAATACATCTTTGTTGGTGGACAACAATTCTTTTAATTGTATTCGTGTTGCTGGTGAAATGGCATGTCCTAGCAGGATGGTCTGCTCTGGATATTCGTTGTTCAGGACCCATTTCTCTGGTTCGTTTGATGCTGAAGGTTTGACTACCTTTGTTGGTGGCTCATCATCCACGTACATGACTTCTTTGCTTGAGTATAGAATTGCAACTCCGGTTTTCGTTGGGAATCCACATGCAGCGTGTGGGATAGAAGTGATCAAGCTGAATTCTCTTTGTTATCTTCTTCCGAGCAGGACATCATGTCGTGATGTTGCCGGCATGACCATGAAATTTACTGTGACTGTCCGTGAATGCTCACCATCAGACAGAGTCACAGGGAAGGCTATTTGCCCTAATGGGAATACAGCTTCATTGCAAAATCTGGTGAGAGGAAAATCGACCGGTTCTAAACGTGCTTTGTCTTCTGGGTCAAGCTGTTTGAAGCATTGCTCGTATATGATGTCCATCAAGCTTCCCGGATCTATAAACATATAGTCCGTCCGGTAATGGCCAAAGATGCCAGTAATAATTACTGGTCGTTCTTCCTGAGGGCCTCCAGGAACAACAGGAAACACGACTTGTTGTTCCCTCCAATGTTGATCATGGGTTCGCTTATTTGGTCTTCGTGACGGACCTCCTTGAACCATGTTTATTTGTTTTGGTTTAACTTTCTGATGGCTGCGATTTCTGGATTGTATATCAATATTACGACTAGATTGGATGTCCCCCCGACAGGGTGTTGGTGGGTCCAATACTACAGTGTTAATTTCTTCACCAGATCTGATGTTTGGGAACTCGGGTCTGGCGATTTGCGTAACGATTGTGTTTAAAGCAGTCTGGCATCTGTTAAGCCAATATTCTAGGGATCTCTCTATTATTAGATCTGAGAAATTCTTTCTGTCTGAATGACCGTTGTTTTTGTTTGCTCCTATGATTCCGTTAATCTGGGTGTTCTGGGTGTTCTGGGTTGTAGAACCTTCGAACTCAGATCGGGGATCTGATGGGTAAGATAATGAATTCTCTGCCATGTGAAAAACAGAGAATAAGGCAACTGAATCGAAACGAGACAAAAACTGAAAAAACAGAGGAATCGGTGGGCGCCAATGAAGAAACACTAGATGAATTGATCGGAATCAATTATCTAGGGGGTTTGAATCTGCATAAAAAGGTGGGTTTCCTCTCGTTTGATTCGGTTACAGCTGATCTTCTTCTCCGGTAATTCTGCAAAAAAGAAGCACCGTTAGCCTCGCCAAGGGGAGAAAAGAGTTCTCTCCTTGACCCGACTCCGGTGTGAGAATAAGTATGGGTTATGAAGAAGAAGAAGTATTTGAGAAGTGAATGTAACTTTTTTCTCATACCTGAACAGTTCTCGTATTTATAACCGGGAGTCTTTGGGCGGGAAAACCTATTAGTGAAAAGTTGACGGAAGATGCTAACCCCGTAAGCGGTTACATTTCCTTCCGTCAAGTTTCTTGATCCGTCGTGAGTGCACACGGATCGTGGCTTGGATCGATGGCTGGGGATTTGCCACGTGTAAAGTGATCAAGTGGAGATCACTCTCCAATTTCATGCTATCGTTGTGAATTCAGGGACGTCTGAGGTGCTGACACGTGTCCAGACGGTTATAACCGTATTAGTGGTGCACGATTGAACTCTTCTAGAAGATTACTGCTGTAATCTGGTGTGACTCCTTATCGTATGGAGTCAGCTGAATAAATAATATCCAAGTCTGAATATTAAGCGGAAGTGTTTATTTTAGGATTTCCATCCTTTGTTTATGGGAGAAAGCGCAAGGATTTATGATTTCCTTTGGGCGCGCGAGTGTTGACTGTTTCTTAAGCCTTTCTTTTGTAAGACCAGTGCGCGGCCGCGCAAGGTTAAAAGGTTGAAAAGCAAAGTTGTGGTATGGTCCCAAGTATTTATTGTGAGGTTTTTGGGACCTTACCCCTTCAGTCCTTTAAGGTGCCAAAAGTGTGATGGGTTAGCTGAGATACACCCTATTTAAAAACACTAAAGGTGCATTGGAAGTGGAACTAGAAACTAGACTAAGAACTGGCCTTTAATTAGGTAATAAACAACAACCCTAGCTTAAGATGATCATAAATAGTTAGATTTTACAACAGTTTATATTAAAAGAAGGAGTTAATTGCCATTTTAGTCCCTGAGGTTTGTCCAAATTTGCCATTTTAGTCCAAATAGTTTTTTTTCTCCTTTGGGTCCCTGACTTTTCCCTTTTGTTGTCATTTTGATCACATATCCTAACTCCATCCAAAAACCCTAATTTTAACCAGGGGTATTTTGGGGATTTTCATTTTAAATCTTTTCAATTGCCATTTTGATCCAATTCTAAAAAGTTAAAAAAATCTAAGAAATCCAGAATTCTAAAAAATAAAAAAAAATCATAAAAATAAAAAAATTCTAAAAAATCAAAAAAAATTAAAAAAATTCTAAAAAATCAAAAAAATTCTAAAAAAAATCCAAAAATATTCTAAAAAATCAAAAGAATTCTAAAAAATCATAAGAATTCTAAAAAATCAAAAAAATCTAAAAAATCTAAAAAAATTCTAAAATATAAAAAATCTAAAAAAATAAAAAAATTCTAAAAAATCAAACAAACATATTTTAAAGTTTCAAATTCAAAAAATGACGATATATTCCTCGTCCAGACGAATATATTTTCAAGTTTTATCTATTTTGTTGAGTAAATGTCTGTTTTAGTAATTTTTCTATCAATATATCTATTATATAATGGCTATTTTTTCTTCATATTTTGATTATGTGAGGACGTGTTATCTTTATGATAAAGTGAATTATCACTAAAGTAAATTATGTAACATAATGTACTTGTTAGACTCACTCACTTTGGAGAAGTGGTAAGATGGTGAAACATGGTAGTTATAAAGTTTTATTTTCAGTCCGCGTCTTGCTGGACTTTGATTTGTATTGTCTTTGGTTTTAGGGTTCTATCTCATCATGACCACTCATTCACTCAACAAAATAGATAAAACTTGAAAATATATTCGTCTGGACGAGGAATTTATCGCCATTTTTTTGAATTTGAAACTTTAAAATATGTTTGTTTGAGTTTTTAGATTTTTTATTTTTTAGATTTTTTTTATTTTTTAGATTTTTTAGAATTTTCTTGATTTTTTAATTTTTTTTTTAGAATTTTTATGATTTTTTAGAATTTTTTTTATTTTTTTAGAATTTTTTTTTATTTTTTTGATTTTTTAGAATTGGATTAAAATGGCAATTGAAAAGATTTAAAATGAAAATTCCCAGAATACCCTGGTTAAAAATGAGGTTTTTGGATGGATTTAGGGTATGTGATCAAAATAGCAACAAAAGGGAAAAGTCAGGGACAAAAAGACGAAAAAAACTATTTAGACTAAAATGACAAATTTGGACAAACCTTAGGGACTAAAATGACAATTAACTCTAAAAGAAGCTTAAAATCTTTTTTTATATTTTTTGAATTTTTCAAGGTAAAATAAATATAAAGCAATTACATTTTTTTTTTGAGAAAGATCACAACATAGCGTAAGGGCCGTCTCCGAAAATGCTTAATTTTTTTTGGGCCCGGAGCGAGTAGAAAAAAATGGGCCCCTATAATATAAAGTCAATAACTCAATTTTGTAAAGAAAAGATAATTATATTTGAATTAGTGCATATTTATATATTAGAAAATATAAGAATAAATGAAAAAAATTGGTCGGTAAAATGTAACTTTTCAAAATATCTATAAAAATTAAAAACTTTATACAAACTAAAAAAAAAGGGTAGGTGCACGGTACCCCTGACCGCGGAGGGGATCCCCCCTCCCAGTTCACCACCCGACAAGGATCCCTGGCGGCAAATACCCTCCCAACACTTGGGGTTCGAGAGAGGTGGGGTGTCGGTGGCCAACTGAGCTACCCCAGTTGGTTGTACAAACTAGTGGATCAAACCTTCGTGTTGCACCGAGTGGAAACTTTGTTGGTTTCGACACACTCAATATAGCAAACGAAAAAAAGAGAACAAAAAAATATAGTCGTAACATGCTCAAAACTTGTTTGCTTCATTAGTTTTTGTATAATAAAAGGAAAAAATCAGTGCAAATATTATTTTATTAAATTTAATTTAAATACTAAACAAAACAATAATAAGTAAATAATAAAAGTTTTCAGTTTAAACTAAAAATTAAAACTTAAAATTCAATTGGAAAAAAAAAGCGCAAAAATAAAACATTAAGAAAAACGA
The DNA here is from genome assembly GCA_030545235.1 of Helianthus tuberosus. Taxonomy (NCBI): domain Eukaryota; kingdom Viridiplantae; phylum Streptophyta; class Magnoliopsida; order Asterales; family Asteraceae; genus Helianthus; species Helianthus tuberosus. The sequence continues at coordinate 154,885,278 of CM060442.1, forward strand.
AAAATGAATTGGGAAACAACAGAAAGGGAAAATGGGAATTAAACAACTTAAAAACCGATGTTAAGGAATCAAACTTGGGATCAATCCAAACTCTTTTAAAGGGGTTTAGAAACCACTAGAAGGAGACATTTGATCAACTATATTGAAACAAAATGTATATATACACATTTAACATATATAAAGTTTTTCAAAAAAAAATCTTTTCGGGCCCCTGGGGAGTTTGGGCCCTGTGCCGTCGCCCACCCTGCACCTCCTCTGGGCCGGCCCTGCATAGCATCATACTAGTCCTAAACGTTCTAACACATTTCAATTTTGAACACATAACATGCAAGTCATAGATGACACTGATCCACTTATAAACTCAGACAGAACCAATTAGCATTTCACAGTGATATGCAATCAAGTAATTTTAAGCACAAACCCTATGGACCCCACACTATGAGTCATATTCCAGCATCATGAAACACTTTTATGTTTTATGATTTCATCCGTGTGAACATGAAAAAACAAAGGAGAACGTTTAAACTCCAATCCTAAGATTGATCTTTCAATACACAGATAGAATCCCGAGTTTAAACAAAACAAGAAATAAAACAAATTGAAATTGTTTTAACCCTAATTCTCACTTCTATACTTACATATAACAGAAAGAATCCATAATTTAAACGAAACACTAAAGAAAAAAAAAAACAGAATCTCAAATCTTAACTCTCAAATTGGTACTTGTTTGCTATATACACAGAAAGAGTCCAAGATTTGAGAAAAACAAAGAAAATCAAACAAGTTTAAATCTTTGCAAAATAAACGCCAGAAACACAAAAAAATTTATTTATTGTATTTTTGCAAGAGACTTCATAACTGCTATTTGGGACAAATATTTAAACTAACGCCTTTTCATTTCATGTAAAAGGGAAATACATTGTTTCAAAGGAAAGTGCGACATTTAGAACATAACAAAGTAAACATCAAAACATAAATTTAAACTAAGTGCGCTTCTAGTCCATCCTACTAGATTTCTTTCAACGCATCAACATCAAGCTCCTGTAATATATATATTAAAGTAACATGTCAACACAAAAACATTGGTGACCATACAAGTTTAGTGTACTAACATATGTACAAAAGAATTTAACGAGATCCACATGATAAAAACGTATACTAAGGCATAAACATAACATGAACTAGCATGCATCACATGCGTGTCAACCCAAAGATTCCACTAGACTAATCTTGTCGTCGCAACGACAAAATCGTTTGTATGATTACTTAACATAGACACAACAAGGGTGATGTGCTATCCCATAGTGCTATACATGTTAAGGTAGACTTGTATGAAGTTAATGGCAAAGTATAGTGCAAGAATGGCTTATAGCATGCATGTATTCTTAAAGTATAAATGTATAAAACATGTATATTGGATTCGTTTGTATGAATAATGTATTTTCTTATGTGTTTGTATGAGTTTTAATATGGTAATATATATTGCACCAAAAAGTGTGAAAATGAAAAGAGGGTCATGTATACTCACGGTTTGAGTAGAGATTCCACGAAAGTGAGTTGGAAGAGTTCTTAAGTTAAGGAACACCGAAGTTACCCTAAGAGGGAAACGAAGGTGTGTGAGTTGCAGTTTTTGTTTAACGGATAGGATTCGGAATTTCAAAGTTAAAGTATACGAATGTAAATTAAAGTACCATGAGAATGGCCATGCAAGGAGGTAGGATGAATTCCATTCATTTAACCTCATTATATGATTCACCAAAGCACAAAATCATCAACTTTGTTGATGATTTCGATTAGTCATGAATATGAAAATAATAAGACTAAAACCTACTAAATGTATAAACAACCAAGTGAGCTAGCTAGATGCGTGTATCCTAAACATGGAAAGTGTTTGGGGATGTGATGTAGCATTGTCCCTTTGTTCGAAATTGTTTGAGACTTAGTGTATGAATCTAAGGTAACAAGTGAGGTCGTGGAACAAGGTTGGAGAGCCAACGCTTCCATGGTTCACACATTCACCAAAACACAAGTCTTTCAATATGGAATGTTGAAAGCTTGGATGGTTCCAACACTTTTGTAGTCACTTGGGACTTTTAGGGAAGAATTTTATGGAGGTTTTAAGCCTCATTTCATGTGGAAATCAACCAAAACACAAACCCACAACTATGAGTTTAGTTAGGAGCAATGTTGGTGTAAGTTTCCATCATGTTTTAAGCAAGATACATAAGAATTAAAAAGGTAAAACAAAACATAATTTAAATGCTACTTTGGACCTCAAATATGGTGAGGTTCCACCTTAGTTTTCCATGGCAAATTTGTGGAAACCTTCCTAGAGGTTGTCCAAGTAGTTTGAAAGAAGATTGAGAGAAGAAAGTTGAAGAAAAGTGAGTGAAAACTCACTTAGAACACTTAAATGTTTATGCCTTGCTTTGAGATTTTCGAGAGAATTAGAAAGTTTGAGAGAAGATTAGGTGTGTTGAAAGTGTAACTCCCAAAAGACCCGATGAAGAACCATAATCAAAACCCCAGACATGCACAACGAGACCCAGTGTGTTATACAAAGAATTCGAAACCAGGACGCTCAGGAGCGTCACGAGGGATACCCCCTATTATCTCGCAATGCGCGGGAGGGTACCAAGACACGTGGCACCAGTGACGGAGCTGACCTTGCCCTAGCTGGCAGCTCAGGCGCCGTGCGGGGGAGACCCCTACCTCTCCCGCGACACTCCTGGGAAGGTAGGTAAGGCTATATAAGGGGCAGAGGTGGGACGAGTTTAGTGCAACTGTTCGATCTAAAATCGAAAACTCTCTCTCATTCTAACATTTCTAATACCCGAACCCTTGAAACTCGAAACTCTATTCCGTAGGAAGTGTACTAAACGCTGATCACTGGTACGACACCCTGTCTGATTGGTCGTAAAACCAATCAACGAATGCCAAGTACTGCCTGAATAAGGCTATACTTTGTTAATTACGTTGAGGTTTTGATCTCGTGATTATCGTTAAAGTTTGAATTGGGTTCCTTACAATAATACGTGTTGCATTATATGTTTAATTAGGAATCCAAGCTTAATACCAGGGGGCTATAAAATCAAAACCCTAATTCTGCAAAGTAAGACATTCTTTTCTTCTTCACATTATTGTGATGCTAAAATGTTTTCAAAACCCTAAACATTTTCTAGTTGTTACTTATATTACAGTGATTAAGTCTTTGTATTCTTACTGGGAAATTACTGCCGGTATGTGGAGTTTTGTATACAATACTTGATAAGCGTTGTTATTTGGACAACGGGTTAGCCAAATAGTGACATGACCACAGTCACCGAAATGGGCGAGTGACAAATACCATTAAAAGTGGTTTCTTTGCTATTGGACACCGAGATAGCCAATAGTAATTTTGTAAGATATAAACAAATGTAATAACTCTTAATGCTATAATTATAAGAAAATGTTATTTTATACAAATGAACGATCACACCAATATTTTTCGCTGATATAATGTTTTTAAACGCGTCTTAGGTGACTTACTGTGAAAGAAAGGAAAATGCTACGAAGCACCAGAAGCTAAAATAAAGTAGCTATGTGGCCAAAATAAAGAAAAGGAAATGTGTTTTGTAAAACTAGGGTTTATCCCTATAAAAAACCTTTTGATGTAACGTGGGGTTTATCCCAATTATTTAATATATAAAACTTCGGTCTTTTATAACTTTGATATTTTTCCTAACTACGGGCCTGATGAAATTTTCCACTACAAATTTAATAAACACCGGTACCACTGCTGTATCTGATCATGGCTTCCGCCAGGGTGGGGTCGGTGGTTGTGACAGAAAGTGTTTAGGAGGTGTAGAGGACACTTATTTATCTGCGATGAAACTTGTCATCAACGTCAATCCGTGAAGGTGTCCACGAAGGTGGCCCCTTCGTGCACTTTCGTGTGCTTGAAGGGCGAAGGTGACCACGAATGTCACTCTTTTGTGTACTTTCACGTGCTTGAAGGCCGAAGGTGGCCACGGAGGTTGCCTTCGTGTGCTTGGGATACGAAGGTGGCCACGAAGGTCACTCCTTCGTGCACCTTCAGCCCAGAGGGTGGACCTTTGGTCAAGAAAGTGGATTTTTTGGGTTTAGGGCCTTTGATTAGTGTATTCTAAGTATTTGAAATTTGTATAAACATAGTATGAGTATATTATAAGCATGTATGATTGTATTGAGCATTTATAAGTATTGGTTTCCCATATAAACATGACTACAAAGGTCACTCTTTCATGTACTTTCGCGTGCTTGAAGGCCGAAGGTGGCCACGAAGGTTGCCTTTGTGTGCTTGGGATACGAAGGTGGCCACGAAGGTCACTCCTTCGTGCACCTTCGGCCCAGATGGTGGACCTTTGGTCAAGAAAGTGGATTTTTGGGGTTTAGGGCCTTTGATTAGTGTATTCTAAGTATTTGAAATTTGTATAAACATAGTATGAGTATATTGTATGCATGTATGATAGTATTGAGCATTTATAAGTATTGGTTTCCCACATAAACATGTAATTGATGATGTATCACACACATAATTAATAAGTATATGTATATCATGTGTATGTATAAAAAGATATATCCATTATGATCAAAGTCTCGAGATTATAAGGGTTGAGAGTAGAATACGAATGCAAGTTTCCAAAACTAGGTATACGAATACAACTTTCTAAATATGGAAACAACTAGACAGGATAAAGAGTTTTAACCACATATAACGATCAAAGAGCCAGTAAACAATTAGACAGGATAAAGGGTTTTAACCACTATGTATCAGGATGGTTAATCCACTAGGTTTGGCGTGCTTTATGTTTATATCACTTTAGGCTAGAAAACGATTCAATGTCGAGCTAGTAACGATCAAAGAGCCAGTAAGCAATTAGACATGATTAAGGGTTTTAACCACTATGCATCAAGATGGTTAATCCGCTAGGTTTGGCGTGCTTTATGTTTATATCACTTTAGGCTATCGAATGATTTAATGTCAAGCCTATCTAACATATCATGCTATATGCCTACAATTTAGAACTACTTTACCCTTGTGCCGGAATCGTTTTACCAGTGTACTATCATTTCTATTTTGGTAGATCACTTTCTCAAGATTTTCGAATTTCATCAAAGAACAAATTTGTTTGAACTTTTGTTTTTTCCAGAAATTACTCCCCCTAGACTCACGCAGAGATACAACTTTTTTTAACTTTAGGAAAATTCTCCCCTAAATTTTTGTTTTTGTATAACTAATTTTCAAAAATAGAAATTTAAGAAAAACCAAATGAAAAATCCTCCATAGTACTTGTATCATAACATGTATCACAATGAGCAATCTTGGAGCATGAATTAGAAACAGACACATCAAGCCTGTTAAACATTCAACTATATTTCTCTAGTACAACTACTGTTGATCGATATCACCGGTCCTCCTTGGTTGACCTACTCTCATCCAACAATTCATTTAGTGAATGGGACCCATTGACAATCTCTTTTATTATTAAACTAGGTTATAGACACATGTATTACATGAGTTGAATAAATAAAATATCATGATAAGTTAAAGATGATAAAATATCATATAAAAATTGCTTAAAACCACTCATAATCAAAAAAATGTCAAAGTTTTTTCTTTGAAATTTAGATAAAAATATAATAATTTTGAAATAAATTTACACATATTAAAATGCTAATATATAACAGATAATTATTGCTAATTATTATTAAATACATAAGTTAAAACTTACGATTTAGACAACTTTAATTATAAATAATTTGAAATGGAGCACTAACATGAATAATATGCTAGTCCTTCCAAATGTTAAACATCAATTTGAGCATAAACTTAATTAACGGGTTTCACTTTAATATAATATTTTCTTTTCTTTTATGTTTTTGTGACAAGAACATTAAAGTTTATACATTTTTTTTAAATAATCACAAATTTTTTATACTCTGAACTTTAACGACTTTATTTCTTTGGTTTTTTTCTTTCGTTTGTTATACAGAGTGTCATTACCATAATGAACTAAACCAATATCGATCGAAATTGAATTCCCGCTGAATCGAACATGGGATTTCAGTAATCACTAATTCAAATTATATATTCGTTATTGTTAATAACTACAACAAATCAAATCTGTTCCGTTAGTTTATTCCACTAATCATTTGTAAACTCAAGATGCTATATAAATATCCTCTACAATAATTAGAAATAACTTAATTATTATTGATTATAAATTAAAATATAAGTTAAGGATTATATAAAACTTAATATAAATACTTATTTAATTATTTATTAATTTAATTTACATACTCATTTAATTAATTATCTCTTCATAATTTAAATATTTTAATAAAAAAAGAAAACAAAGACAAAACTATGTAATCTTTAAAAAATAAAGTTAAAGAAATTGACGTAAAAATAAAATGGGATGATGTATAACAATTATTTATATTTATATTTATATATTATTAGATATATCAATAACTAATAGTATTAGAGATTCATCTAGTATATTAATATAGTATTAATTTAATTTAAATACTTGTTTAATTATTTATATGTTTATAATTTAAAGAGTTAATTACATAGTTAGTCCTTGTGGTTTGCACAAAATAACATACTTAGGTACTAATAGTTTAAAATCACCTTCTAGGGTATTAACTTTTCATTTTGTAACGTTTGGAAGTATTAACTTCTAGGGTATTAACATAGTTAGTCCCTGTGGTTTGCACAAAATAACATACTTAGGTACTAATAGAATGTGATTTTAAACCTAAAAATAACGTTAATACCTCCAAATGTTACAAAATGAATAGTTAATACCCTAGAACGTGATTGTAAACTATTAGTACCTAAGTATGTTACTTTGTGCCAACTACAGGGACTAACTATGTAATTAACTCTAATTTAAACATGTTAATAAAAAAAAGAAAACAAAGACAAAATCCATATAATTATTAAAAGAAAAAAGTTTAAGAAATTGACGCAAAGATAAATTGAGATAATGTATAATAATCATTTATATTTATATATTATTAAATATATTATATTATATAGTAATAAGTTTAGAGATTAATTTAATACATTAATAGTATTAGTTTAATATATAAATAAATTACATAAGAGAATGCCATATGACATTAGATAAACGTAAATGAAATGAGAGAATGACATTTGGCATTAACTTCATTCTTTTATTAGTACTAGCAGTAAGAGCCGTGTGTAAACACGGGTGGTTTCTTAGAAAACCATGAATAACACATATTAATAGAAAGTATTGATACGTGTATAGATATTGTACCAAAACTAGTTATCTATTATAGATAATAGACAACTATAAACATACATCACCAGTTAATATATAAGATACATATGAGTATTTCCATTGTCCTATCTAAAATTTTTTGGATGCTGACTACTATGTTGAACCAACTTCTGCTTCATTGTTTTGACTTGCCTCATTTTTATATTTATGTTATTTCTCAAAATTCTTTGGACGAAGGTTGGGCCAAAACCTAATTGAGGAAAACAATTTTTTGGATGCTAACTACTATGTTGTTTTTAAAATTTCCAAAATGTTGTTTAAAATCATTACAAGGATTGTTCAAAAATGACCAAAAAGAAAAACTCTGTTTAAAAGTGTTAGGATCTGAGTTTGTTTTGATTGTGTTTTTGTTTGAGAAATTAAGAAGATGAATATGTAATTGCAGCGGAATGTAAATGGAAACAAACTTTCACACACAATCAAATAGGAGAAATGCTTTCAACACACATTTTAACATAGAACCGAATGATTGAATTTATTTCAAGATTCAATTACAATGCATGCATGTATCACAACTCCCCCTCAGCCTGAGCTCACAGTAATTATTCGTACAAGAAGACAAGTGGTGAAAGAGCTAATAGAACAGTACAGGGTACTGTTCTATTTATAGGCACGAGCAAATCACTGAAGCATCTTGGCTGACGTCACCATGAAAGTCACATCTAACCTCCTAACAACCTGAAACTACTGATCTAATACAAGAACTGTTTAGCTAACTACTGATTACAATACATTACAAAAGGAAAGACTAAACTACTGCTTTCTCCTTCCACTGTTGTGACTCCAGCAGTACTTTGTTTCTCCAGCATTGCTTGACCCATAACAGCAGATTGATCATAAGGGCTTTAGTCTTCATCAGTCTTTATACTAGATCAGTTGTTTGTAGAACAGCAGTTGTATACGGACAGTGGATACATGCCATCAGTTGTTAGAAACACATTCAAGGGGAAAGTTGGAATACATCAGTGCTTAGGCTGGATCCACTGCTCTGATCCAGTTTTGGCTTTAATCAACTGTTCCTTTGGTAGGGTTCAATCCCAACAATCTCCCCCTGGAACAGATGATGCCAAAACTACTCAATATTCAGGATCTTTATTGTCTCATCAACAGCTCCCTGACTTGACCTTTAAATTGTAATTCAAAATCCAAGGAGTCTGTATCATCCTCATCCCTGCACAGTGTAAGATCAAGGAGATCTTGCAGATCTTCAACACCCAGGCCCAGTGCTTTTTCCCTTGATATTTTCTTCACTTCACCACTGGATTTGATCAGAGTCAATACGTGGGTCTGTTTGTCAGATTTCCACTTTAGTATTTTTGAATCCTGTGGGTTTCTTGGGAGAGGTTTTATTGCAGATGAGTTTGGAGATGGTGGCCTGGTGATAACAGGTTGAGCAGTGTTTGTAGTTTGTGTCAATTCAAGTTTCTCTGCTATCATCTGCTGAAGCCCTATTTTTACAACATAATCCCCTGCTTCTTTATCTGCCGCTGTTTCTTTATCCATCTGCTTTTGTTTCCTTCTTTGGTAAATGATGGCAGCAGGTGGAGTAGTGGATCTCTTGGATTGTTGCTTTTGTGGCTCAGCTGAAACATCTGCTTCAGGGTAAACAGGCTTTTGTGGAATATTAGGATTTTTCTTTCTTAATTCTTCCAGCCTTTGATAAGAAGCAATCACCTTTTCTTCTTTCCACCTTGTCACTTGATTCCTAGACCCAAAATCAGCAGTAATGAGCTCTTGTTTCATTCTCTTCAGCCTTAACACCTTGTCTGGTACATTTTTCATGTACTTTGACCAGACAGGTGGAGTCTGTTTCACCTTGTTTTTGATCATATCTTGAATTCTGGCTGCTTCACTTTCTAGCTCACTGATGGTCCAATCTTTGTACTGGTACCTTTCTCCCTTGTACCATTTGTAAGCCATGATATTATCAAGATAATCTTTCCTCAAGGTTTCATCAGCTCTTTCTGATAATTGCTGACAAAGATTTTTTTGAAAACTGCTCCAAAGTTCTGACTTGTGTGAGCAGGAATTGATAGTATCTTTGAATTTCTTTGTCAGATTTTCCTTGTGAGTTTCTCTTAGAAATATCCTCTGCCTGTTGAGCCTTTAGCTTCAAATATTCTTCTATATTGTTAGGCCTAGGATATCCTTGAAGAGATGGCAGGTTTCTTTTAGCAGGATCATCTTCTGAGTAGAAAGATTTGATCTCTTCCCTGATTGCTATGAGCTCTAAAGGATATTGGACAGCTGCAGAAACAATGGCAGTGTTTGGGTTAAAGGCTTGTGCTGTAGAGAGTGGAACAGGGTTTGGAATTATAGCAAGTGACAAAGTTTGTGAAGATGTTGATGGTGATGAAGAATCATTATCTTCCAAGATTACCCTTCTCCTTTTTGGTTTAGGAGAGGCTGGTGGTGTTTTGGAGGCTGTGAAGTGGTGATTTGAGTGGAGGGTGGCTGACTAACAGTTGTTGAAACAACTGGTGTTTCAACCACTGTTGTCATTACAACTGATGATGTGTCATCAGCTGTCTTCTGCTTTTTAGCAAGAGGCTGTTTTGGTGGTGAGGATGTTTTTGGTGGATCAGTGATTGAAGTAGGAGCAGTGGTTGTAGTAGTGTGTGTTGAAGTGGTGGTTGTTGGGTTAACAACTGCTGAAACCACTAAAGTACCAACAATTGTTGATATAGCAGGTGTTACAACAGCTGTTGGTTTGGAGGATTGATGTGAGGAGTTTTTAGGAGGTTTGGGAGTATGTTTTGTGGATCTGGATGGTATGGATTTGGGTTGCCTCACTTTTCTAGTGGGCTGCCTTCTTTTCTGCTCAGGATTTTCTTCATCCTTTGGCTCAGAGGTACCCTGCTCATTAATTTCCATAAAAACTCTTTTCTCCTGTTCAAACCTTGCTTTATCCTTTGCCTCCAAATCCCTTTTTACCCTTGCTTTTGCATCAGTAATGGCATTAGTGGTTACATCAACCTTTTTAGACCCATCTGGCTTAGGGATGTATGCAAGCATGCTGGAATTGTCAGGTGCAATGTAAAGACCATCTTCATATCCCTTTTTCTTCAACTGCTTTAATTTCTCCCCCTTTTGGCATCAGCTGGTGGTGGGTTGTCCACAAAGATGATAGATGGAGGAGCAGTGCTAGTGGTGTTCAATAAGTGGGCCTTGATTGCCTTGATATCTGCATGTGTATTTTTAAACCTTGCTTCCATAATATTTCTGATCTTTTGAACCTGTATCTCATGTTGCTGATCAACATATTCTCTTTGTTGGATGAGCAAAGGTTGAAACAAACTCCACAGCTCATTTGGAGTAGGAACATATGTTGGAACAGATGTTTGAGCTGGAGCAGCAGTGGGTGGTACCTTTTGTACTTTCAACAGCTGTTGCAGCATGTCTTTTATTTCCGCAACAGATGTATCCAGTTTGTCAACTCTAGCCGTCAATTCTTGGTACATTAAACCATCACCCAACTTAATGGGATCATCTGATTTCCCACTAACAGTGGTTGTAACAATGGTTGACTCAGGGAATGTATTCCAAAAATCATCCACTGATGCCTCTTTGTCTTGTTACTGGGGTCTTCTATCTTCAAAAGGGGTTACCATTCTTAGCTCACCAGTGTATATTGGATATCCACCAGTTTACAATATGGTTTCCAAAGAAGATATTGCCTTTAAGGAAGTTTTATTGATGTAACTACTGTCCAAGTGCAAACAAGTGGGTTCAGCACTTGTAGTAGCTGCTTCACTTGAAGTACCACGAAGAGTTACATGTAACTCAAGGGGTGTAACCTCCTCAGGTGTTGTTGGTGGGTTAGCAATGATTGAAACACCAGACCCAGTCACTTGTTGGGGTATATTCTCATTTACAGGTGAGTGAGAAGGACTGGTATGTGTCTGGTTTAAATTAAGAGCATCCAACAAAAGTTTTGTTTGTGGGGGAATTGTGGCAGTGAGTATGGGTGTAGAAAGCGAATTTGCCCCGGGCATTGGGCTGTGGATGATGGAATCAAGTGATTCCAGAGCATCATATTGTGGTATCCCTGTTCGTACAACCTATTCTTTTTGAGAAGTAGCAGGAGGAGTTTGAGGCATGGTTTGAGATCTTTCTACCAACTGCTGTGAGGAAGTAGCAGCAGTGGTTTCTGGTGACTTTTGTGTTGTCACTGACAGTTGCTCTGGGATCTCATCTTCCAGAGTTGCCTTTATTTTGGGTTTGGGGGGCTTTTGAGTTTTCTTTTGTTTTGGTCTTTTTGTGGTTTTAGGTGTGGGTTTCACAGCAGTTGTTTTGCTGCTGTGATCACTTAGAGCAGCGGGCTCAGCAGCAGGTGCCTAAGGAGCAGTGGTAGTTGCTAAATTCTGCTCAGGAGCCTCTGCTTTTGTTTTAGAAACTTTTGATAGCCTTATAAATGTTTCATATGTTAGGCCATTTATTTGAAAAGGTTCACCCTGGATAAGCACATGAGCATTATCCTTTGAAAATTTCTTTTGCAAATAGAAGCTTAAGAACCTTGGAAACAGTAAAAATGATTTTTTATCAACATTTTTGACCAAATCATCAAAGATCGCCTGGGAGTAGTTAAAATTTTCTCCATGTAAAATAGCATAACCTAGGTATTGGATCTTTAATGGTATTTCATTAAAAGCAGTGGTCTTGTTTGAAACACACATCAAGAGGGTATGGAATAAAAATCTTGTCGCAGGAGGAAAACTACCTTTTTATAAGGTGTCCTTTTTCATTTCCTCAGCATACTCAATAAAATCTGTTTGATACTCTATTTTGGGAAGGAAGTTTTACCTTGAAGATCATTCAGTTCAAACACTTCAGATAGAGTTTGTGGTGTGATTTTAACTTGTACACTCTTTATCAAGGAATTGATGGCAATGGGTGTGTCATCTTGAGATTCAATTTTTGCATTCTTCCAAAATTCTCTCTAGGTGATCAGGTAAATCAGAGCATCAGCAGTCAACAAAGTTTTGTGTCACACCCCGACCACGAAAATCAAGAATACGCAAGAATACGCATTTTGGCCGAAACTACGACTCGTCACTGAGCCTAGATAACGTGGTAATCAGTAGGTATAGTCACTAGGGACTATAACCATCGTGATTACGCTCACGTTATGAAGTTCAAACGAACTTCACATTGACCATAAACTGGTCAATGCAGAAAGTCAAACACAGTTTGACTTTAACGCTAAAACGAATGAAAAGAACGAAAGAACACTTACAAAGGGTCCCCGCAAGATTGAACTTCCAAGTATTCTCAGGTATGAAGTGATAAAACACCCCAACTTAGAGAACAAACTCAGAATTCAAGTGGGTTTTGCAAGTGAACTTGATGGGTATTTATAGGATTTCTAAGACCGTTAGGATCGTTTATCGAATAACGTGCTTCAATCTCATCCTTACACTTGTTGCAACACTATGGTACCCAAAATTGGCCCCTCATGATCAGGAAGGGACAAGTGTGGGTGAGTTTGGAGTGCATAACAGCTGTTAAATCTGAATTAACTGATCTGGGAGGGTGACACGGGCCGCGTAAGGGATCACCAAGAGCTTATGCGGGCCGCCTAGCCCTTCTGATCAGAAACAACTTTTCAATATTGACAGTTTCAGTCTCTGTTGGTGTTTAAGCTCATTTCCGACACTTCTAAGGCCCGTCAAGCCAACTTAAGGCCCTAAAATGATGCCTAAACATTGTGGACATGAAACATGCTCAAAAATATGCTGGATGTTGGTTCGTTTGGTCGTATGATCGCGATGTTCGCTAAATTACGACGGAATGCGCATAAGCGCGAAAAACGATCCAAATTGCGCGACGAATGGATTTTTCTTATGCCAAACACTAAAATAAAATATTTTTGTGCTTACATAAATTTTTGGATGTCCGGATGTATTCAGAACGTAAGTTATGCGCGAAAGTGCAAACTTATGCACTTTTTGACGCTTTTAGTCCCTCAATGACCCAAAAGTTTATTTCAGCACACCCAACCCCTCAAAGCCTATTTCTAAGCTATGTAAAGGATATTTATGGTATGTTTAACTTATGGTCATGTTCTGGAATGTCTGTTACAGTTCAAATTGGCATACTTTCGTAGTTTGTCAAATTTAGTCCCTGTAAGCGAATTAACTTGATTTTGCCATACCAAAGCCTTCAAAACTTATTTCTAAGTTATGTAAAGGTTATTTAAGGTATTTTAAGCCTATGTCACTGTTCCGGAGTATTTATTGCATTAAACTGGTTATATTTACGCATCGGTGCGCGTATAACCTTCCAGAAAGCGATTCAGAGCCCGAAATCGAACAAGAATTGATATGTGCAAATGATACACATATTTATACAACTCCCAAGTATGAAATACAACATTTCATTGATACAGTATTTGTTTGATGGCCGTGGAGGCACAGGTGTCACAGTCTCCCCTACTTTAGGAAATTTTGTCCCGAAATTTTATTTAGAGGAAACTTGTGAGAGTTTAAAACATGAAGTTGAAAAGATCAAACAACACTGGTTAGAGTCCTGAACTTCTAGTAACTTTAAATAACTTCATGCTTGCAATGTGAGAGGGACACTTATATACAAGTATATAAAATGTTATTGGTGCGTCCACCGTACCTCTATTACATTGTTCACATTCCGTTATGGTTGCCACTATCGGCTCTTACACATAATAAGTCTTACCGTGGTTTCCGTGCACTGAACTTCGTAATTATGTATGCATCCATAATTACGTAATTCCTTGCATAGTCACGTAGTGCATCTTAAAATGTGTAGGGGAAGAAAACAATGAACGAGCTTGTGATGATTGTGACTAGACCACCATAGGGTCCTTTTTATTAAATCAATAAATGATTTTAATAGACAACCAAGGAGTCTTTTCAGCTTATATCATCACATGTCATTCTTAACCAGATTTTTGAATCAATCTTTTTTTACTAGACCACTAAAAGGGTCTCTTATGAATCATGGAATGGTACTATATAATCCAAGGATCTTAACTATTACATAGAAGCCCATTAAGGATTTAAGGTAGTACCTTTGGATATCCTACTATGAATCCTTCATATGAAGATATGGAAGGTTCTACGAGGATTTGGATAACGAAAATAAAACCACAAAAGGAAAAACATAACACAAAAAAACATAACCACAAAATTGTTTTTGATCTTTAATTTGTTATCATTTTATTAATTGTGCACATGCATTTAAAGCACACTAGGAATCCATTCTGTGGATTTCATTTGGTACTTTAAACATCATCAAGAATCTAACTATAAAGATAGAAAGATTTTTAAAGAGAAAATTCGATTTCGATTGTAAGGAACCGAGATGTTCGAATTAAGGTACACAAGGAATCCAACTAAGGATTCTGATTTGTATGATAATCATCCACAAAGGTCTAATTGTGGAGATAAAAAGATCCCATAAGGATTTTAGAAGTTGAAGATGTTTTGAAACCTTGCACTGGACGTGTTTAAGTCAAAACATGAAGTAAAATGCTTATGAGGTTGAGATGCTCGATATGCCAAGGCGACATATGAAGCGGAATTTGAAAGTTAACTCAATGTATGAGGAAAAATATTTTTGAAAACTATGCATGGGGTTCTTAAGAAAACGTGTTCAATGTTTCTGAAACCTTATATATAATACTTTTGAAATCATAAAGTAGGTGTACTAGGTAGGTATATTTATAAAATGTTTTAAAATCAGGAGTTGAATTTTGAAAGTATGTATAAGGTTTTTGGAAAACATGAATGATGCTTTTGAAGTTATGCAACTGATATAAGTAATTATACGGTATTAATGACATTTTGAAATCATGAAGGTTGTTTTGAAAACTTATGTTATGCATGTTGAAAAAAATCAGAACGTAATGGGTATGAGATTTGAAAATATCCTTAGTTATCTAACCAAGGATTTCAAAGGCACAGATGTGAAAAAGTACGATCACTCGTAATGTCACTTAATTTTCTGTACTTTGTTTCTTAGAGTGAAATGAGTACTTAGAATTTTCCAAGGGAATCATGAGCAAACACAAGAATGGGAAATTCGCAAGAGTAGTTTGTGAGAATGTAGTTCCTCGTCGTAGGTATCATAGGGAAATGCCATACACTCATGTAACTACACCTGTATATCAGAATTGTGAACAACAATTTATTTATAAACAAAACAGATTGTTTCACATTACAGGAAAATAGAAGAAATAAAAGCATAAGACAACAACATATTCTAATCAGCTGACTGCTCATCCGTGGGTTGGATTTGCCTTAGCAAGTTTCGGGCATTTTTTCACGAAATGACCCATCTTGCCACAGTTGTAGCACGATCCAGGCGGGAAGCGAGCTTGAGCAGGATTGGCTTGTGGTTGATTTGGACCACCTTGGTTCGGGTTACATCAACAAGCACTTGCCAGGTGACCAACTCGCCCACATGACACACACAGACGACACTATAATTGAGCTTGGTGATGCCCATTACATTTGTCGCATATTGGTTCCGTTCCCTTGTATTGCTTCTTAGCAGGTGGTGTTGCCACCCGGATGGGTCCTGCTTGATTTGGTACAGCTGCAGCTGAGCAAACCCTTGCTGTATGACCTAGAAGTCCACAAATCTGGCATTCGCGGCACCTCACACTAGCATGATGATGAAGGTTACATTGGTTGCACAAGGGTGTAGTTCCATTGTATGGCTTCCTAGCAGGGGGTTGAGCTGGTTGGTTGGGGACGGCTTGACCATTGTGAGCGACCACGGCGAAGTTCTGAGAAGCCTTTCGCTTCTTTGACTTCTTAGGGGATTCAGCCTGTTCATCCATGGTCTTTGATTCCTCGATTGGTTTCTTGGCTAGTGGTGCTGGCTTGACTTCTGCTTCCTTTGGTGGCTCTTGAGTGGCTTCATTTTTTAGACGAGACATGGCAATGCCTAATTCAACAGTCTTCAGGATTACTTCGCCTATTCGCTGGGCAAATTTGGCAGTCTGCTCGGATATCTGCGCATCGTTGCGGTGAAGAGACATTCTGGAGGAAATGAAGGATATAGGAGGAAACAAATGAAATATTATCGGAAAATAAAACAAAAAAGAATGGCAATGCATAAGAATTGCGATCATTTGTTTGTTACCTAAGGCAAACAAGTGAGACGGTGACTAATCAAAGTAAGCGTGTCATATTAATGTATCGCGACGACATGCTTTAGCCTATAAGTGGACACTCACCCCAAGAGTTCCCAGGTAAGAGTGACTGGTCTGATTATGTGGATTTGTACGAACACATCTAGCCTTAGACAGAAAACTCAGAGTACAGGCATCCACTCTTCCAGATTGCACGTGTTCACACTATAAGACCCAAACTTTGACGAGGTTTTGAAAATTCAAAGGGGTTCAAAACCTTATAACAGAGGGTTCAAAACCTAGTAATCAATCATCTTAGAACAGATGATTAGTTTTCAAAGTGGTTTTGAAATTTATGTTCTTGTTGCAGTTGTCACTTAAGGATAGGTGACGGTATTGTTTTATGTCTAAACGCAAGTAAACTCGCGTTAGGGTCCTAGGAAGGTTATAGACCAGGTTAAAGCATTACTAATAACCTAATTCCCTATAACCATGGGCTCTGATACCAACTTTTCTGTCACACCCCGACCACGAAAATCAACAAAACGTGGCGGAAACGTCGGGGAGTGTTGTAACAGAATCATTGTTTCATAACACATGGAAATTGAAATATTGTTTTATTGATTAAAAGAGTTACAATGTCTTGACAATCAAAGAAACATGACATAAATAACTAGTCTTGCATTTTTTATTGTCGCTAAGGCCCAAGTCCGCCTAAGTGTATCTTGATAAATCCTATGCATCATATCCTGAAACACATGTGAAAATAGGTACGTCAGCATAAAAATGCCTGTGAGATACATAGGTTTTGTGAAAATAGAATTCATGACTTATGTTTAAGAAAATGTTTAGTCATGAACCTTGTAATTTGCTTTGTCTTGTAAATCATTTGAAAAGTGATAAATAAACCAAATGATATATATGTATAAAAGAATAATACATGGTTAAATAAATAACCACGTAAAATGAGTTTATATCAGATAAGTTGTTTGTAAAACAATGTATTGTGAAAAGTATGTTATTTGTATAAAATGTTATATGTCTAAATTGAAATGGTTTAAATAACGCTACGATATGTGATACCATACAAGCACTTATATATAGGAAGTACCAGCGGCGTATCCACCATGCTTGTATCATATTACACACGCCTCGTTACTTAAATCACTTACTCAAACCAAACCACCAAAGTAAAATGTTTATGTATAATCAAATGTCAAAATGTTTTGTGTATATCAATGTCAAAATGTTTATGTCTAATGTAAATCATGAATTGTGTATATCAATGTCAAAATGTTTATGTCTAATGTAAATCATAAATTGTGTATATCAATGTCAAAATGTTTATGTCTAATGTAAATCATAAATTGTGTATATCAATGTCAAAATGTTTATGTCTAATGTAAATCATGAATTGTGTATATCAATGTCAAAATGTTTATGTCGAATGTAAATCATGAATTGTGTATGTCAATGTATCATGTATGGTAAGTGAAATATATCAACTAAACCATATGTAAAATGCACAAAAACAAGGTATTGAAGTAAAACATGGTTTAAATCAAAGTTATGTTTTGTGGAACAAATGCATGCTATACTGATATAAACATCTATGCGGTATTGTGAAAATGCATACATCTAAGCCTTGTGACTGTGGCGATAAACCCCTAAACGAATTTAAAGGTCTATCTGTGTTATGTTTATCGAATTCGGTCATTCCTTCCATCCAAACATACCTAGGATGTCAGGAACGGGAGTTGTCAATTCCTATGGTACCACTACCTACTAACGAATGGCGTGATCAATGTTAATGAATGTATATTGTCCCATTTAAACAAACCAAATGTCATACCAAAATGTACGCATGTGATAAATAACAAATGTACTAAGTATGCAACAAATGAACATACATAGCATGTGATGTGAAATGTATTGTAAAACAATGTACTAAGTATGCACACAATGGACATACATAGCATAAAATATAATGTAAAACGATGTACTAAGTATGCAACAAAGGACATACATAGCAAAATCATAATGAAATCATGTACTATAAATGTACTAATGAACATAACAAGCATATGATATGAAAACATGAAAGGCACGAAAGTAACAAGTAGGCACATGTGTTTCACCCCAAAATGTTTGGAAAACAGTAAAAGAGGGGTCTATGTACTCACTTGAGATTGCTTAGTAGCCCTTGAGTAACAAACAAACAATGCTAGAGATCACGGATATCCAACGACACCTAATATAGGTAACTATGTTAATATACCGGACCTAAATCGGAGGATTGGATAGGATGAGGGTTCGTGTTGGACCGTTTTGCGACCCCGAAAAGTCAGTTAAGGACGTTCATCTTCACGTATAAAGGCGGAATCAGTACACGCAAAGTAACAACAGCTTTACTATTCAATTCCTTCTCTTTTATTGCTTTTTGAATCAATTTTGACAGAGTTCTGTTACCGAAAGCATGACCAGGTCTCGCTCCAATGTACACGAATAATGATCAGGTTCCGCTTATGCCGACTATATATAGCCCCTGAGGTTTCGCTCTTATGACAAGACCAAATAAGCGAAACCTCCTAGTTACCTTATAAGCGAAACCATCTATGACTAATAAGCGAAACCTTATGTATGATCTTATAAGCGAAACCTACTAGGTGACCCTTGGAGCGAAACCTCTAACCTATATGTACATACAAACGAAATAACATTCTAACCTATGTACACATAAGTGAAATACATCATATAAACCCTAATTTGACTTCTAAGACCCTATGTTGACTATCTTGACCTAAGACATGATGTAGACGTAGTCAACAGACATTCTGTGCATCAACAGACTCCCCCTTGGATGTTGACGAAGTCTTCAGCTCCGAGTCTTCAGTCTTGGTCTTTTCTCCAACTCTCTGTCTTCACATTATAAGCATTCTTTCTTCACAGGTTCACAATCTTGTCCTAGCACCATCTTCAAACTCCCCTTTGACTGTTGATCCAGACTCCCCCTTTCACAGACTCCCCCTCTCAATATGCTAGAATCTGAGATCTTGATCTGGTTCAAGCTTTGACATTTAGCTTCCATGGGAATGATGAAGTCCAAAACCTGTTTCTCAAACATCAATCATTACAAACTTATCTTTTTCAACAATAAATCACAAACTATCAGCTTTAGAAATCCACTCAAGTATTCAGGTCCAAGTTAATGACCCTGATCACTCAATTAATCTACCAAGTTCAATTTAATGACCTTGGTTGATCATTTGACGAATCAAACTGATTTTAAAAACAACAATTTACACTTTTTCTGAAAATAACAAGTATCAAGTTAATGAACTTGTTTTTGACTTTTCAATAAATCAAACTCCATCAAAGATAAGCTCTCCTCATTCTTCAGTCCAGAACCTCCTGTATCTGCTTCAACATCTGAGAATCCAACAATCAACTCTCCACTTTGGTTTGTCGGAAAATAAAGCAGAAATAAAATCTTTTTGGATTTTATAAAATGTTCTAAACTAAGAAATGAAATACAACAAACTTAAATTGCAGAAAGTAAACAAAGTAAACTATTTACAAACATATTTTTGGCGAGCGTGTCAGGGAATCATATCAGCTATCAGACAAATCACAAGTACCGTTAAGCTTCATTTCATACTCAGACTTAAACAATTCACCTCGATTGTCGATATTCTGATCCATCTTAAATTCTCACACAAATTTCAATTTACTCAGGATACGAATTAGATGTCTTATGAACTTAGCTCATTCATGTGTCCCACCTCTTGAATATACTCCCGTATCCAGAATCCCAATTATTCAGTCTTACAGGTGAATATACTACAATGATATCTGTACATAAATTAGGTAATGCGAGGGCTGAGGGATCTCAGGTCGATACTTCCGTATACGCAGAGAGATATCAGCTTCGACTTTACGGTATGTCCCCTTTAGAGGATCTTTTAGCTACAACAGCAGCGACTATCAATTTTATTGTTTCATCGGCATGCTGAGGGTTTATGCTGTGTTTCAAGCATTGCGGAAAGCATTATCCAAGGACTAGGTCAGAACTTCCATTCAGCAGAAGTCCCGGAATAATACCCCAGACATCATTGAGTATAAAGACCTAGTATATCAGATTATGAGACCTTTCAAACGAGATTTCAGGGGTTACCTATATATCCAAGTAGTGTTCCCCACAAATTTCGCAAGTTTGAAATTTTAGGTTTATATCCCGAATAAATCTACTAAATGTGTGAAAACCTATCGACACATTATCAGTGAGACTGTTTAACTCATTTAAACTTTACAAATCTTTAGCATACTGTAATTGTCTAGCCAATGTACTATCATTTTCCCTTTATACACAAGCTCTTTTTCAAATTTTATCATGTTTTTGTATTTTTGCATTTTTTACTGTTTTTGTATTTTCTGAAAAAAAATAAACTATATACATCTATCTACTCCCCCTAAATACCAAAACAAGTAAAAAATCGACAAACCATTGCAGATTGTTTCTCGTCTTCATCCGCAACAGTACTCTCATCAACGCCAATAATGCCATCCAACACCGAAAGAAGCTTCATACCGTTCAGTTTTAACAAATATTTAAACCGATTTTTATCAAAAGCTTTGGTATGTAAATCAGCTTTCTGTTCGTCAGTGTGGATTTTCTCAATTCGTATCAACTTTTTCTCAAAACAATCACGAATAAAGTTATGACGAATTTCTATGTGTTTAGTTTTAGCGTGATGTACTGGATTCTTTGTTATATTTATAGCGGCCTCATTATCAACAAAAAGAGGTGTGTTAAGAAACTGCAAACCGTAGTCGCGCATCTGTTGCTGTATCCACATGATCCGAGAGCAGCAACTGCTAGCAGAAACGTACTCCGCTTCACATGTAGATAATGCCACAGACGTTTGTTTCTTACACTGCCAGGTAACCAATCTAGTTCCAAAGAACTGGCATCCTGCAGTTGTTGATTTGGAATTGACTTTGCAGCATCCGAAATCCGAATCGGAATACCCTTCGAGCATAAAATCGCCTTTCCTAGGATACCACAACCCCAATGAAGGAGTTCCTTTTAGGTAGCGCAATATCCTCTTCACAATGATCATATGCGAAGCTCTCGGGTTAGATTGAAATCTTGCTGCGAGGCATGTTGGGTACATGATATCAGGACGTGAAGAAATTAGATACATCAAAGAACCTATCATGGATCGGTAAAACGTTTCATCAGCCCTGTCTCCGGTGAGATCTGGGTGAATCCCATGATTTGTTGCAAGTGGGGTAGCAGCTGGAGTAGAACTTGACATCCCAAATTTCTCTAGAATATCATGAACGTACTTTGTCTGATGAATGAAAATTCCCTCAGGAAGTTGTTCAACTTGTAATCCCAGAAAGAATTTCATCTCCCCCATTGATGACATTTCAAATTTTTTCTTCATCACTGATTCAAAATCTTTGCATAGATTTTCATTTGTTGACCCAAAGATTATATCGTCCACATAAATCTGAACTATTAGAAGATGACCGTCGACCTCTTTAGTGAAGAGAGTGGCATCCACTTTTCCACGAATGAACTTGTTGGCTAGTAGGTGTTGAGACAAAGTCTCGTACCAAGCTCTCGGGGCCTGGTGTAAACCATACAGCGCTTTGTCCAATAAGTAGACCTTGTTTTTGTGGATTGGATCGGTGAAGCCCGGTGCTGTCCGACATAAACCTCCTCTTTGACCTTCCCATAAAGAAACGCCGATTTTACATCTAACTGATATACTTTGAAGTTTTTCCAAGACGCAAATGCAAGGAAAATTCTGATTGCCTCTAGTCGTGCTACAGGAGCATAGACTTCTGTAAAATCAATCCCCTCCTGTTGACTAAAGCCCTGAACAACGAGTCGAGCCTTGTTCCTTATAACAACTCCTCTATCGTCCCTCTTGCACTTGAACACCCACTTGGTGTTAATCTTCCTCTGACCATCTGGCAAATCCACTAACTTCCACACTCCTAATTTCTCGAATTGACTAAGTTCCTCCTGCATTGCATTGACCCAAGAGTCTTCAGTAAGCGCCTCTTTGTAAGTTCTTGGTTCAACCTGCGAGATAAAACAACTCAATGAGAATTCAGTTTGCAAAGGAGCAACTTTTGTATAAAAACATGTAAGCCCTTTATCAATCTGTCTTCGAGTGCGAACGCTTGTCTGCAATTCTCCTATGATCAACTCCTCTGGATGATATGAAAAAGTTCGCGGCATCACTTCGCTTGGAACATCTACATTTCCCTCCAGATTAGTAACATTCTGCTCTGCATCTTGTTCACCAACTTGGTTTGTTTGACTTGAAATCTGAATTTGCTCCCCCTCAGAATCTGAATCACCATGATCAAAGACTGGCATATTTTCAGCTTCTTGATTATCATCCTGAACCGACTGATTATCCTGAGCAAACTTCATTCTGTTGAACATCATCATGTTCACCAGCATTACTCGGACCTGCTTCATCGTCATTTGAAGTTTCCCATGGTCTTCTAGAATACTCAGCTGGGAACCTTAGCTGCGACTCATATTCACGCAAAATATCCAACTCATCAAAGAAATCTTCATCTTCCTCTGATTCTTCTCTCATGTCAAACGAATCCCACAGTTTGTCATAATGATAACGCCATGAATCACCAGGATTCTGCGGCGGCATAGTATAACCTTGACATTCAACATTTGCAGCTTCAATAATCCGCTTCTCACTTGGAACCATGGTTGTAAAATAAGGTCTCGAAGGCCGAGTACTCCCCGAGTAGTCGCTACAAGGTAGGCTGCCGAGGCGACTTTCTTCAACTCCGACTAATTACTCGGAATCGATCAAATGCGGTCAACATTGGCCAAAATCGGATCTAGTAGGTCAACTCGGACCAAGTTTGACTTGAAATACAATAAAACATAACTTCTATGCCTATCATATTAAAGAATGAATATCAATTTCACATATTTTGTTATAAATATTAGCAAATTTATGTTATTTGACATATATTTAATTTCTGAAAACTAATTTCTTTATAATTTGGCATCTCCGAGTACTCCCCGTGTACTCTCCGGCTAGGCCGAGTACTCTCAACTCCCCAGTCGACCGACTAGGGAGCGCCTAGCGACTTTTACAACCATGCTTGGAACGAAGACACGTCGCATCGGATTTGCATAACCAACAAATATTCCCTCAATGCACTTCTGACCAAACTTTCCATAAGGCTCTATAACTGTACAGGGTGACCCGAACGGTTCTAGATACTTCAGATTCGGTTTACGGTTATTGATTAGCTCAAAGCATGTTTTGTTGAACTTCTTGACAGTGAGAACCCTGTTGAGCGTATAGCATGCGGCGGAAACAGCTTCAGCCCAAAAATTTATCGGTAACTTTGAATCTGCGAGCATAGTTCTAGCCGTCTCGATTAGTGTCCGGTTTTTGCGTTCTGCGACTCCATTTTGCTGCGGAGTGTACGGAGCACTAAACTCATGCAATATACCTCTTTCATCACAAAATTCTTCCATCTTGCTGTTCTTGAATTCAGTACCATTATCACTTAGAATTCTTTTGATACGCTTTTGGTACAGATTCTCAATTTTTCTGAATAACGCCATCAAACTGTCAAATGTTTCATCTTTCGTCTTCAAGAAAGAAACCCACGAAAATCTGGAATAATCATCAGTAACGACCAGACAATAGTAATCTCCTGTAATACTTTTGACATTCACAGGACCAAACAAATCCATGTGAAGTCTTTCCAGAGGTCTCGAAACTGAATTGACTTGCTTTGTAGGGTGTGACTTTTTCTTCTGCTTGCCTTTAACACAACTAATGCACTCCCCTTCCAGATGAAAACCTTTGACATGAACTCCAAGAACCAAATCATTGTGCACCAAGTGATTCATCTTCCTTAGGTGAATATGCCCCATCTTTCGGTGCCACAATCTCAATTCTTTCTTAGTTGCTCTAGAAACAAAACAATGTGCTTGACCAGTAGATGTAGTTGCTACACTCATATCTAACACATATAAATCATTCACTCTAGGTGCCCTCATGATAATCCATTCTTCAGGGATAACAAATCCTGGTTTGAAGATCAAACATTCTTTATCAGTGAAGTGAGTAGTATACATATTATCACAAATCTGCGAGATACTCAGCAGATTGTTCTCCAGCTCAGTAATGTAGTTAACTCTTTCAAACGTCACAATCCCGTTGGATAACGTTCCTTCACCAATAATTCTACCACCTTCATGACCAGCAAATCCCACATAACCACCATTGATATTTTTAACATCATACAGCAACGCAGTCTTCCCTGTCATATGTCTTGAAGCTCCACTATCCATGATCCATCTGGATACAAGTTTTGGAAGATCCTACACAAAACAAACTTTGACTTAAACTTTAATAAAGATGCCGATTCATGCTTCGCGATCAAGGAAGCTCCGGCAATTCAAACTGTTTAGTCAAACATGGAGTCCACCCAGGCCTCATCAGCCTTAGGTGTAACCTTGACTCTCGCAATTTGAATTTTGAAATTTTCAGCCTTCAAAGGTGGAAAATTTGCATCATAATCAACCGAAATTGATTCTTCAGCCTTTTCACTTCAGAAGTTGAAATTTTCATTTCTGTTTTTGGTTTCCAAACTTGTTGAGATAATGCAACCCGCTTGTAAAATTTGTCATTTTTAGTTACCACTTTCTTTACGGGTTCATTTTTCACTTTGATGTTGTCATTTTTCACACTCTTTTTCTCAACAACGATTGGTGCTTTACCCTTCACCTCAACTTTCTTCTGTTGAATCTTCACAGTTTCAGTCTTAGGCTTCACATTAGTACACTTTCATGCAATGTGACCAATTTGATTACATCTGAAACATGTTCGAGTATCAACAACTCGACTTGTGCTTTCAGACTGATACAGTGAAGCTCTTTTCTCAAAGAACTCTTCATTCGATTTTGAAAAAATCTCATTTTCCTCATCAGAAAGTGAACTTGAACCGTTCACAAACACCTTCTTTTCAGCAAACCTATTATTTTGAAAACTCTTTTTCTGATAACTCTTACCACCCCTATAACCACCCGACCAATTGTTTCGATTGTTATTATAAAAACGTGGTGGTACAACAGGCTTTTTGTAGTAAGCTTTATCTTTCTCAAAATTCATTTGCCTTTTTGTTTGTTTCAACTGTTCACTTCTGACAACTCAACTTCAACCAATTTGAAAACATTTGTCAACTTTTTCATATTAACATTCTCAATGGGAAACTCAGAATCCGAATACAACTTATCAGATCCAGCCATCTTGTACATCACAAGACCCGGTTCATCACTTAAGTTGTTTTTGGATTTTGGTTTCTGAATGTACTTATCCAAGAAACACCCATCTTCCTCAGTAGTGTCACTATCCAATTTTAGCACATTTTCAACAACACCTTTTACAATATCATTTTGGACACTATCGTCATTGGAAGATGTGAACGTGACATCAATGTTCTCCGGAAGTTTAACTTCACTTTCTTCCTCAATTTCAACCAACCCAGATTGCTTTTTCATGTAGTTATCAAGAACAGGTGGTGGAACTTGATGAAAACCCACCCCAGTTCCATCAGAATACACATCTTCGCCTGCTTTGTCTTTCCCGATGGGTTTGGGAATAATGTGTTGCAAAACAAAGCTTGCGGAGCTGTAACTGTTAAGCTTCAACTGGATTCGCTCGTTTTCAATTTCAGCCTCTTGAAATTTAAGTTTCAGTTTAGCGATTTCATCCAGTTGTTGATTGATTAATTCTTCGTTTACTCTAAGCACTGCTTTTAAGTGTTCATTTTCTTTAAAAGTTTTACCATTTCGATCATCACTATCTTTCATTGTGCTTTTGAGTTTTTCAAACTTCTCAGAAATCTGTCGGTTTTCAAGAATCAACTTTTCATTTTCATGTTTAATTTTGTCATGATCAATTTTATCATTTTCAATTTTGCTAGTTAATTCTCTTATCCGTTCAGTTGAAGCTTTAACTGTTTTGTCACGATCAAGAATTTGATTCTCAACGCTTCTGACTTTTGCTGTCAGATCATCAACTTTCTTACCGTTGAGATACGTGACTGTGCTACAAAATTTGCACTCTTTGTTGCAATTTTTGCAATCAGCATTTCCATCAATTTTCTTACCTGACGCATTTGTTGACACGTTTGAACTGACCCGGCTTTTTGAGTCAGACACGGAGTTAGAGTCTACCTCAAGTGCCTTAGTAGCCAGCACTTTGTCAGCCATTTTTCCCAGGTTCTCTGCTGTCAACTCCTGCGTTGTGTCAATAACTCCAGTATCAACTTTCTTTGATTTTTCCTGCTCTTCTTTCTCCTTCTTCTCTTTCTCTTCTTTCTCCTTCCTCTCTTTTTCTTCTTTCTCTTTCTCGTCTCCAGTTCCCCACCATTTATTCTGCCAATAGTCATCCTCTTCTTTGTACTCCTTGATTATGGCTTCGATATCAAGCGTTTTGTTATCGATCGCAATATTTCCATATTCATCAAGATAATACTCTCTATCCGGATCCCATCTATTTGCTCTCCTCGCTTCCAGAAAGATACGAGATATTCTAATTATTTTGTTTTCAGCAATCATTTTTCTGTATCTATACTTCTGCTCTTCAGTTCTATCGTCTTTCCACGGAATAGGTTCGTCGTTTTTCGCCATGAATGCGTAACCAACCGCATCTTCTTCCGGTAGAACCTCTTGACTCCAATCATACCCTTCATCATCATAAATCACCGCAAGAGCTCTAGATTTCTCTTTGTTGTCTTCAACCTGCTTCAATCTAGGCGGCTCAGATTTATTCTGGTGATAAATCGCCTTCTTGTAATAATCATCTCTGAAAGGGTTCTCCGACTCATCAGCATAAGCGTTTCGACATTCTCGCTTGAAGTGACCTTTCTGCTTACATTTGAAGCACGTCACCTTGGATTTATCGAACCCCAATTTGGTAGATGGACCACCAATTGTCTTCCTGCTGGTAATTTCCATGAAACGCTATGCTCGACGAACAGCACTGGCCATAGCCCAACGAATATCGATCAGTTCCATTTCCTCAGGATCAATCTGATCATAATCTTCTTTCGTCAGATTGGTGTTACCTATCTTCCCTGCTACTAACCCTTCATACGATTCCAACACCGATGCTAGGAAGATCATCTGCTGTTTGGCCAACTCCTCATCAAAATTCTGAGCATTCTTCAAGTCTATTGCAATGTTGCATTGAAAACGATTCTTTGCATCAGAATGACTTGCAGATGATGAAGATCCACTGTGATAACCACTGTGACTTCCACTGCTTTGACCACTTTGACTTTCTTTGCTTGCTGTGGACACATTTTCAACAGAAAACGCAGTCTTGGGAGAAGTTGCTTTTGGCATCATGCTCTTTGGATAATACAAATCCAAATTCTGCTGGTAAGATGAGTGATTGACTTTGTATGTCTTCTTCAGTTCCAACTTGTGACTCTCAAATTTCTCAATCAGCAAATCTAATGTCAACTTTTCTGGTGCCTTAATGGTATTCTTCAGCATCAGCGCATAATATCTCCAATCCATCTCGTCAGGCAACGAATCGAACAATTTGTCGATAAGATCTTCTTCAGAATATATGATATCATGTCTTACTAATTCCAGCTTCAGATGACCAAACCTTTCTATCATTTTACAAACTGACTCGTTCTTTAAACACCTAAACATATCAAACTCTTTCTTAAGTAGTTTCTTTTTGTTTTTCTTAATTTCTTCACTACCTATACATTTCTTTTCTAACTTTTCCCAAAGATCTTTTGCATTTGAATAATCGATCAAGGCAATAATGTCTTCCCGGACGGATTGAAATAACAATGCCACACACTTTTGTTCAGCTACAAACGAATCAATCTCCTCAGCTGCTCTTAAAGTTTCACCATTTTTTTCCATTGGCATAACCATTTTTCAGACTTTTCCAGCTGGGAAATGCAAATGCCATCAACCAGTCTTCAAACTTTCTTGACCACCGACTGTATTCCTCGATAGCCATTAGTTTTGGAGGTTTATTAAACGTTCCGAAAGCACTTTCCGATTCCCAAGCTTCCTTTTTCCTCTCTTTCGGCGGATTCTCATTCACATTGCTTGACGAAGTATCATTGTTTCCGGAATCTCCAGCGAATGCGTACATGTCGCTAAACGGGTTCAAGAAAATATCATCCATCTTGAATGTACCTGCAAAAATCAACAATCACTTAGAAAATTTTTTCGAATTTTTGGAAAATGGTGACAATGAGCGAAATATCAATCTTGTGACAAATAAACGAAATCACATATGACACAAAAGCGAAACCAGTATATGTGACTTATAAGTGAAATCAGACTATGACAGATAAGCGAAACCACACTTTGACCGTATAAGCGAAAGTGTGTAAAGTCCGAATAAGAGAAAGTCAATTGTCCGTATAAGCGAAAGTCAATTGTCTGTATAAGCGAAACTGGATGTTCAAATAAACGAACCAGGTAATGTCCAAATAAGCGAACCAGGTAATGTCCAAATGAGCGAAACTAAGGTGTCCGTAAAAGCGAAACTATCAAGTTATTTCGATCGATGTCCGAATAAGCGGAACCTAGTTTTTACCTGATTTTTACCATTTTTAAGCCGTGTTTTAACCTGAAACTTTCTAGGGTTTGTTATTACTGTATTTTACATGTAATATTCAAAAATCAGACAATTTCAACCGTAGGAACTATCTCAAATCGAAAAAGTATGAGAGAAAGTGAGTAGAAGTGAGAGAATTTTGCAGATTCAGCTGTAGTAGTATGAACTCCTCGTCCTGAATCTCTGATACCACTTGTTGGACCGTTTTGCGACCCCGAAAAGTCAGTAAAGGACGTTCATCTTCACGTATAAAGGCGGAATCAGTACACGCAAAGTAACAACAGCTTTCCTATTCAATTCCTTCTCTTTTATTGCTTTTTGAATCAATTTTGACAGAGTTCTGTTACCGAAAGCATGACCAGGTCTCGCTCCAATGTACACGAATAATGATCAGGTTCCGCTTATGCCGACTATATATAGCCCCTGAGGTTTCGCTCTTATGACAAGACCAAATAAGCGAAACCTCCAAGTTACCTTATAAGCGAAACCATCTATGACTAATAAGCGAAACCTTATGTATGATCATATAAGCGAAACCTACTAGGTGACCCTTGGAGCGAAACCTCTAACCTATATGTACATACAAACGAAATAACATTCTAACCTATGTACACATAAGCGAAATACATCATATAAACCCTAATTTGACTTCTAAGACCCTATGTTGACTATCTTGACCTAAGACATGATGTAGACGTAGTCAACAGAAATTCCGTGCATCAACAGTTCGTAAACCAAACGAGTATGGGAACTCATGTAATATGGTTTAACAAAGCCTACATACTAAAATGAAACCTAACCTAAGTGCTTACGACCCATTACGACCCGTTTAGGTAGCTTATGCTACTTTAACGCGTCGTTTGCGTGAAACGCGTTCGGAACGCCTAACTAGTCCTATGATAAGTAAAATATGCCTTAACATGTCTAATATTGTTACCAAATCAGTTTAGATACCAAAAGTTATGTTACATATGCTTAAAATGAATTTTGGCGTTCAAAGGGCATTTTGGTAATTTACCTAAGGCATATAACCTACCTATCATACAACTAACTAAACGTCATGACCATAAGGTATAACCTCGGAAGGTTATTCCCTATATACTATGGTCACCTAATGTGTTTGGTCGGATCCTAATGATCGACCAAACGGGTCGGGTTCGAAAGTATAAGCGATTGTTTAGATCCCTTACCTTACAACCCTATATAAGCACTAAACTAAAAGTGACGAGC
Organism: Helianthus tuberosus; assembly: GCA_030545235.1. Classification (NCBI taxonomy): domain Eukaryota; kingdom Viridiplantae; phylum Streptophyta; class Magnoliopsida; order Asterales; family Asteraceae; genus Helianthus; species Helianthus tuberosus. The sequence continues at coordinate 154,915,634 of CM060442.1, forward strand.
TAAGCATGTTAAAACATGCTCAACTAAGTTTAGAAAACAGGTTTGGTATCAAAACAAACGGTTTTGATACCTAAGAGTAGTTTGGTTACAAAATACGCAAGAATACGCATTTTGGCCGAAACTACGACTCGTCGCTGAGCCTAGATAACATGGTAATCAGTAGGTATAGTCACTAGGGACTATAACCATCGTGATTACGCCCACGTTATGAAGTTCAAACGAACTTCTCATTGACCATAAACTGGTCAATGCAGAAAGTCAAACGCAGTTTGACTTTAACGCTAAAACGAATGAAAAGAACGAAAGAACACTTACAAAGGGTCCCCGTAAGATTGAACTTCTAAGTATTCTCAGGTATGAAGTGATAAAACACCCCAACTTAGAGAACAAACTCAGAATTCAAGTGGGTTTTGCAAGTGAACTTGATGGGTATTTATAAGATTTCTAGGACCGTTAGGATCGTTTATCGAATAATGTGCTTCAATCTCATCCTTACACTTGTTACAACACTATGGTACCCAAAATTGGCCCCTCATGATCAGGAAGGGACAAGTGTGGGTGAGTTTGGAGTGCATATTAAAACTGAATTAACTGATTTGGGAGGCTGACACGGGCCGCGTAAGGGAACTCCAAGAGCTTACGCGGGCCGCCTGGCCCTTCTGATCAGAAACAACTTTTCAATATTGACAGTTTCAGTCCCTGTTGGTGTTTAAGCTCATTTCCGACACTTCTAAGGCCCGTAAAGCCAACTTTAAGGCCCTAAAATGATGCCTAAATATTGTGGACATGAAACATGCTCAAAAATATGCCGGATGTTGGTTCGTTTGGTCGTATGATCGCGATGTTCGCTAAATTACGACGGAATGCGCATAAGCGCGAAAAACGATCCAAATTGCGCGACGAATGGATTTTTCTTATGCCAAACACTAAAATAAAATATTTTAGTGCTTACATAAATTTTTGGATGTCCGGATGTATTCAGAACGTAAGTTATGCGCGAAAGTGCAAACTTATGCACTTTTTGACGCTTTTAGTCCCTCAATGACCCAAAAGTTTATTTCGGCACACCCAACCCCTCAAAGCCTATTTCTAAGCTATGTAAAGGATATTTATGGTATGTTTAACTTATGGTCATGTTCCGGAATGTCTGTTACAGTTCAAATTGGCATACTTTCGTAGTTTGTCAAATTTAGTCCCTGTAAGCGAATTAACTTGATTTTGCCATACCAAAGCCTTCAAAACTTATTTCTAAGTTATGTAAAGGTTATTTAAGGTATGTTAAGCCTATGTCACTGTTCCAGAGTGTTTGTTGCATTAAAATGGTTATATTTACGCATCGGTGCGCGTATAACCTTCCAAAAAGCGATTTAGAGCCCGAAATCGAATAAGAATTGATATGTGCAAACGATACACATATTTATACAACTCCCAAGTATGAAATACAATATTTAATTTATACAGTATTTTTTTGATGGCCGTGGAGGCACAGGTGTCACATTTTGTACTTTGAAGACGAAAGAGTATCGATGATGGAATTGAAAGTTTCGGTAGTACTTGGTTTTGTCAATAGACCCAAGTAATTGTGGGGAGCTTTGTATGGAATTTCTGTGGCCATTTTGAGAGAAGATTATGAGAGGATGAAGGCGGTGATTTGAGAGAAAGAAGACGATAAAGAAGATGAGTGATTTTGGAGAGAAATGGATGGTAACTGCTTTTTGAAAGGAATTTTGAATTCGATTCGATAGTGAAAACCCTATTTGGGGGTTTTAATCAGGGTTTTATAAGAGAAAAAGTGAATGCTGACGTGGCAGCGGTTACAAAGATCTGACCGCTATGTACTGTCCACGTGCCAACCCCTGATGAATAATGGAAGACAATTGTTTTAGGAAACCACTAATGGAACAATATCAGTGGTTGCAACGGTTATAATGAAAGCAGTGGGTGATTTTAACTATCAGTGGGTAGAAAACACTGATTTTGAACAACAGTGATTACCAAGGAAATGAGAGAACAGGGGTTGACTTTCAGCAGTGGACAACTTTTACTAGAACGGATGTTTGAACAAAACAGTGGTTATGGCAGACTTTTAAGGATTTAATAAAAAAATTCATTTTTAGCTATTTTGAAGGATGGATTTTTGATTTTCTGTAAACATTTTAATGCTTTTATTCATAGAAAAACAGGATTTTGCCTGTTATTCCATGTTCAGCATTCCAATCCTAGAGATCAAGCTTTCAAAGGTAGATGTGTCTAATGCTTTTGTTTGCACATCTGCCAGCCGATCCTTGGTATGAACATGATGCAGAGAAATCAAACCTTTTCATCACAAAGTGATGTCTGATATCAATGTGTTTGGTGGTTGAATGTGAAACTGGATTTTTGATGATATTTTCTGCTGCCTGACTGTCCAACATGAGAGGTGTCTTTAGGGCAGTGATACCAAAATCCAGCAACTGATTTTGAAGCCATAACAGTTGGGCTGTGCAGCTTGCAGCAGCAATGTACTTTGCCTCAGTAGTGGATGTTGAAACAGCTGCTTGCTTTTTGCTTTGCCAAGACACTTAGCAATTGCCTAGGAATTGGCACCCTCCTAAAGTGGACTTCCTTGTTGTGTTACATCCAGCAAAGTCACTATCTGAGAAACCTGAAAGCTTGATATTTCCATCAGCTGGATACCAGATACCAAGTGTGGGAGCACCTTTTAGGTATCTGAATATCCTTTTTACAGTAATAAGGTTTGACTTTCTGGGGGCTGACTGGGATCTTGCACAAACACATGTTGCAAACATGATGTCTGGCCTAGATGCAGTTAGGTACAATAAAGACCCAATCATGCTTCTATATAGAGTTTGATCAACCAAATCATCCTTTTCATCAGACATGACTATTTTATTGGTTGCAATGGGTGTACTGCATGGTTTACAATCATCCATCTCAAATTTCTTTAAAAGTTCTTTGGCATATTTGCCTTGATGGATGAAAGTGCCATTTTGCAGTTGCCTTACTTGGAGACCAAGAAAGCACTGGAGTTCACCCATTGCACTCATCTCAAACTCAGCTGTCATGAGTTGCCTAAACTCTTCACACATTTTATTACATGTGCTTCCAAAAATGATGTCATCCACATAAATCTGGACAATCATCAAATCTTTCCCTCTCCATTTTAAAAACAGTGTTTTGTCTATTTTACCTCTTGTGAAACCAATAGAAAGAAGAAAGGTGGAAAGAGGTTCATACCAGGCTCTTGGTGCTTGTTTCAGGCCATACAAAGCTTTATTTAGCTTGTAGACATGATCTGGATAAAATGGATCCTCAAAGCCAGGAGATTGACAAACATATACCTCTTCTTGAATCTTACCATAGAGGAAGGCACATTTGATACACCTTGATGTTGTGGTTGACAGCAAAGGCCAAGAACAATCTGATTGCTTCTAATCTTGCTACAGGGGCAAAAGTTTCATCATAGTCAATGTCCTTTTCCTGTCTGTAACCTTGAACCACAAGCCTAGCTTTATTCTTGACAACAATACCCCTTTCATCAGTTTTGTTTTTGAAGACCCACTTTGTTCCAATAGGACTTACATCCTCTGGCAATGGTACAAGCTCCCATACTTGTTGTCTTTTAAACTGTTGGAGCTCCTCTTGCATGGCTTCTACCCAGCTATTGTCTTTCAGTGCCTCTTGGTACTTGACTGGCTGATGGAGAGATAGGAAACCAGTAAAAAGACAAATGTTTTGGGATTGACTTCTTGTGAGCACCCCTTCATTGATGTTGCCAATGATTTGGTCAGGTGGATGAGACTTCAAGAAGATTAGATCTCCTTGGTATGGAACAATGGCATTTAATGGTGAAGGCTGCAGATGTGAGTCATCTGAGCTAACCACTGCTGGTGACTTTGATGATCCATCAGTGGTTTCAAATGGAGGTGGAGGAATAGGTGGAACTGGTGTGAAAACATGCTGACTTTTATCCACTGATGGAGGACTATCAACAGTGTTTGATGATGTGGAAACAGGGGTTAATGGGCTACTTTGGTCAACAACTGTTGAGGTAGCAGTGGCTGAGCTTTGACAGCTGTTTTGAACATCTGCTGCTCTGGCAATGGATTTGAAGGTTTGTTGTGGAATGATCACTTCATACCCATTGTCTGATGGAGGAGTTTCTGATGGACCTGCACTGTTAGTCTTGTCAGCAGTATTTTCAAAAGTAAATTTATCAAGATCAAACAATTCTGCAGGATTTGCAGGGATTTTCATTGAAGAGAGTTCATTGAACTTCACATTCAAAGTCTCTTCCATTGTCTTAGTCCTTGTGTTAAACACTTTGTAGGCCTTAGCAGTGGTTGAGTATCCTAGATGATAACCACAATCAATTTTGGCTGCAAACTTTGAGATAGAATCTTTTAAATTTAAGATGAAACATGGGCAGCCAAAAACTTTGAAATATGAGATTAATGGCTTTATTTTATACAGCAGTTCATAGGCAGTCCTTTGATGCCTAGGGTTGATTAAAACTCTGTTTTGGACATAGCAAGCAGTGTTTACTGCCTCTGCCCATAAAGTTAATGGCAAACCTGAATCAGCAAGCATGGTTCTGGCAACCTCAATCAAAGTCCTGTTCTTTCTTTCAACAACCCCATTTTGTTCTGGTGTTCTTGGAATGCTGTACTGCCTCACAATTCCTTTTGACACACAGAAATTATCAAACTCCTTATTTCTGAACTCTGTGCCATTCTGAAGACTTTTACTTGCAAATCAAACTGCTTTTCAACCTATTTAACAAAGTCTTGCAAAATGCCTGCAGTCTCATCTTTGGAATGTAAAAAGTAAGTCCATGTAAACCTAGAAAAGTCATCAACAATAACCAAACAATATCTTTTCTTTTTCAGACTCATGACTTTAACTGGGCCAAACAAATCCATGTGCAGTATTTGTAAGCACTTGGCTGTTTTGGACTCATCAATGGACTTGTATGAGCTTTTATGTTGTTTTCCTTTTAAGAAGGAGACACAATGCTCAGGACAGAAGTACAGTTTTTGAGGAAGACCTCTTACTAACCCCTATTTGGATATAGCAGTGATTGTCTTGAGATTTGTGTGCCCCAATCTCCTGTGCCATAACTCTGTCTCTTTGTTAGAGGCAGCTGAGAACAGACAGACATCAGTCCTGGGGCACTCTTTTGACAAATCAACTACATAGACATTGCCACTTCTTTGAGAAACAAGTTGGGTTTTTCCATTTTTTTTATTATTTCTTCAATCTTTTTAACCATTTCTGGTCCAACAATCCTACAACAATCCTTTGTGAAGAATGAGCCATAGCCCTTATCACTCATTTGAGAGACACTCAGGAGGTTGAATTTTAGATTGTCTATTAGATTGACATTTTCAAACTTAACATTACCAGATTGAACTGTACCAGACCCCAGAACCTTCCCTTTACTATTATTACCAAAGGATATACACCCCCTCCATGAGTTATGAAATCTTTGAGAAGGGCTCTACATCCTGTCATGTGCCTAGAGCCTCCACTATCTACATACCAAAGACTATCTAAGCATGCAGAAGCTCCCTGCACATGTAGTAAACGGTTAGTTCATTAGGGTCTCCAAAGCCAATAAGGCTTTGGATAGGGTCTCAACAGTGTCTGTGTCAAGTTCTGGTGGATGGACAGTTGTTAGGTCAGGGGTTTGCACAGTTTTGGTACTGTTTTTCTCTAACCACTGCTGGGGGTCTTGCCCAACCAGCTGTTGATAACCAAAGGGATGCCTGTTCACTCTTGGTTTAGAAGGCTTTTTGTAAACCTCATAAACATGTGGGACCCTTTGGTATGGTGGTTTACCTTTACCTTTGTGGTATTGGTTTGCAGGGGGTGCATCAGTCACCTGAACATCTCTTTTAACAGAGGTTTGGTTCAGCTGTTTGTAACAGCTGTTTGAACTGGCACAAACAGTGGTTGATTTTTGGTGAATTTGACAGATGAATTTGATGAACTCATGGATGTTTTTGCAGTGTACTCATTCTTTTTTACATCAAAGGATTTGAGATACATACATTCCTGAGTTTTGTGGTTTGATTTACCACAGATGGTGCAGCTCTCAGCAGGTACAATAACACTTGTTTTGTTGATATCATATGCTTTTAGATGAAAACAGTCTTTTGTTAGATGATTCTTCTTTTCACAGAAATCACAAAACAGGTTTTTAACTTTTTCTCTTCTTTTCTTCTTCTCAGACTCCTTAGCAACAGAGTTTTGAACCACTGTTGGGATGTATTTGAGAGGAATGACCTTGGCTTTAGGAGCTTTTACACCATCAGTGGTTGTGAAGTCCATGGGCTTGAAGTTTTCAAGAATGTCACACTCATCAGACCATGTGGGTTTAAATTGGTATTTCTCAATTTCCTCAAAAGTTGAGGACCCCACAGATCTTTCCAGAGTGATTTTGTTACCAAGTTTGTCAGTTATCTTAACTTCTTGGCCATTCTTGTTTGTTGGAATGATTTCCACAGAACCAACTTGATTTGCAGCATTGTTTTCAACTTGATCATTTTTCTAAAACCAATGCCAAATTTCACATTGCTTTCAAGCTGTTTCTCAAGCATTATCTCAAAACCTTTGCAAGATTCCACCCATTTTTCACAAGTGATTTGGGTGGATTCCAACTCCTTTTTGCAAACTTGATATTTTTCTATCATAGTTTGGAGTTGATTTTTGGTAATGCTATGCTCTTCTTGTAGACTGCAGATTTCTTTATCTTTTTCAGCCAATTTGATTTTAAGTTCTTTTAAAGACTTCTCAAACTTGACTTCATCATTTAACACTCTATCCCTAAGGTTTTCATTCACCTCTTTGATGTTAGCAAATGCTATGATAAATTTGTCTGAACACAGATTTTCAAGAACCTGAGATGATACCTTAGCTGCAGCCATCATGGCACAGTCACAAACATTCTCTTTCTCATCAGTCACCTTCTCTTCCTTTTCACCATGTTTCTTCTCTTCTTCTTCAGACCAGGGGTCGGACAGTGGTTCTATCAGGGGTTCTGAATTTTCTCCCAACAGTATTTCATCAGCAACAGCAGTAACCACTGCTTCAGCAACTTCATCCACTGTTTCAGCACTTGACTATCCTTCTTCAGCTTCAATCCCTTCTGCTATTGACTTTAATGCCATAAAACAAAATTCATCATTAGGAGCATCATTAGTAGCATAGAGTGCAAAATTTTCATCACCAAGCTCATCAGGCATACTGCTCCAGTCAACAAAGCCTTGGGTGAAAAAGCTTTGCTGATCTGGTTGAACCACTGCTGGAGCAGCTTGTTGAGGTGCAACTGGTTGCACTTGAACCTGAGGGACAGGGGCTTGAACATACTAAATTTGTGGAACAGTGGTTTGAAGATAATGCACAGGAACAGGGGTTGCAGCATAGTGAGCAGTGTTAGAATGGGTTGTAGGGGTATATTGGGTATAGTGAACAGTGCTTTGGTTTTGTGGTCTAGGGTGGTTTGAGCTGGGATGAGTAATAATTGGACTGGTGGTTTGACTCCTACATTCCCTAGCAAAATGTCCTAGCCTATTGCACTTATAGCACTTGATCTTTGACTTATCCAACCCCACTTTTAAATTCCCATGTAACCCTGGGAATTTTCTCCCTGTCCTTTTATAGAATTTGCTTGTTCTTACACTAAGCAAAGCCAATTGATGCAAAATGTCCATTTCTTCAAGATCAGTTGGATCAAAGTGCTGTAAGTCATTGAGTTCAAAGCACAAATTATCAAAGTTCTGGCATTCTCCATTTGCTGTGAAAGCAAAGTTGGATGAGTGAGGATCAGAGTTGAAGTTTGCACCAGCAGTTATGTCAATAAAATGATCATAACTCTGATCCTTACTGCTGCAAGACTCTTCCTGACCCAGAAGAGTTGTGTTGCCAAATGTGTAATCATCTGCAACTTTGCCAGACTCCTGCAACTTCTTTTTCTGGTTTAACTCCCTTTCATAGGTCAGGAGTCTACCATGAAGTTGCGTCAGTGTCAGATCTTTAAACTCAACAGAATTTCTGGTCACAAATGCAATTGTATCCCATTTTTCAGGTAATGATCTAAGGAACTTGCTGTTTTGAGTTGAATTAGTAAATTTAACATCAACAAGTCTTAGTTCACTAACGAGACAACTGAATCGCTCAAACTGTTGGGTTAATGTTTCACCCTTAACATGACAAAACGTTTCATACTGCTGATTCAGAATTTCCCTGTTATTTTCAATTATTTCTTCAGTTCCCCCAAATTGTTCCTTAAGTGCATCCCATAATTCCTTGGCACTGTTACAGTGTAATAGCCCAACATATATTTCATTTGGTAAAGCAGATGCAACAATGCTAAATGCCTTAGCATTCAGTTCAAATTTTTGAAAATCAGTTTCAGTATAGTTTTCAGGTTTCTTAGGTTCGAACTTCTTTGAATCCTCAGCACTCGGCACCATTGGAACATGTGGTCCAAAGATAACCGACTTCCAACATCCGGTATTCTGTTGAGCAAGGATGTGACCCATCCTTCTCTGCCAGATGTTGTACTCATTGCGCTTCAACATGGGTGGTTTGAAGAGTGATCCGATGCTATTGTTAGCATCTTGTGATTTTGACGTCATCTTGGTTGTTTTACAGACACTGATTAATCAACTTTGTTCATGATTAAACCTTGCTCTGTTTTTCAATGAAACGAACAATAATAAGTATCAACGATTGTGAGCTGAACTTTTACGTCAAAATGATTGTTAGATCAAATTTGACTGTCCTAGCTCTGATACCAATTGTTAGGATCTGAGTTTGTTTTGATTGTTTTTTTTTTTTGAGAAATTAAGAAGATGAATATGTAATTGCAGCGGAATGTAAATGGAAACAAACTTTCACACACAATCAAATAGGAGAAATGCTTTCAACACACATTTTAACATAGAACCGAATGATTGAATTTATTTCAAGATTCAATTACAATGCATGCATGTATCACAACTCCCCCTCAGCCTGAGCTCACAGTAATTGTTCGTACAAGAAGACAAGTGGTGAAAGAGCTAATAGAACAGTACAAGGTACTGTTCTATTTATAGGCACGAGCAAACCACTGAAGCATCTTGGCTGACGTCACCATGAAAGTGACATCTAACCTCCTAACAACCTGAAACTACTGATCTAATATAAGCACTGTTTAGCTAACTACTGATTACAATACATTACAAAAGGAAAGACTAAACTACCGCTTTCTCCTTCCACTGTTGTGACTCCAGCAGTACTTTGTTTCTTCAGCAGTGATTGACCCATAACAGCAGATTGATCATCAGGGCTTTAGTCTTCATCAATCTTTATACTAGATCAGTTGTTTGTAGAACAACAGTTGTATACAGACAGTGGATACATGCCATCACTTGTTAGAAACACTTTTAAGGGGAAAGTTGGAATACAACAGTGCTTATGCTGGATCCACTGCTCTGATCCAGTTTTGGCTTTAATCAACTGTTCCTTTGGTAGGGTTCAATCCCAACAAAAAGAGTAAACCACTCTTTTAGTGGTTCAAAAATCTGTTTGACCAAAGTCAAATCACTGTTTTAACCCAACAGTTGCATTGTTTTCTCCACAAAACAGTGTTTTAACCCAACAGTGGTTTCAACATCTGTTTTCATCCATATGTTGACCCAACAATGGTTTCAAACACTGTTTTATTTTCTAACATCTGTTTTAATCCAAAACACTGTTTCTAAAATCTGTTTTAACCCAATGTTCAATCTCAAAGAGCATTGAATTATAAAAGTGCACACCTTTATAACAGATATGGAATCTAAAGAGCATCTGTTGGGTACAAAACACTGTTGGGTACAAAACACTGTTGGGTCAACCGATGATTCTATGGTTGATCACTACATATTCAATCTCAAAATTAGCAAAACACTCCACCATAGAGATCGAAGGATTAACCGCAATGAGCATCTATTAAAAATTATGAACCTTGATAAAATAAATTGAACATTTGATATATAAACACACTAAAAACAAAATAAATAATTGATTTATTAATCTTAAAAAATGTAAAAGAAAGTGGTGCAAGTGTAATATTCATCATTCCTCGCTCGTTTTTCCTAATATTTATATATATAGTAGTGTTTCATTTATACATATAACTTACACATGTGTAGGTATAACGTATAGAACTGAAAAAATCAGCATTCTAGGCAATAATTAAATTTTTTTCACATTAATAATCCATCAATATGAAAACAGATGATTCTAGGTTCGACACATCGTCGTATTGGATACAAAACACTGTTGGGTCAACAGATGGATTGAAATCTTCTATTATTATTATTATTATTATTATTATTATTATTATTATTATTATTATTATTATTATTATTTCTTGGCCTAATTTGATCCCTTTCACAATCAAACCAAGATCAGTTTTCTCCTTAAGTAGATCTTGTAGCTTGGTGGTGAGAATATTGTTTATGAAATAGATTTCTCCTTAAGTACACCTTGGATCTGGGTTAACGATCTCTGCCATTTCTTGATCTCAGCATCAACTCCTCTGTGGCGAGATTGCTTACGGTGGTAGAATATTGTATATGAAACGGATTATAGTTGTGGTAAAGACTTGTGGTCACATATAGCGTCAATCAAGAATCATCATTGACATACAACTGTATACAGAATTTAGGTGAGTTGTGTTGGTGAAGACTTGAGATTGAAGAAAAGTGAAGAGTTGTTTACACTTACAGTGGTTCATTCAGGTTAACGATCTCTTCCATTTCTTGATCTCAGCATCAACTCCTCAGTAGTTTCTGAATTTTGAATCTCAACAGCCACTTTGGAATCACCATTTCCATATTTTTTAGCACCATGTATTTGTAGCTTCAACTGTTGCCTGTAAACTCTCTTTGTTTGTTTCAGAAATAACTTAAATAATAAACGACTTTCAAAAGACTATTACAAATTAATTTTACATGTTAAGATCGGCAACCTTAGTTATAAAATTGTCATCACATATAGCGTCAACCAAGAATCATCATCGATGTACAACTGTATACATAATTTAGGTGAGTTGTGTTGGTGAAGACTTGAGATTGAAGAAAAATGAAGAGTTGTTTACACTTACAGTGGTTCATTCAGGTTAACGATCTCTTCCATTTCTTGATCTCAGCATCAACTCCTCTGTAGCGAGCAATGCTTTTCAAAGTTGCAGAGGTCATCTTCTCAAAGAGCACAGGGAGGAGGGCAGAAAACACTAGTTCAGCCATGTATTTGTAGCTTCAATTGTTGCCTGTAAACTCTCTTTGTTTGGCTTCTTAACTTGATCAAAGAGAGTAATAGCAATGTAAGGTCAGATCAAGGATTCTAAGCTGTTAATACCAAAAATAAAAAAACCAAAATTATAAGAGAGAGCTCCTTGCCAAGACCAAAGATTACAAGCAAAGGGTATGCGTATAGAAAGTCAAAGAGCAAAATAGAAAAAGTTCATGAAGATTTTCTAGAACCAGAAAGATCAACATAATAATATATGCAAGGGCTATTCTATACAACACATCAGCAAATTCAATAGTCGTATAAAAACTTGATTCCAAGTTGCCAACTACGAATATATCTACCAAGTGATTACACAATATAAGATGTAGCAATAGTCCAGTTATTTGAATGTAACGGCGGTTACATTATCTTTAAAAGATATATCAGACACAACATAATACAACATCACATGCTGAATAGAAGACATGAAGCCAGTTTGTATTAAGTGAAGACTTAACTGATCGTGATACCAATAGTTATTCAGATTATGTTCGGGTTATTACAAAATTAGATAGTTAATAAGAAAATAAATTCTGTAATCATATTTGACACTGTTTTATGACAGAAGTACTAAATAAATTTAGATCTGAAAGTGTTTTGTGTGGACTCAAAACATTTTGACCCAAAAGAAAATTAAAAATTATGTTTTGAACAAAATAAAAAATCTTCATGAGACAAATCCCTGCTTCTAAAAAATTCATGTACACTGCTTATCGTTCTCAAATTTTATATTACTGTTTCCTCACTTTTAACACGTGACAAGAAAATATAAGTGTATCAGAACTTCATCAGACCATCACCACGTCTAGGCTATTCAACGATTAAGTCAAATAAAGTTTTTATGCCCCAGCTTCAGTAATAGCTCCCTGATCAAGATTATCCGTATTAGTAAAATATAAAGTAGAAAGAAGTTTGACCAACAAATAATGAAACGAACAACCTTATGCTCGCCCTCCAGCAGCCTCTTTTGCCACAAATCTGTTCATAGATTTTACTAAGCTTGCAAGAATGGTTATGCCACCTTCTCCAGCCACAGATTTTGCGAAAGGCGGATTCACTAAAAGATTTGCAATTGCCTACAAAAAACAATTATTAGATTAAATTACCATATATATATATATATATATATCCGTTTTTGTGATTAATATATCAAGAAAGCACAAAAGATCCAACCTTTGTTGCTTATAGTTGAAGGCCTTATTTCAAAGATCTTGCAAGACCTAAAAGAAGTTGAACGCCACCACCTTTCACGACATCCTTAGCGTGTCCTACATCAACATTTAGATTTACAACATCAGCAACCACTCAGATACAAGCCCAATGGCTGCCCAGTCTTGAACATCTTCTTGAGAACTCCGCAATAAATTGAGCAAAAGATTTGCTCATTGATTGAGCCAAAATTGATCCATGTATTCCCTATTACATTCTCAGATTGCATCACTAAATATGATCCACATATTGTAACCATATTGATTGACGCATACTCGCATAGTGAGCAAGTGTTGAGCCAACACGAAACATAAATTGGGATTGTCAAAAAATTTACCTACTTTAGAGAGTTCCTGAAGGAACTTTTCGGCTACTGAACAAACCTTCTTCAAGGTGCCCTCCTTGTGTTCCTTCAGTACTGCCTACAGGTGAGCAAAAAAGGATTAAAAAAACGGAAATCGAAATAATTGACAAAACGTATCGAAATAACCAACCCAAAGTACTAACCGACAGTTTGCTTTTGCGTTTTTGGAAACCAAAAAATGCGGTTCAGTTTCGGTTATGCATCACTCCAAAACCAAAACACATTGAACCAAACTCCAATAATTGAGTTTTATGACTATAGTTGCCATTCATATTAAATTATATGGTGAAAATGAAAAAGACCTGCATATTGAGAACATATAATAGCACTAAAAAGTATATGGATGAAAGCTATATATGAAATAACATTCTTCTCTATTGAAACTCTGCCTTCCTCTGTCTGTCACTCATACGCTAGAGTCTATAATCACACTTCTTAGTGGCTCCTGAAAAAAAAAACTAAATTCTGTCACAAAGTGCCTTCATCACTAAATATGATCCACATATTGTAACCATATTGATTGACGCATACTCGCATAGTGAGCAAGTGTAGAGCCAACACAGAACATAAATTGGGATTGTCAAAAAATTTACCTACTTTAGAGAGTTCCTGAAGGAACTTTTCGGCTACCGAACAAACCTTCTTCAAGGTGCCGTCCTTGCGTTCCTTCAGTACTGCCTACAGGTGAGCAAAAAACGATGAAAAAACGGAAATCGAAATAATTGAAAAAACGTATCGAAATAACCAACCCAAAGTACTAACCGACAGTTCACTTTTGCGTTCTTGGAAACCAAAAAATGCGGTTCGGTTTCAGTTATGCATCACTCTAAAACCAAAACACATTGAACCAAACTCCAATAATTGAGTTTTATGACTATAGTTGCCATTCATATTAAATTATATGGTGAAAATGAAAAAGACCTGCATATTGAGAACATATAATAGCACTAAAAAGTATATGGATGAAAGCCATATATGAAATAACATACTTCTCTATTGAAACTCTCCCTTCCTCTGTCTGTCACTCGTACACTAAAGTCTATAATCACACTTCTTAGTGGCTCCTGAAAAAAAAAACTAAATTCTGTCACAAAGTGCCTTCATCAAGCATATTTCAATCCAAATCGTGAACTCAATAGTCTACCCCTAGATAAACACAACTTGAACCTCATCTAAACTATTTATAACCATATAATTCTCAAAATAACACAAAAAAAACCCCCCCTAAAAATGTAACAGAATGAAAAACTACCTTTCTTTCCAAGCATTTGATTCCCATCTTTCTTATAAAACTCACGGATATCAACAAACACTTTTCCATTCCAGTTTTTGACAGAAACCCTAAGGTTTTTTAAGACTTCACAGATGAAGATGCTGGCGTCCTCTTCTTCTTCGCCACCGGAAGTCTTCGATGATTTCTTCCGAGACGCGTTCTCTGAGATGAAGCCTTCTTCCTTTCCTCATACAAATCAGATCCATGAAGATATTCAAGATTTAGCGTTCTCCGAGATAAAGCCTTCGATGATTGTTGTTGTTTGTTGTGTTTCTGGTTTGTGATTTTTTGAATTTTGTGGTGGTGGAACTGAAATTGAACCGAGAGAGGGGTCTGGATTTGAGAGAGAGAAAATGAGTTTTAGAGAGTTGAGTTCTCAAAGAAATTAAAGAAATGTAGGTTATATATGTATATTTTGAATCTAGAGCCAAAATTTTGAAATTTGGATTTTGAATGTGAGCAGAGGTATTTTGAATTTTGAATGAACATCAATGGTTTCAATTATAAATGAGGGAGAGCTTTGAAATATGGGGGAGGGTCAGAGGTTTGCCCTTTTGTATATATGGGCAGACCTTTGAAAAACTGATTGTGGGCCAAAGCTTTGAATTTTAAAGTGTTTTAATATTAAGCTTTATGATGTAATAATGACATAAGAAAAGCATTGTTGGACAGCCTCTATGGCTGCCACATCAGCTTTTCTTGTGTTATGGGTTTTCTCCTTTTATAGAAAGTATAGATTAGATTAGAAATTGCCAGAAACCAGCTTTCCAAACTCATTTGGTTTCTCATTCATTTTATAAAAATTTTCTCTTTTAAAGGATCTCTTTTCAATATCTAAGAAACTCTTTTCACTTGACTAAGAGCATCCACAATAGAGTTATTTTTAGGTGTTTTTAAGGAGAGAGAAAGTGATGTGGAGGAGAGAGAGTGTGGTAATATATGTGAGGAAGAATGAGAAAAAATAGATGAAAGAAAGTAATGTGAGTGTCATGTAGGAGAGAGGAGAGAGAAGATAAGTTTTTAATAGATTTTTTGTTTGTGAGAGGGCAAGAGAGAGAAAGTATTGGGCAGATGCCATGTAGCATCACAAAAACATTAACTAAATATTTATTATTGTGAATGCTTAAAAGTTTTTCAAGATATTATCTTGCTTTCTTCTCTTTCTTTCTCAACTCATCTTTTTGACTTTGTGAAAGTTTAACTTTTGAAACTTTTGTTTTCACATCTATTTTGATTTCCTTTGGTAAGTCAACAACTTTCTCTTCTGACTTGTAAGGACAATGTTTCAATCTATGGACTTATGCCACAGTAACAACTTCATATTTTTAATAAAAAACATTTTTAACTTTCTTCACTTGAAAACTATTAAGTATTAACTGCCATGTGTCCAACTCCCACAATTTAAACAACTTATTATCCCGAACAAAAGCACTACCACCAACAAAACTCTTTCTTTAAACAAATCCTTTATAATGATAAGGCTTGTAAAATATCATCATTTGTTAAATTTTGGGAACTTTTTTAACTTTTTGTTTATGGTTTTGATTAGGCTTTTGTTGAAAATTACTCTTTTTAGAACTTTCATTTCAAACATCTTTTTTCCCTTAAAAATTTACATTCTGATCACGACTCGAGGCTGGCATGTTTCTTTTCCTGTTCTCTTGGAGAGTTGGAGTTTTCGATTCTTTCTGTGCAAACCCAGTCCATAAGGGTCCCGCATTGGGGATCGGGAAGGGGGGGGGGGTGTCGAACCAACTTGGGCTTCATTTACGCATTGTTGCCTTGCATTTCTTCAATAGATGGGAGGTCACCTCTAGGACACATGATGACAACCTCAAATGGAGCTTTCCGATCTACTATTACATATAGCGCACAGGCCTTGGAAATACGACACACACATAGATATATATATACACGACACATATATATATCAGCTACCACATCGCTTTGAACTTGATTGAATTATTTCTAAATTTATTATTTTAGATTGAAAGTAATGGATTGTGACGTAGAATCAAGCATCCTCACTCCCTGATTCCTTGGTCCCAAAATATTGTCCATATACTAATCAATTCTATTTGTCCCAATATGTCTGTCCACTTTCTAAAATGAATATTTATAATTTACCGATTTTTCCAATTACCCTTAGTTATTGAATCTTATAAGTTATCTAAGTAAACCAGTATCTTAAGGAGCATTATTTGGTAAATCATGCTACAATATTTCCTAAAACGAAAGCGTTAGAAATTCTTACACATTTTCTACAAAATATATACGCGACACACAAAACACTAACATGGCGACTCATCTACGACAATTTTCCAATGACACATAGTATATTCTAGTATATTTAATTTTCTAAGAGAAATTCCGGCTCTTGACCGCCAAAATTTGGCTAGGAGGAGTGTTCAATGAGAGTACCATGGATTTTACCAATCTTGCAGTGGCACCTCACTTTCACCCCAAACTACCTTAAAACACCTTAATTAGTTTCAACACTCCTTAAGAGTATCCTAGAACTTTTTTAACTAAGAATAAATTATACATTTAGGCACAAAAATAAAACTAAACTTTCTCTAAAAGTAAAACATTACATGCTTAAAAAAATTAATACATGAAAACATAAATATAAAAAAGAGTGAAGTACAATTTCCGTCTCTGTGGTTTACATTAGATCTCACATACATACCCTATTTGCTAATTTCGACCATTCCAGTTCCTGTGGTTGTCAATTGCAATCAATAACATCCATGCTGTTAAATGACGTTTAAATTCGTGTGAAAAGACTAAAATATCCCTACAACTTTAGTAACCATTTCTGTCCGTGCAGTTATACTTGATATATTCCCCCCAATTTCAAAACTGTTACCTAAATTTAGTAACTAAACACTAAAGCCAATTAATCTCCCTAATCTAATTCCAAATGATGGTACTAATAACAACAAGGTGCTGTTTGTTTTTTAAGAGATAAAATGTCTGCAGTCTGCGGACCACATCTGCAGACATCTGTAGAAGAAGAGGTGGACCAAACCTCTGCAGTATGCAAGAAGAAGACTGCTTGTTTTTTTTAACGTATTTAGACTTCTAAAATAAACTAGTGGTGGTGTATGGACGGTGGTGGTGGGTGGTGGATGGGGTTGGTGGGTGGTGGACGTGGATGGTGGGTGGTGGTAGACGGTGGTGGTAGGTGATGGACGGTGGTGGTCTTTAACCCTCTACAGACCTTAGAAGATCTTAGAATTGGCTGGGCCAAGTTTGCACCAAGAAGAGCTCGCACAGACGTTTTTAATGAAACGTCTTCGAAAAAAACAGTCTAAAGATGACAATGTCTGCGTGTGGTCTGCGCGGCGCAGACAAAAGAGCATGTGCAGATCTTTTTTAGAAGAAATAAACACCACCCAAGTGATTACAAGCTGAATCCAAATTTGGCTTTTATAACCTGAATTGGCTTTGACTTTTTAGAAGTTAGGCTGGGTTTAGAGGTTAAACTAGGTTTGACCTTTAGAACTTGAATTGGGCTGGGGTTGAGTAACAAGAACTGATTACCATCTAATTATCAATGCTACATACAAAAGTAACTAATGACCTAGTCAAAATCCTTGTACCCTGATCAAAGGCTAATCAAAGTAACTAAACTCTAGTCAAAATCCTTGTACCCTGATCAAATCATCAATATGAACCAACAAAGTTGCTTTAAGTATCTGATGAAAGTACCCAGATGTGCAACAGTCAATTAAACCAGCGAAAGCCTAATCTGCAAACAATATGAACCAGCTAAATTCCATTAAAAACCAAATGTGCAGCAGTCATTTAAGTATAAACCAACATACATTTCATTGTCAAAGTGTTGCACTCATTTTGTATGCAGAATTCATCCAATTTTGCATACCTCAAACTTTCTAACTCCAACTTTGCATACTAAATCCTTTGAATGCCACAGTTGCAGAAGAACATGACGTGCAACTCTTAAATGCTGGTGCTAAAGCTGAAATAGAAACCGAAGTGTTGGTTACAGATGAAGAAGAATCTGATGATGACAATGATGTGGAGATTATTGCGTCTGAGGGAACAGAGGAACCTGTTAAAGAACCAACGTTAATGACTGCTGAAAACCTTCAAGCTCTAATTGAATCGTTAAAGGATAGTATCGGAAACCCTCCTTCTGTAACTATTCCTGAATCAGAAGCTCGTGGTGAAGATGATACAACAGAATGTAACAACCCGACTTCTTGAAGTCAAAGTACAAGTCAAAGTCAAAGGAAGAAAAGATTGCTAATTCGATCTGTCATTCCTTGCTTAATTACTGCTTGTACTATTTGACTTGTTAATTGATACTTTAATTTGTGTTGTTTTAGTTGTATTATGTGGAGTATCTATGCAATAAACGCTAATATACGGTAATCTATTTAACGCTATCTCATCGCTATCGCATCGCAACCTGAATCGCAGTTCTGGATATTGTTTTACGTGTGTGTGCTATTATGTGTTACTTGTGCATGTTTATTATATGTTTGTGGTGATTAATCGAAAACGCAATCGCAACTCTATCGCAACGCAATCTCATCGCGAACTGGAAACTCAAGTTTAGTTATGTTGTTGTATGTTAGTTATGTTATTTGTGTAACTATTATTTAAAAACTATCGCTCCGCTTAATCGACACTCGCTTAAACGCATCACAACGCTCAACGCACGAAACAAAAATCAGAAAACCAACTCACTCGAGCCATCTGATCGAAGGACCATTCGATCGAATGGCCAACCGTCCGGATGACCATCCGATCGGATGGCCATCCGATCGAAGGGCCCTCCGACCTAATAACCTGCATCGCCTTTCTCCTCTTCACCTGTAAATAACACCTGTCACATCACTGTTCACGTGATGTGACAGCTCTCCTCCGACCCTTCGCATTCTCGACCTTTTTATCTCGATTCCCCGCGATTCTTGTAAGTTTTCATCTCAAATCTTGTACTTCCTTGATCTACACACACTTTCCCATCAATTTCACCATTAAATCTCAACATTTCACCATGAAATCGGAGGATTTGGGCTGTTCTAGGATGATGTCATCATGGGTTCTCATGAACACCAAAGTGTGACCTCATTCCACCAAGAACAACTCAGATCTAAAGGATTTCTACAATGTTTAAACACTGATTCCACCTAAAATCTAAACATAGTTCAAGTGTTTCAACTTTTCTTCAATATTCTTAACTTTTTACTCAAAAACCGATAGAATCTGAGCTCGTTCAGGCCATCAACTCATTCTCTAGTGAAGTGCCGGTCTGAGAACGGATTATTGTCAAAGAGATGACCGACTTAACGGGTTGAACATGAAATTCCATCAAGAACAGTTAACTGATCGAACAGGGTGATTCCGATCTGGACTTGGTGGAGTTTCCGTTGTTTAAACACGTTGTCATGCCGTCTCGGTTAAACCACAAACTTTCTAAACTTAGCAAAATTTTACAAATTTTCAAACGAACAGGTCGCTGAACGGATTGCTGTCCGATCGGATTACCATCCGATCGAACAACAATCCGACCGGATGACTTATGATGTTCAACACTTAAACAATTTTGCAACCTTCAAAAACATCAGTTTCCAACGAATAGTCATCCGATTAGATGACCTTCTGATCGAATGACTATTCTATATTGAGCTGTGAAATATTTCACTTGGACGGACCGCCATCCGAGCGAACGACCATCCGTCCGGACGACCGTTTGACCGGACGACCTGAAATGTAGAGATACGTCTCTCTTTTTAAAATGCTACAATGAAAACTTCAAAGTCACATCATACACAAACACATCCATCCCAAACGGATAACCCTTCGACCGAATGGCCATCCGATTGGGTCACTATCTGTCACTTGTTTCACCAACACGTCGTTTCACGCACTGTTCATCGCTTATGCTTCCGTTCTGTAATCAGGCTAACTTTCCAGCGCTCCCTTCAATCCAAGCTTATGTTTATTCATTTGAACACGAACTGTGAGTATACTGGATCCCTTTTTGCTTAACGCACTTTTGGGTGTTACATACGTTACTTTTATCAAATCATAATCGACACACAACGCAAACACTTTGATACGCTAACCGTCTGCATGTTATACGTGTTATTCGATGAATGCTTGTATGTTATGTTTACACAGTAATTGTTGCCTGACACCTTAGCAACAATAGTACTATAGTTTGGACTCAGCACCTGTCGTGGACATGGGTTGTTAAGGGTTTTACTTCACATGTCACAGTGGTGATATGTGTTGCGCATTCTACAACTCGCTCTCATGTCTGTGCATAATTCATTGTCGATAACGTGCTAGCTTCGCATTTCAACATGATACATGCTGGTTATGCGTAAACCGCTTTTCGCTACTATCGATGCTATTAAACTTGTATGCTCACCTTTACACTACGTGTCTTGAACTATTTTAACGTATTTGACAGGTGTTTAGGATGCTTATGCTATGCTTGCTGTTTGGAAATCAAGATAGGAGGTCTAGAAACATCACATTAAATCCTGAGTTGTCGAAACAATTTAAAGGTCTTTGAGATACTATATCTGTAATAATTATTTTGCTGGATATGTTATGGTATGGGACGTAACTTTAAATATTTGGTAAAATTAGTTGTTATGAATTTCTCCTGGACAATCTGTTTCACTCAGTGCCGCGCCCCGATGTTTCCGCCATCGGTTGGGGTGTGACAGATTGGTATCAGAGCCATAACTATAGGGAATTAGGCATGACTCGACCTAGTGCGGGTCGATGTCTTAGAAATGACTTAGTCTATAGTCTAAGGACCAACAGACCGCCCTATGTGAACCCAGTAGGGGTTCTGCATGAGCCTATTTCTGTTACTTCGATCGACTCACGAACATACTACACTCTACCAACCTTTCCTAAGGTCGAGCGCTACCACTTAGCCTTTCATAAGGCTAGCGACAAACACACCATTTTTCGAAAAAAAAATGAACGAGTGATTAGATCGAGATTAGGTGTGAAAACCGTAAACTCTTGATTAAATCGCTTGTTCGACGTGCCTTTTTACTATAAACGCTAGAATTTGCATCGAATCAGGAGTGAAATCCACACTTCGATGCAAATCTCCTATCTCTCTCATGAATCTATCACACAAACAGGAATGCAGCTATTAAGTTAGGGGTGAAACCCGAACCTTGATGACTTGCTCCATTCTTTATGTTGGTTTTTACAAAGCTCTCACCAAAGTCTCGATGGATTCTAATGACTCGAGTTGCATGTATAGCCGAAGGGATGCGTGCCATTCACCGTATACCGGTGAGAGAGCACAGTCTATTAAGTCAAAACGAGTACTCGAGGTCCTTGAGAATAGTCGAATCACTTTGGGTAGTTGATGTCACGCACCCAGACGCTCCAATCGCTGATTTTATGTGTTTCGATTCTGAGCTCGCAAGCCGCTGACTCTGTGATTTATCACTTTTATGTGGGATTTTATGTGTTTTATGTGGTTTTACATGTTTATGTGTTTAGATTTTGGTGATTTATACGCTTTCCGCTCCTCGCTTTGATCAACACAACTCGCACTGCACACTTATCTCAATACGCTGACAAATCGCATGCTATGTTACTCGCTTACGCTTTATTATTCGCTGTGTTACTCTCTACTCGCACTCGCTGCTCTCGAATGCGCTCGCGAAACTTGAATGATAGGTGAATACGTGAAATATATGTAGGTGAATACGTGCGAAATATAGGGTAATACGTGGTTGTGGCGAACTATGTGTTTATGTGTTTACGTGCTTACGTGCCTATGTGCTTATGTGATTATGTGCCTATGTGTAGACGTACTCCTGTGCTTTATATAGAGAGGTATGAAATGATATTATAGACTGTACTCGACTTAATCGAAATTGTGTCGGAGTCATGTGACAATGTCTGTTGCAGACAGTGTCATCATTCGGATCACACACTTCTCGCGCTGCCCGATGCAATCACGCTGACAAGTGTATCGCTTCTCTAGTCACAAAGCAGATGGCTAAGGTCATTTCACAAATTGTCAGCGAGTTTAATGACAATACTACAAGTCCTCTGAGGAATCTAGGACCGACTCTCCAAAGGGTACTTTCAGCTTCAAGCAGTTTAAGGCCTGTGGCCCCAAAGACTTCACAGGCAAAGACGGATGAAGCGCTATGTTTCAATGGTCCGACTCAATTGAAGTCACGCTACTCCAGAGCAGATGTCCCGATCACCTACGTACTGTCAACGCAACTGGCGTTTTCCAGTCCAGAGCTCTGGATTGGTGGACTGCCGAAAGGAACATATGTGGGAACGATGTAGCCTATGGGCTTACTTGGGATGAGTTGAAAGAATTTATGATGAAGGAATTCTGCCCGCCCCATGAGCTCCAGAAGCTGGAGAACGAGTTTTGGAACATCAAGCAGGATGGTGGCGACAATTCCGGTCTAACTGCCCGCTTCAAGCAGCTCACTGTTGACTGCCGACTTTGCGCGGATCTCTCAACAACAGAACACTAACCTTACAAGGTCTTGTCAGTCTGGTCCGACACGCTGAGTTTCTTATCTCGAGTCCAAAAGTAGCTTGTTAGGTGAGTCGTAAGTCGGAAAGGGTCCGTGGTAATTTCCTCAAAGTACGAGCTTGAGGGTAAAGATAAGAAGTGTTAGAAGTCTAAACCCATATATGAATCCAGATCAGGGTCTTTCCCGTTCAAATTCCAGTTTCCGTCGGTCGTCTGCGTCAAAGATTGATCAGTTATATGAGATCTCTTATATCTCTGATGAATCTAAAGTCCCTATTACTAGTTTACCTTTAGTTAACCCTTATAGTGTCTTCAAAAAACCCCATAATTCCCTCTCCAAAAAAGTAAAACAACTAGTCAGTTCTGCGTCAAACCCAGTTGTTAAAGAGTTTGTGCAAACCTCCAAGTTTGATTCACACCAACTCCCAGCAACAACCTCTGAACACCTCATCCCTCTCACTCTTCCCTTAGATCTTCCAAGGATCTGTCTATCCCAAGGATATACCCATATCCACTTCGGCAGTCAGGTGGCAACCCCTGAGATGACGATCAAGAAATACATCTGTGCTTTACCGGATTTGTCACACCCCTTTCTAAGGCGGAAGCACGAGGTGTGATCTTGAAAGGTTCTCATTGCATACGAAAGGTAAACTTACTACATGCTCGTAAAATAACTCCAAATGCCATCATCATTGAATATTTTAAAACGTAACATAGGTTAAGTGTTTACATCACAAGACATCATATTGTCTAAAAGTTTACAACTTTATTTAAAAGACGGACATCGAGAACTTGGTTCTTATATCCCACATAGGATGAAATATAATAACCAATTCCCACAAAACCGACATCGGAGTCTTGACACAAGATAGCTAATGACATAAACAACATCCAAGAGCAAGAGTATGACCGCACGCACATCCACTTTAGTTACCTGAAATACATGTGAGTTTTTGGAAAACCGTCAACATAATGTTGGTGTGAATTCATGCAGTTTTTGTATTGAACGTTTGTATACTTGAATGAAAACATGGTATGTAATTTGTATGAAACAAGTATTTCTGTAATTATAAGGAAATCAAGATCGCTAATGGTTTGCAAGGCCATTAACATGTGACACGACATAGGAAGCATCCAAACCATAGGCATTTTTAGCTGTCGAATCCACGACTGTCGATTCACGACTAGAGACACAAGAGCACTGCTTGGTACTAGAATGACCAAGAGTGTGGCTGCCTGAAACCCATTAGATCTAATCTTTTGTTCCGCGGTCTTGGTATGTAACTGATTAATGGTGCTTATGACACCCTATTCATGACATGATCTAAAGTATTATTCCTTAGTTTTTGTATTCAACATACCATAGCACATGTATTTTCCCCAAGTTAGAAAACAAGTAAAAGTTTAAAAGTGGGGACATGAACTCACAACTTTGCGTCTCCTGCGCCGTAAACTTCACCTGTTGGTTTTATAGCGTCGTGACCTATACGTGTTTTATTAACGTTAGTCACTAGACTTGTATATCACACAAGTACAAGTCACCATCTTTTATGTATGTATTCTTTGTTGATAAAAATAATTTATATTTTTAACTATGTATCTTACTTATATTATTTTCCCAAAAATAAATATAAGTATTTTGTATTTTTTACCCAAGTTATATATTTTCGTCCAAAAATATATTTTAAGTTCATAACTTGTCCAAGTTAAATAATGTGTTAAGAAATATATTTTAATAAATATATTTTCTTGTATTTTTCTATGCATGTTGTATGTGTATTTTTGTATTCTTACTCCTTAGGAGTATTTAGTATATTTTCAAGTCCTAATACACTATTACATATAATACATATTACATACACTTAGCACAAATTTGGTGATCAATAGATGTATATATTTTCCTCAAAAATATACATACTTAATATCAATTTTTATCTTGAAGAAATCATCATTTCTTAACTTAAAGTTTACACAAAAAATTAGGGAAACCTTGGTAAATATTTTTAGGTACATTTTTAGGGAATAAGTTTCACCAAAACTTATATTTCTCTAAGTGTCAAACTTTTATAAAAATTTTGAGATGGTTTCCCCTAAAAATGGAGGTTTCCCATGTTTTCAAAACATGTGTTTATTTTCTTTTTAAAATCATCACAAACAATCAACAACTCATTCAACACTTACCAAGTGCCAAAATCAAGTAATTTTACCTAACAACATGAACTTGAACTTTCATAAAATCTTGTAGTAACTTGGTAGTGTGTTTAGTAGGTTTAGTTACCCTTTAAAAAGTGGTTATTTGTTTGTAAATCTCGTTCTAGTAAAGTTTAGTCTTTTACAACTTACTAGATGATTTTTCCAAAAATCATTTTTTTGAATTTTTCTTGTAACCAATGTATTCTTATACTTGTTTCACCACTAGAAACATGGTTAGTTTCTTTAAAAACAATGTTTATGTAAATCTTGTGATTTAACTTAGTTTATTGAGAAAACTAGTTTTGAAATCATCCAAGTTTATGACTAGTAACATATTACATACGTCATCATTCACAAAATCATTTTTATTTTCAAGTTCATGCAAAACATAAAGTATGATGATCTTGGTCTTTCACAAGATCACCACCTTAACTCACTAGATCATGTGTTAAATCACAATCTAGTAGGTTTCATATGATGTCTAACATCACTAACACAAATAATCAATCATTAAGAAGCAAATCAACTCTAATCATCATGTATTCATATGTTAATAAGCTTATGTTAAGGTTTCATGATTATGTTCTTTAGTGTTCATCAAGATTAACAATGTTCATCATCTTTTAACCAACTAAAATTAGAAGTAACAAGGGATTATAAGGGCCTTACTACTAGCTCTATGGCTAGGGATGAACACAAGATGATGGAGGTGACAATGTGTTGGATAAAAGCAATTTGAAGAGGTCCTTCAATCTCCAAGACCACCAAGCTCCTTAACCTTGCTTCTTACACCTTGAAAGTACTTGGAAATGGATGAAAAAGGATTGAAGATGATGGTGGTGTGGGGTGGTGATCTCGGCCGAGAGGGAGAAGGGAGGAAGGGAAAGAGTGGAGTGTGTTTGTGTGTGCAAGATGTTGGTGATGATGTTCATCTTATAACCATGTTTAGTGTTTATCCTTTGGGTATTATGCTTCACAAGTAAAAGACATGATCTTTACCAAATCTAATAAGATCAAATGGTATCTAGTAGGATCAAGCAAAAATCTTGATGGTGGGCCACCCTTGGTGACCGTCAATATGAGGGGGGGGGGGTCTAGGTTAGTTTGTGATGGTGGTTAAGTAATCTAATTAGATTTCAAAAGATTTAGTTAGTGTTATAGTTAATATGGTGTTATATAGTGTGTTAGGGTGTTCGGGGATCATAACTAGCCCAGAAACATTAAGACAATGCTTCTAGTATAATTTTGGTGTTTTGGGTAGTGTCCGGTTGTTCGGTTAGATACCGGTTTGTTAAAGTGTCAAACTATTCCGTTTAGTGTTCTTTATGTACCCTTTTGTGACACTTTTAATTCCCGATACTTAGGAAAGCATTCAAGACCATTTAGTCATGTTTTTGCATGGTACAAACTTGTTAAAATGCTGAATTTTGCTGAAATATGCTGAATTCAGCACTTTAAGTGTATTTCGGGTGCTTTTTAATGCATAATTTAGCTTCCGGAAAGTCTATATGTTAACCCTTGTATCCATACTTGGGTTTTAATGTATTGTAAACGTTGGACCTACTCCTCGGCCCTAATTCCATTATCTGACTGCTTTCTACAGAGTTGCTGACACAGTGTGTCTTACCGGTGAGTTTACTAGTCTTTCTGACGCAACGCTAACAGTAATGTATTAAGCAATATTTGAAGTATAAAACGTGCATGAATTCACAAATAAAGCATGTAATCAGACAATGTTGACATTTAAGCACATAATTGCAGCTATTAAATAATAATTAAATTGTACAGAAATTACCAATTTTGTGCCAGTTGTCACAGTCTCCCCCCATTAAAAGAATTTCGTCCTGAAATTCAGGCCGAGCTATCTCTCGCAGGAGTTTTCTTGAACAGGTGGGGGTATTTGTCTTTAAACTGTTCTTCACGTTCCCACGTGTACTCGGGTTCGTGCTTAGAGTTCCAACGTACTTTGACAAGTTTGACACTACTCCTCCGGGTCTTGTTGATTTTCCAGTCTGTAACCTCAACGGATTGTTCTGTAAATCGGAGTGTGTCGTCAATATGCACTTCATCCACAGGGATGACCACTGTCTCTTGGGTTGGACTCTTCTTGAGGTTAGACACATGAAACGTATCATGTACTCCGTTAAGTTCTTCTGGTAATTCCAACTTGTACGCTACGGTACCAATTCTTTCCAAGATCTTGAATGGTCCGATGTATCGTGGATTCAGCTTTCCACGTTTTCCGAATCTTACTATGCCCTTCCAAGGTGAGACCTTCAACAAAACTTTGTCTCCCTCCTCGAATTCTAAGGGTTTTCGTCTTCGATCAGCGTAGCTCTTTTGTCGATCTCGATCCGCCTTAATGAGCTCTCGGATCTGCATGATTTTGTCGGTTGTCTCTTGCACAAGTTCAGGACCAACCATACGTTTGTCTCCAGCGTCTGCCTAACATAATGGCGAGCGGCACTTGCGGCCATATAGAGCTTCGAACGGTGCGGCTTTTATGCTCGTATGGTAGCTGTTATTGTAGGAAAACTCAACTAAAGGTAGGTGTGTATCCCAGCTGCCACCTAGGTCCATAACACATGCGTGAAGCATATCTTCCAGCGTTTGTATGGTCCGTTCGCTCTGGCGGTCTGTTTGCGGATGGAAGGCCGTGCTTAGATCTAGTTGAGATCCAAAGGCTTCCTGGAAGGATTGCCAGATCCTCGAGACAAAACGTCCATCTCTGTCTGAAATAATTGAGATAGGCACTCCGTGACGTGCCACAATTTCTTTCAAGTACAGCTCAGCAAGCTTTCCAGTGCTATCCTTTTCTCGGATCGGTAGGAAATGCGCAGACTTTGTTAATCGATCAACTATCACCCATATCATATCGTGCCCCCTAGGGGTCCTGGGTAATTTTGTTATGAAGTCCATCGAGATTTGCTCCCACTTCCACATGGGTATCTCTGGTTGTTGCAGTAGCCCGGACGGTTTTTGATATTCAGCCTTAACCTTAGCACAGGTTAGGCACTTTCCAACATAGATAGCAACATTGCTTTTTAGCCTCGGCCACCAATAGTATTCCTTCAAGTCTTGATACATTTTGTCCGATCCTGGGTGGATCGAGTATCTCGACTTGTGAGCTTCATTAAAGATGACTTCTCGAATACCGCTATAGAGCAGAACCCAAATACGCCCCTTAAAGTATAAAGTTCCCTCTTTGTTTGGTACCAAATTCTTCAGCATACCTCGGAGGTATTCAGCTCTACGATTCTCCCCCTTAAGGGCTTCTTGTTGTGCGTCATGAATGCGTGCTGTGAGGTTCGTCCGAATGGTCATTTTCAATGCTCGAACTCTTAGGGTCTTAACCCTTTCTTTTCGACTTAACGCGTCTGCTACAACGTTTGCCTTTCCCGGATGGTACTTAATCTCACAGTCATAATCATTCAGCAGCTCGACCCACCGTCGTTGCCGCATATTTAATTCCTTCTGATCAAATATGTGTTGTATGCTTTTGTGATATGTGAAGATTGTACATCGAGTACCATATAAATAGTGTCGCAACATCTTCAAAGAGAATACCACCGCGCCTAGCTCTAAGTCGTGCATGGTGTAATTCCTTTCATGCACCTTCAACTGTCTTGAAGCGTAAGCGATGACTTTTTGGCGTTGCATGAGCACGCAACCCAAACCTTTACGCAAAGCGTCGCAGTATACCACGAAGTCTTCAGTGCCTTCGGGTAAGGATAGCTTCGGTGCATCGCATAGCTTATTTTTGAGCAGTTGGAAGGCTTCTTCCTACTTATTACCCCAGTCGTACTTCTTGTCTTTCTGCGTAAGGGTAGTCAGCGATTGAGCTATCTTGGAGAAGTTCTCGATAAATCGCCGGTAATAGCCCGCTAAGCCCAAATATTGTCGAACTTCAGTTGGGGTTTTGGGGGCTTCCCAATTCTTTATTGCTTCTATCTTGGATGGGTCTACATGAATGCCCTTCTCGTTCATAACGTGACCAAGGAACTGTACTTCGCGAATCCAAAATTCGCACTTTGAGAACTTTGCATAAAGTTTATCTTTCTTCAGTAGTTCCAAAATGGTCCTGAGGTGTTGCTCGTGCTCTCCTCTT
The DNA here is from genome assembly GCA_030545235.1 of Helianthus tuberosus. NCBI lineage: Eukaryota > Viridiplantae > Streptophyta > Magnoliopsida > Asterales > Asteraceae > Helianthus > Helianthus tuberosus. Next base: position 154,944,627 of record CM060442.1, read on the forward strand.
GTTCGTGAGTAAATTAGGATATCATCGATAAATACAATCACTAATTTATCGAGATATGGTTTGCAAACGCGGTTCATCAGATCCATAAATACCGCTGGCGCGTTCGTCAGTCCGAATGGCATCACAAGGAATTCGTAATGCCTATAACGCGTTCTGAATGCAGTCTTTGGTACGCTCTCCTCTTGGATCCTTAACTGATGGTATCCCGATCGAAGGTCGATCTTGGAATAGTAGCTCGATCCTTGTAACTGATCAAATAAGTCATCAATCCTCAGTAGTGGGTACCGATTCTTGATAGTGAGCTTGTTCAACTCTCTATAGTCGATACACATCCGCAAAGTTCCATCCTTCTTCTTCACGAACAATACTGGTGCTCCCCAAGGCGAGAAGCTTGGCCTTATAAATCCTTTATCCAACAACTCCTGGTGTTGTGTAGATAATTCTTGCATCTCGGATGGTGCAAGCCGATAGGGTGACTTGGCTACAGGAGCAGCTCCTGGAACCAAGTCTATATGGAATTCGACTTGTCGTCGCGGAGGTAGTCCTGGCAGGTCTTCGGGAAAAAAACATCAGGGAATTCCTTTACCACAGGAATGTTTTCGAGTTTCGGCTCCTCAGCTTTCTTATCTACAACATGCGCCAGGAAAGCAACACATCCTTTCCTTAAGCACTTCTGTGCCTTCATACTACTGATGATTCGCAGAGGCGTGTCTCGTTTTTCTCCATGCACGATGAGAGTTTCATCATTCGCAAGAGGGATGCGAATGATTTTCTCGTGACAAACAACTTCAGCCTTGTTCTTGGACAACCAGTCCATTCCGACCACTACATCGAAGCTAGCCAATTGAATAGGTAAGAGGTCGATGCTAAATCTTCGCTCACCAAGTTCTAATGTGCAACCCCTAACAACTTCTCCCGATTCAACCAGTTTACTCTTGGCTAGTTCTATGGAATAAGGAATATCTAATCTACTAGATTCTATTCCAAGCATACATTTAAATTCCACAGACATGAAGCTATAATCGGCACCAGTGTCAAATAGTATGGATGCAAAGTGATTGTTAACGAGAAACGTACCGGTGACCACATTAGGGTCCTCGCGTGTGTTCCTTGCTCCAATCACGAATCCTCGAGCCTGAGCATTGTTCTCCCTTGGGCAATCTTTCTTGAAATGGTCCTTGCTTCCACAACCAAAACATCCTTGGTTCTGCCCAGATCCATTACCATTCCGGTTACCATTGCCATTTCCACCACCGTTTCTATTACTGTTACGGTTTCCATTCCCGTTCCTATTACCACTTCCATTTCCTTTTCCCCAACAGTTCTCACTACGGTGACCCAGTTTTCCATACTTGTCGCATTTTGGAATGCGACAAACTCCTTCGTGATGACGCTTGCACTGGTTGCAAATGGGCAGAGTGCCCTGGTATCCTCTGGCAGGGGCGTCATTCGTGGCTGCAAGAGTTCTCGCCTCTAGTGGCGGATTGGGGTCGCGCTTCTTATTGTTCGAACCCTTGTTGTTACGTGTCGCTTGATTCAGGTTCGAATGCTTCCTCTTCTTGTCACCAGACGACTCAGCATGCATCTCGGTCTTTTCAGTTGGATTCAGTGATAACTTCTTCATGCGAACAGCATCTTCAGTAAGGCTGACAACCAGAGTTACAGCCTGAGTGATCGTTGCAGGTTTAGCCAAAGTTACCATACTGCGAAATTCTGGAGCCAATCCCCAGATGTAGCGTTCAACGCACTTAAATTCGGGAGTCACCATATAGGGGATCACTCTAGACAAATCGTGGAACCTTCGGGTTTAACCAGCAATGTCTGCACCTTCCATGGTCAAGTGCCAGAACTCAGTCTCCAACCTTTGGAGTTCAGCACGAGAGCAATACTTTTCTCTCATTCATTCCTTTAGTTCATCCCACGTTATGCCGTACGCAGCATCATCACCCTGAGTCTGGACTTGCAAATTCCACCAAGTCAAAGCCTCATCAACGAATAACCCAGTAACAAAAGTGACTTTCTGATCCGCGGTACACTTGCTCATACGGATAGTGGAATTAGTCTTCTCTGTCCAGCGTACAAACGCCACTGCACCTCCAGTGCCGTCGTAGTTCAGTGGCTTGCAGTCGAGAAACTGCTTGAAGGTGCAGCCTTGAGTTGTGTTTCCTCCAGATGTATCTCCCTGTCCATTACGTCTAGCATTGCTTGGTCCTCCACTTTGTTCGGTGCGGTTCGCCTCGTATTGGGCGATAGCTGCGGAGATCCTTTCTTCCAGTAGGGCGTTCAGATCTTCAGCAGTCCTAGGCAGAAGAGGAGGAGGGGGTCGATCAGAATCCTGATTGTTCACAGCTCTCCTCGGTGCCATGTTCTGTCAGATCATAACGCAACAGGGTTAGACATTTGTTTATGTAACAACTCTCGCCAAAATTATTATTTCTTATTTTATTAATGTCCATTAGGAAACCCTAATTGAGACCCCCAAGTAGTCTAGCATAAAATTTTCAAAACAGTTGGAACTAGGATCAGGGCCCCGTAAAACTTAAGGGGGGTATCCCCTAATTGATAATTATCTTCATAAAAGGTTGTACAAGTCGAATTTCATCGAAATTTTGACTCACCAGGGCTATGTGGACACGAGGCTACCCTACCCTAAAAGGGTAGCCGTCGCGCCACGCGACAGGGACCATTTTTCAGTATAAAGTCCAGGGGTTTGGCACTTGAATGGCTGCGTTGTTTCGACGTTCAAATTCATTTTGTACGTTGAGTTATTCACTTTTTCGTTCAAAAACACACACCAGCACGAATCTCTGCTGTGAAAACAGGGTAATAACTCGATCACTGCTACGATACAATGTCCGATCGATTGAAACCGATCCGATGGATGTTTAAGTGCTGCCCGAATACGGGCTATACTTTGTCATTCGTCGTGAGGGTTTTGATTTCATGAGCTTATCGTAAATGTTATATTAAGTTACTGACCTAGTTTCGTGTGCATTGTTATTTACCTAGGTTACAAGACTAAATCAGTAGGCAAGGTTCTGTCTAGTTAAACTTGCAATGTGAGTCATTCTCTTTTTATCAGATTGCTTTACAAAACCCTAAATGTTTTACAATGATTAAGTCTTTGCTAATCTTTAATTACTGGCAGTATGTGGGGGTTTTGTGCACATTACTACTAACGATTTATCACTTTAGGTGGGCGAGCCTAATTAGTTATATGTCCACGGTCATAGATTCGGTCGAGTGACAGCTGGACCAGTTAATTATATGATAGGGGCAAATATAAAAACTCTTAATGCTGTAAATTTATAACAATGTGTCTTTTGTGCAAATTGAGTGACTCGCCAGTATTTCCCCGCTGATAAAATCTTTTTAAAACATGTTTTAGGTGACTTACTGTGAATAAAGGAAAAGTGCTAGGTAGCACTAAAAAGCTTGAAGAGGTGGCTCAATAAAATAAATAAACATGTTTTGTAAAACAAGGGATTTCCTTGTAAAATTCCCTTTATTGTAAATTATGGGGTTTGTCCCAAATTGTGAAATAAAATAATTGGGAATTTTCAGTTTAAAAGATCCGGTCAAATATTTCCGCTGCCAAATTAAATAATAAATACCACGGGTTTCAGTCTCGCGGCCTCTAGACCGGGTCACACCGGGCCGGGGGCCGTGACAAAAAAAGTGGTATCAGAGCCACAGATTTAAAGCCAATTAAGTATTTAGAAATACTTAATTTTTCGGATTGCCATTATGTGATTTTGTGAAAACTTAATTTACAATAAATAAAATTTTAACTTAAATTTGTGTGTGTCTTCATGTGTGCTAACAGCATGAATGAACTGTCGGAGGCACTCCGAAACTTTACTATCCATAGCACCGATATGGATACTACCGGCACCTTCACTGGCTACCAGGCTGATACTGAAAAGCCAATGGTGTTCCAGGCCCAACCGCAGGAGAAACCAAAGCCAAAAAAGAGGAGGAGAATCTTGGACTGGAAACGTGGGCGTAGGAAGAAACCAGCTGCACAGAAGGTTAAAAAGACTAAGGATCCAAAGAATAAAGGAAAAGGAAAAGAGATTGGGGAAAGTTCCGGGCAAGCCCAGGAAATGCCACCATGGGAGGAACTGGATCGCAAACTGGCAAATAGTGACCTCATCGGACCTGCCGATGAAAACCTCTTCAATTACCCAGCTGAATCACAACTTCCAGTTAATTTAGAACCTGCTATCCCAGATCCTATCGTCAACCCCCGACCTCTACGCGGAGAGCTAGAAGAATGGTGGACAACTGACTGGCAATTTCAGAATCTCTTGAATAACCCTGACACCTATTTCCCCCAGTTTGACCCTGAGCCTGCACCAAACCCACATACGAGCACAGAAAACTTAGCCGAACTCCATCACTATGGCGAAGAACTGGTGAACGCAGGAAATCGAATCCGGGAAGTGGGAGAACAGATCTCCTGGAAATACGACGAGAGGGAGCATCGTTTCTGAAATGCCAGCTGACTGTGGTTGTGTGATAGTGTGGTTATGTGTTTAATAATAATAAAATAATAATAAAATATAATCATATAAAATAACTTAAAATAAAAATTTTGTAAGATAACTGGTGTGTACGGATGCATATTAAAATATATAAAATATGAATGTCGCAAAGTCGACAATTTTGGCTATACGTGTTAACTTGATTATGTGTGATTGCTTTAGTATGTTTGATTGTTATTTATTGCGTATCAATAAATTATAATTATATCATTAATTATTATTCAGATGGAAAACGTGGAAAACCAATCAGTCAACGAAATTGATCAATCTGAACAAAATAATGAGGATCACTTTCTAAATCGGCAAGACATAGAAAACATCGTCGCTCAGGGAATAGCTAATGCTATCCCGGCAATCGTCGATGCTGTTAAAAGTACTGTTGAGCCTTCACAAGCCAACCCCAGTAAATGCACGCGCGATGATAATTTTAGTAACAGTGTAAATGGAGGCGACAACAATAATAATAATGTGATCCAAGTCCCAATACTCAAAAAAATGAAAGTTGCAACACCTGGTTGCACTTATAAAGAATTTCTTGCCTGTAAACCTGTTGAATTTGCAGGCAATGAAGGGGCGACTGCCGCACTGCGTTGGTTGGAAAAGACTGAGGCAGTAATTAAAATAAGTAAATGTGCGAAGGAGGATAAGGTCATGTATGCTTCTCACCTTTTCAAGGAAGAGGCATTGGAACGGTGGAATACGGTGTTGCAAGCCAAGGGAAGTGATATGGCATATGCCATGAGTTGGGAAGAATTTAAGAGTCTAGTGGAAAGGAAATTCTTCCCCGAATATGAAAAGGAACAAATGGCAAATAAGTTCCTGAGCCACCGAATGGTGGATGTCGATTGTCGAGGGTATACTTCGAAATTCTTTGAATATGCCAGAATTGTACCAACCCTGGCCTCTCCAGAACCGGTGCTTATATCTCGCTATATTTGGGGTTTAATTAGTGAGATTCGAGATATCGTCAAAGCTGCAAGGCCCCGCACAATTGACGATGCAGTGGAATTGGCCAACACTCTTACTGGCGGGCTGGTGCGTACACGAGAAGAAAACAGGAAAAAAGAGTTAGCCCAAAAGATTACCCAAGGATTTCGGGTGGGTAATAATAGCAACTTCAAGAGAAAGGGGACTGGGTCCTCTTCCACCCCGCCATTTTGCGGAAATTGCAAAAAGAAAAATTTTGGAAAATGTAGAGAAAATTGCAATTTCTGCAAAATTCCAGGTCATCGGGAGGAGGAATGCAAGAAGATTTTAAAGGTCTGCTACAACTGTGGGGAAGCTGGGCATTTCCGACCAGAATACCCTAAATTGGTCAAGCCAGTGGATAATAAGGCCAAACCTGCTGAAGGAACTAATAAGAAGAACGCAATAGCCTTTCAGCTGACAACCCAAGAAGCCGATCTGATTCCAGATGTAATAGCGGGTACGTTCTTAGTTCACAACGTTTATGCAAAAGTATTATTTGACTCTGGTGCAAACCAAAGTTTTATAAATACTTCGTTCTGCCAAGCTCTTGATCTACCTTTAATCAGACTTAAGCAAATTTATTCGGTAGAAACGGCAGATGGAAATTCTGTCAACATAGATACGGTGTTGCAAAAAGGAAATATAGAACTTTCAGGTCATAAATTTTCTGCAAACCTGTTGCCTATGAATTTAGCTGGATTCGATGTCGTATTAGGAATGGATTGGTTAGTAACCAACCATGCTCGAATTCTCTGTGATAAGAATTCCATAGAACTTCGTGCACCATCAGGAGAAATAATCGTGGTTGCAGGAGATAAGCCACGTAAGCCAATGAAGTTCATTTCTGTAATGAAAGTTGCTAGTTATGAACGAAAGCAAGGAATAGTGTATATGATTTCGGTAATCATTAGCACTAAGAGTAAGGAACTTAAGGAAATTCCTGTAGTATCAGAATACCCGGATATATTTTCAGAAGAACTAGCAGGATTACCTCCGGATAGAGAAGTAGAATTTAGAATTCATCTAATTCCTGGAACTACACCAATAGCCAAGGCACCCTATCGGTTAGCACCCTCCGAGATGTTAGAATTGAAAAAGCAGCTAGAGGAATTGCTTAGTAAAGGATTCATACAACCTAGTTCGTCCCCTTGGGGAGCTCCAGTGTTGTTTGTAAAGAAGAAAGATGGTTCAATGAGAATGTGTATCGATTATAGGGAACTAAATAAGGTTACAATTAAGAATCGATACCCATTACCTAGGATTGAAGATATCTTTGATCAACTCCAGGGAGCTAGATATTTTTCTAAGATAGATTTACGCTCCAGATATCATCAGTTGAAGGTACAAGAAGAAGACATACCTAAAACCGCTTTCAGAACTAGGTATGGTCACTACGAGTTTAGAGTTATGCCATTTGGATTAACAAATGCTCCTGCAGCATTTATAGATATGATGAATAGAATCTGTAAACCGTATTTGGATAAATTCGTAATTGTCTTCATCGACGATATACTTATGTAACACCTCATAAAATCACGTCCAATGATGTATTGACACGTGTAATAAACCCTAATAAAGTCAAACCCTGAATTTAAGGGACTAATTTTTTGAGAAATCGAAAAACATTGATTATGAAAGAACTGGAAGTATTAACATACCTTAAATAAGTTTCTAAATAACCATTTACGGTTTTATATTCACAACTGAGCAACTTGTTGATCGAGTGTAGCCGTTTGCGTAATTAATTGAAAGTTTGCGCAATAAAAGGTTAAAAGCGTCAACATGTTAATTCTTACCTCTGAGTGACCTTTTAACAAACTGAGAGCTTCATGAAATTTGATTATACTCTGGGGAATGCCAATCGTTGGCCGTCCAAGGCTTTTGTACCTTTAAGTGACTTTACGCGTAACTTTGCAAATATAAGGGGTTAAAAGTGTCAATATGTTTAATTATACCTCTGAATGACCTTTTAGCAAACCCGAAGCATCGTGATGTTTAATAATACTTTCAAGAATGCCTAATATGGATTAGATTAGGCTTCGATGCTATTAAATGATAAGATGCGCAAGTTTGCGCAATAGAGGGACCTAAAGCGTCAACTTTTGAATCTACACCTATCGGTGACCATTTAAGCGAACGAGAGTGTATTAATATTTAAGTATATGCTTGGGAATGCCCATTATGGGCCATGGAAGCCTTGGATATCATTAAACAACGTTTCGCGCTACTTTGCGCAATTAAAGGACTAATTGCGTCAAACTGCGAAAGTATGCAGATTCGTATGGTAACGGACCTTCTGGAATATGACCATGAGTTAATCATACCCTAATTATCCTTTATATATCTTAGATATAGGCTTGGAGGTGTTTGGTGCGCAAAAATAAACTTTTAGGAATAAGGTTCAATTGAAAGTATCGCCCTAAGAAGGGTGTGCTAAAAATTTTATTTTTATCAGGGCTAGTCAAATTCTGGTATATAGAACCATTTGAGGAAATCGAATACATCAATAAGATCAATAGCTTATAAGCTAGAACCTGTATAGGGAGCTTAGTGGAGCTCGCAATGCGACCCACATTAATAATTTAAGAATAGGTATCATCGATAAGTCGAGACGCATTATCACATGATGATATGCAGATTAATGAAAATCATGATTTGATAAGAAACCTGTATCGATTAAGGATCGGCAGGTTAAGAAGCTCCAAAAGGATACATGGACCTATTAGAAAGGTCAATTGGGGTGCCTTAGAGAACCAAATGTACTAGGGAAGATTAAACCCAATATAAGACAGAAAGTACTTCCTTTACTTTAGCAAATCTCGAGGTCGAGATTTCTTTTAAGGGGGTGAGGATGTAACACCTCGTAAAATCACGTCCAATGATGTATTGACACGTGTAATAAACCCTAATAAAGTCAAACCTTGAATTTAAGGGACTAATTTTTCGAGAAATCGAAAAACATTGATTATGAAAGAACTGGAAGTATTAACATACCTAAAATAAGTTTCTAAATAACCATTTACGGTTTTATATTCACAAACGAGCCACTTGTTGATCGAGTGTAGCCGTTTGCGTAATTAATTGAAAGTTTGCGCAATAAAGGGTTAAAAGCGTCAACATGTTAATTCTTACCTCTGAGAGACCTTTTAACAAACCGAGAGCTTCATGAAATTTGATTATACTCTCGGGAATGCCAATCGTTGGCCGTCCAAGGCTTTTGTACCTCTAAGTGACGTTACGCGCAACTTTGCAAATATAAGGGGTTAAAAGTGTCAATATGTTTAATTATACCTCTGAATGACCTTTTTGCAAATCCGAAGCATCGTGATGTTTAATAATACTTTCAAGAAAACCTAATATGGATTAGATGAGGCTTCGATGCAATTAAATGATGAGATGCGCAAGTTTGCGCAATAGAGGGACCTAAAGCGTCAACTTTTGAATCTACGCCTATCGGTGACCATTTAAGCGAACGTGAGTGTAGTAATATATAAGTATATTATTGGGAATTCCCATTATGGGCCATGGAAGCCTTGGATATCATTAAACAACGTTTCGCGCTACTTTGCGCAATTAAAGGACTAATTGCGTCAAACTGCGAAAGTATGCCGATTCGTATGGTAACGGACCTTCCGGAATATGACCATGAGTTAATCATACCCTAATTATCCTTTATATAGCTTAGATATAGGCTTGGAGGTGTTTGGTGCGCAAAAATAAACTTTTAAGTCATGCAGGGACTAAAAGTGTCAAAAAGTGCACAAGTTTGCATTTTCGCGCATATCTCACATTCTGAATATACCCGGACACCCAAAAATTTATGTAAGCACTAAAATATTTTATTTTAGTGATTGGCTTGATAAAATTCCATTCGTCGCGTAATTTGGTTCGTTTTTCGCGTCCGTCCGTGTTTGGTCGTAATTAACCGTACAACGTGACCGTACGACCAAATGAACCGACATCCGACATTTTTTTGAGCATGTTTCATGTTCCCTATGTTTAGGCATCATTGTATAGCCTTAAAAATGGTTTAACGGGCTTTAGATGTGTCGGAAATGACATTTGGAAGTGCAGGGGCTAAATCTGTCAACAAGTGAAAGTTGCTGTTTGCTGACCAGGTCTATACGGACCGTATGCCAGGACCTATACGATCCGTAAGCAGGTGCCAGATATGAAGTTTTGCTTGGTCACTACTCTATTCCATTCTCATCCAATCAAAACCGAATCCTTGGGCTTCAAGACAATTATACAGCTGTCCTAACAGGTGTAGTGATCTGATTAACCCTTCAAACACTTGTCTCCATCCTAATCATGTCCAAAAACTATAAATAGGATGAGAACCCAACACTTTCATTTGCTCATTTCATCCCATCTTGCTACCTTCTCATTTCTGGAGGAATCCTGAGCATTTGGAACTTCCTTGAAGTTCTTTTCAGTACTAAGGGCCATTTGTAAGTGTCCTTAACCTCCTAAATTCAGTTTTGATTAGTTTAATGGTCAAAGGTCAAACTTATCATAGTTAAGGTTTGACTTAGTAATTAAACACTAATGATCCAGTCATTTGTCAAATTAAGAGTAGTTATAAGTTGGTAATTATGTAGGCGATAAACCCCTAAGAGGGCACCTACTAATTATCACCCTAACTTGGTCAAATGTCGGGTCAAACATAATTATAAAAAGTCAACAGAAGACTATTTTTCAAATAAATTCATAATTAACTAAGTAGAAGCCATGGAACCTGTTTTAACACTTATGTAACTTGGTAATTAATGTAAGAACATGTTTAAGCATGTTCAACCCGACAAATTTCAAGTTTAGGATTGGTTCGGAACCGAAAATCGTAAAAGTTGACTTTTGCTTTGACTTTCAGTTCTGACCCGAATTAGCTTAGTTTGATTTTGTCTTAGGGTTCCTTTGTGACCATGTTATATGTTAGTATAACTATCTGAGGTTATACAACTTGGATCCTTAGTTATCCTATTCATTTACATGTTCCCGTTATATGCTTAAATGTTGACCATTATGCCCATTTGACCTTAAAACGATATTTTTGATAAAGTAAAAGAATAGAAACCTTCCTTACTGACTTATAGACTTGCCCCTAAAGTTTGACATCAGTTTGAGGTCCAGATTAGGAGTTATGCTCATTAGCGTAAATAAAAAGCTTTTTAGTAAGTTAACGGCGTAATTAGCATATAGCCTATCTAAACCCAATTTTTGATACCAAACTTTTACCTACTGATATAAAATAATATTTTGGGATTTTTGAAGATTTTTATTTATTTTTAGGCTGAGCATAACATAGGGTTCTAAGCTTGATTCGGTAATTGCCGGTTTTGCCCTTTTGGCCTATAAAATGAGTTTTACAAAACCTTTTGACCCCAAACCTTTTTCTACTGATCCAATATGATAAATAAAGTATTTTAAGCCTTCTGTAATAATAAAAACATCAGCTTTCCTTTGAAAACCCGGAAATGGCTCCAAATCGCCTTTTTAAGCGTTTTTAACGCATAGTATGTATTAAAACTATTTTAAACATATAAGGTTTGGTACCTACTGATAATTTCAGTAAATTTTTATATTTTAACAGTAAGCAAAAGTTTTAAACTCTGATTTCCAGTTTTGACCTTTTAGGCTTATGTGGAATTATCAAAATGGCCATACGGTGCATAGTATGGTTATAATTAATAAATTTCACATATATATGATACCCTACTGTTATAACTTATTAAATTAAGTATTTTTACTTATAATATCAGACCTGTAACTCAGGTTAATATTTAAACTCTTTTATAACCCTTAAAATGACCAAAATGCCCTTACGGGGCATAGTTTGAGTTTAAAAATCATTTCGGGCATAACGGAAGGTATCTTACTGATATCACAACATATTTAAGGCATATTAACTTAGGAAACATGTATATGACTCTTATGGTTACCCGTTACGCATATTTCGCGTCCGGCTCGGTTTTTGTAACAAGTTTGCATAAATTGACCAAAATGGGTCAAACCTCATCATTGTTGCCTCAAAATCCAGAATGTGATTAGTTTACCCATATTATACAAGTCTTCAAACTTGTCGGGTCTAAATCACATTCTAATCCGGTCTTCGCTTAATCATGCGTTTTGAACCGTAAACCTTTCCTTAAAACTAACCGGTCTAAGTTTCAACTTAACTAAGACCCGTTAGGAATCTAATAGGTTAATAAAACCTTCGTTCCAGATTAAGAGCCCTAGTAGAAGTACTTGTGCTTGCTGATTAGAATATACGGATGAGTATAAATTTACTTGCTAGCTCAGGTAAATACGTTTAACTTATTTTCCCTATACGGGCTTGGGATACGGTATTATAAAAATACCGCTTGGTCGGGTGTAGAAACCTTTTAATCGGAGATGATTAAATTGCATAATCATGTTTTAATCTGTATTGATTGATAACAAATAACATTAGGGGTTAATGACCGTGTCTTGGATATCCTTGGCTCATTTAAAAAGTGAATGGCCACAACTTAAGCACAAGGTGTAGGCATAACACCTCCTGTTGCGTATGTAAAAGATATACTCACTCGTAAGGGTGTCTTCTTGTGAGATTATATTTGTGGTGTGTCTATTAATCTTGACCGGCTTGTATAAACACCGGCCCTAAATGTTGGACAAACATGTAAATCGGATACAAGATTTTTATTAATAAAATTATCCCAAGTTATAAAAAGTTTTGTGCCTTGTGCATTCAAATCAATTTTATTAAACCTTTTCAAAATGAGTCAGTTAATTGTATTTACCAGTGTAAACTGACGTATTTTTCAAAAAGGTTAAGTAGCAGGTACGGTAAGTAATTGGCTGGGAGCTCAGGGCGTTAATAGGGAATCTTGCAAGTTCTAGATGCCTGAAGTCTGTCGAACAGTTTTCTTTTATTTGATCCGCATGTGGATCCTTTACATACCGTTTGTAATACTCGATATTCTCATTCGGTTGTGATATAATTATCTTTTGCTTCCGCTGTGCATTTAAATTGTGTTGTTTGACTTTGATGATATTAACTACGTCACGATACTCCCCACCAGGCCCACCGGTAATACGTGGAAATATCGGGGTGTGACAGGTTGGTATCAGAGGCAACATTGAGTGAATTAAACACTAGCCTTTTGTTTTTAATCTCAATGACACAGTAGCACATTCCTTGACCTTCTGAGTCTAGACTTAACATAGGAATACTTTAAATCCTAATCTATAAATTTTTGCTTTCAAATTTTTATATATTGGATATGTCGCCAAGCGAAGAGGCTGTATTAGAAATTCTCCACATCCAGAGCCTTGAAATGCTGAGCTTCGTACCGCGACTAGGATGAAACGTGCATCCAGTGAGAAAATATTCAGAAATAAAGTAAAGAAGAAAACTCCTTTTGCTGAAGATCGTTTCCTTAATAGTCCTTATAAGGACATATTTATCTTTCAGTCCCTTCGAGGACAACATTATTCCTTCAATCCCGTTTAGGGCAATTCTGAACCTCTTTTAAAAATCCTTGGAATGTTTTATCTAAATGTTATATACATCATTATATATGAACATAAAATATGAATAATAACATTCCTTATATAAGGTCTACCATTATAATGAAATGGCAAAGTCTAAAAAGGACAAGACCTAGCCCACGTGTCAATTTAAGACAGGGCCAAGATGGTAGTTCCTCAATTAGATTCAGATCCTTATTAACATCTCAACTTAGGATTATTCTGCGCTTAATATTAAAAAGAATCTTAAAGGTGAAACTTAGCCTACATGTCATTTCAGACATGGCCAAGATGGTGAAACCTATTCAAGAGATTCAGATCCTTGTTAACACCTAAGAACGTGTTAGCACTCTTGACAAATGTTATTCGAGAAAATCACAACAGTCATTCTTATATTGGATTCTTCTAATTTTCTTATCTAGCCTAATGGTTTAGAAATCATGGCTTAAATCATCAAATAAAGATGATCATATTGTTAACACCTAAGAACGTGTTAGCATTCTTGACAAAAGTGATTCGAGAAAATTACAATAGTCATCCCTATATTGGATTTTTTTTTTCAAATTTCCTAATTTGGCCAAATGGTCCAGAAATCATGGCTTATATCATCCTATAAGATGATCATATTATAAACATCCGTTAGTGATGAAGTGCCTACGGGCTAAACTTGTTGTCCGATAAGACAACGATAGTGGTGGTCTTTGACCCCTGTCTAAAGATGTTGGACTATGTCCAAGCATAATAGTCGGTATGATCCATATGATCTCGACTAATAGCGATGATCATACCATAAACATCCCTTAGAAGGGAAATGCCTACGGGCTATATCTATTGTCCTAAAAGACAAAAGACAGTTGTAGTCTTCGACTCTCTGTCAAGAAAAGTAAACAACTATGCTCAAACCTTAAATGCCTCGATCCCAAACGATCATGGCTTATAAATTCAAAACTGTCCTCTTAACAAGGCCAGTTGTGCCACTTTAATATCCATAATGTTTCATATACTAGGATAAATTATAATGAAAATACTAATATAATTAACAAATTAACCCATATGGTTTATATTACCATGGTTAATGAATCGTCAAAAATGAGGATTCCATAATTACCTCTGAATAAATCATTGTCAATATTTATGTAGCAATCAAGCTACATGGCTGGATCAGATGAAGTTAACAACCACTTGAAGGAGAACAATGATACTACCAGAATTAATATAACTGGTGCGGAACTGCAGGCATTAATAGATAGTGCTGTTACTCGAGCTCTCGACAGACAGTATAATGAATCAAATGATACCCACTCTAAGACTCTATCTGTGGCTCGTAGTAAGCCCCCTTCTAAAACACATGAGTCAAGGGAGGACGATGTTCATCACTCATCAAATCAAAGGAGTGTTCCGTCTAGACAGGTTGTGCTTCATCAAGAGGCACCAGTTAAGACCTGCTCATATAAATATTTTGTCTCCTGCAAGCCCAGAGACTTTACAGGAGAAAAAGGAGCCATCGATTGCATGACATGGCTCGATTAGATGGACACTGTTGTTGACATCAGCGGTTGTGCGGAGCAAGATGTTGTGAAATTTGTTTCACAATCATTCAAAGGAGAAGCGTTGGCATGGTGGAGATCATTGCTCCAAGCCATGAGAAAGGTCCTACTCTACAACTTATCTTGGGATCAATTTGTTGCATTAATCAAGGAAAATTTTTGCCCTCAGCATGAGGTAGAAAAGATAGAATCAGACTTCTTGACTCTGGTCATGATGGATTTAGATTGCCAGGCATACGTGACAAGTTTTAACACTATGCCCCACCTAGTTCCTTATTTAGTCACCCCTGAACCTAAACACATAGCGCGTTTTATTGGAGGCCTAGCACCAGAGATAAAGGGAAATGTTAAAGCATCTAGGCCAACCACATATAGGTCTGTGGTGGACTTATCCTTATCTCTCACCTTAGATGCAATCAGAAATAAATCTGTTAAGGCTTCTGGCGAGGGAAAAAGAGAAAGAGAGGAGGAGAACTCTCAGCGATCTGACAAGAAGAAAAAGGGAAGTTTTAAGAACATGAAAGATTCCGAGTTTAGGAAAAACTCGAGTCAGTCTAATAACATACCCAAATGCAGTAACTGCAGAAAGCAACATTCTGGAAAATGTACAATCGACCCACGTGCTAAATTGTGTGGAATTTGCAAGACCAAGGGTCACAAAACTTTAGATTGCAAGGAGTTGAAGAATGCGACAGGTTACAATTGTAACGAGGAAGGGCACATCAAAACCAACTGCCCAAAACTTGTAAAGAAGCATGGAGAGGCCAGGAAGACAAACGCGTGAGTTTCCCAGAGGAACGCCCAGGAGATGGTGCAGAATGATAATTATATAGCAGGTACCTCTTCCTTATCAAGCAATTTATGTAGAAATTTATTTGATGCTGGCACATATGATTCTATAATGAACGATAAATGTTGAGAACTGTTTTCTCCGCCTGATTAGGACTCCGGTCATTTAACGTGAGATAGAAATTGGCCGATGATACTTTAGAGAATGCTCCAACAAAGCTTAGATCGATATTTTATATCTATTAGGAATCACTCTTTTCTGATATCCTTATGGCAAGCTTTCAAGCTATCCAAATTCATCAATATAATAAAGACAGATGTGACATTTTGATCCCCTGTCAAAAAGGTGATGGACTAGGTCCAAACCTTAAATGCCATTGATGGTCTTTTGTGACCTAGGCTAAGTAATATTGATATATTTTTAAAATAACGTTCATTAAGAATGTTAGTGCTATATTGGCCAGTATGGTTTAATGAAACCATGGTTAGTATATGTTAAGGCCATCAGGGTGATGAATAGCAGTTGTTGGATTGCAACTAAGTAAATGATTCATTTGGTGATAGGAACCAAATCTTGAGTATGACAAACTCGGACAAGACAACAGTCAATCGCGCCATTGACGATGCGACACATGCTAATGATGATACAATTGTAAACCTTAGAATTTCCAAAGATGTTCTTCAAACTATGATAGACGCAGCTGTTGGAAAAGCTGTGAAGAAGGCTGTGAAAAAGTTAAAAGAGCCCAATGCTACTTGCTCCAAATTTCATTCAAGACTACCCTTCCTTACTCACGAGAAGGATCTCGTTCATGCCTCTAATGCAAAGGATGAACTAAAAAGGAAAAGGGGGGAAGATAACTCCCAGAGTTCTAAGAAAAAGAACAAACAAAAGTCCAACCAGAAACCTGTATGCAGGACTTGCAAGAAGCGCCATTACGGGAAATGCAGATTTGAGTCTCAACCTCTACATTGTGGGATCTGCAAGTCTAAGGGACATAAAACGTTGGACTGTAAGGACATGAAGAATGTAGTCTGCTTCGGCTGTAATGAGAAAGGCCACATCAAGACTACGTGCCCTAAATTTGTCAAAGGAAATGCTGCTAAGGATAGAAAGCCTAAGGATGATAGCGCTTAAACTCTTCTAAGGAGGGCCGGAAGTAGTTCATATCAATAATAACGTTGGGTACGTTCTTTAAATATAAATGCTAAGAATTCTATTTTAATTCGGATACCAATAAATCCTTCATAAATTGTAAGTATATTAGACTTTAAAAAATCCATCATAAGAACCCTAGATATTAAATGTAAGGTAAAACTTACAGACGGAAATCATAGGAACCATTTCTTCTGTTCCTGTCAGAAATCTTCAAACCTAAAATTCTAAAGTACCCTCTCTCCAGATAAATGCATTCATATGAAATTGATATCTCTTTGATCCCTAGTGATTACGAATACCAAATGGTATGACAAAAGCGCCATATGAGGATTTGGTGTATCTTAATATGTTCCATAGATTGCTTTCATGCCTGATCAGTATGGAGGGTTAATGCATGGGACCACAAGGATATTTTGATGGTCATATGGTACTAAAGTCAGCTAATGGTATTCAAAGAAGATATCCAGAATGGAATTGTCCAAGTAAAGGTCTTCGATTAAAAAATTCGTGGACTCGTAACATAAATGTGTCACTCATTTGACACAAGCAAGGATGGATGAACTGGAGCCTGAGATTGGAAAATCTCTGTAACCTCCTTGTATCTTAATTATTTCTCCTAAGATTACCCCGTTTACCTCCTGAGAGGCAAGTAGAGTTAAGATTTATATCCCATTTAGGGCTGTATCATTATGAAATTTCCTAAACGGCTAGTACCCTCATTGGAGGAATCGAAACCCTGATTAAGTAAGTTTTAAAATAGAGGATTCTTATAGCCTAACTCAATGCTCTGAGAGTTGATATTGTTAAATAAGAAAGACGGTTCATTTGCTTATGCTTTGTTTACCGCAACCCTATTTAGACAACGATTAAGAATCGCCATCAACTACCCAGGATCGTCGATTTGTTCGACTAACTGTAAGGATTAGCTATTCCTTAAGATTAGTTTTAAGCAGTGGCTGGAATAACCATCTCACCATAAAATAAGTCTTTTTTATGACGATTATTATGTAAGTATCAAGGCTACTCCTTTGGGGACCTTGTATAGATGGAATGTTAACATCTATTGATAGAACAATAGATTGGTAAGTCCAATTTTCAGGATCTGAAAGTTGCATTGGAAACAACAAATAAGATCATTCGAATTCTTAATCATCTAAAAATTGCCAGAAATCGGCAGAAAATTGAGGATTGATAAAGGTCGCCACCTTCTTGAGTCCTTAATAAGGAATAAGGTTCAATTGAAAGTATCGCCCTAAGAAGGGTGTGCTAAAAATTTTATTTTTATCAGGGCTAGTCAAATTCTGGTATATAGAATCATTTGAGGAAATCGAATACATCAATAAGATCAATAGCTTATAAGCTAGAACCTGTATAGGGAGCTTAGTGGAGCTCGCAATGCGACCCACATTAATAATTTAAGAATAGGTATCATCGATAAGTCGAGATGCATTATCACATGATGATATGCAGATTAATGAAAATCATGATTTGATAAGAAACCTGTATCGATTAAGGATCAGCAGGTTAAGAAGCTCCAAAAGGATACATGGACCTATTAGAAAGGTCAATTGGGGTGCCTTAGAGACCCAAATGTACTAGGGAAGATTAAACCCAATATAAGACAGAAAGTACTTCCTTTACTTTAGCAAATCTCGAGGTCGAGATTTCTTTTAAGGGGGTGAGGATGTAACACCTCGTAAAATCACGTCCAATGATGTATTGACACGTGTAATAAACCCTAATAAAGTCAAACCTTGAATTTAAGGGACTAATTTTTCGAGAAATCAAAAAACATTGATTATGAAAGAACTGGAAGTATTAACATACCTAAAATAAGTTTCTAAATAACCATTTACGGTTTTATATTCACAAACGAGCCACTTGTTGATCGAGTGTAGCCGTTTGCGTAATTAATTGAAAGTTTGCGCAATAAAGGGTTAAAAGCGTCAACATGTTAATTCTTACCTCTGAGTGACCTTTTAACAAACCGAGAGCTTCATGAAATTTGATTATACTCTCGGGAATGCCAATCGTTGGCCGTCCAAGGCTTTTGTACCTCCAAGTGACGTTACGCGCAACTTTGCAAATATAAGGGGTTAAAAGTGTCAATATGTTTAATTATACCTCTGAATGACCTTTTTGCAAATCCGAAGCATCGTGATGTTTAATAATACTTTCAAGAAAACCTAATATGGATTAGATGAGGCTTCGATGCAATTAAATGATGAGATGCGCAAGTTTGCGCAATAGAGGGACCTAAAGCGTCAACTTTTGAATCTACGCCTATCGGTGACCATTTAAGCGAACGTGAGTGTAGTAATATATAAGTATATTCTTGGGAATGCCCATTATGGGCCATGGAAGCCTTGGATATCATTAAACAACGTTTCGCGCTACTTTGCGCAATTAAAGGACTAATTGCGTCAAACTGCGAAAGTATGCCGATTCGTATGGTAACGGACCTTTCGGAATATGACCATGAGTTAATCATACCCTAATTATCCTTTATATAGCTTAGATATAGGCTTGGAGGTGTTTGGTGCGCAAAAATAAACTTTAAGTCATGCAGGGACTAAAAGTGTCAAAAAGTGCACAAGTTTGCATTTTCGCGCATATCTCACATTCTGAATATACCCGGACACCCAAAAATTTATGTAAGCACTAAAATATTTTATTTTAGTGATTGGCTTGATAAAATTCCATTCGTCGCGTAATTTGGTTCGTTTTTCGCGTCCGTCTGTGTTTCGTCGTAATTAACCGAACAACGTGCCTGTACGACCAAACGAACCGACATCCGACATGTTTTTGAGCATGTTTCATGTTCCCTATGTTTAGGAATCATTGTAGAGCCTTAAAAATGATTTAACGGGCCTTAGATGTGTCAGAAATGACATTTGGAAGTGCAGGGGCTAAATCTGTCAACAAGTGAAAGTTGCTGTTTGCTGACCAGGTCTATACGGACCGTATGCCAGGACCTATACGGTCCGTAAGCAGGTGCCAGATACGAATTTTTGCTTGGTCACTACTCTATTCCATTCTCATCCAATCAAAACCGAATCCTTGGGCTTCAAGACAATTATACAGCTGTCCTAACAGGTGTAGTGATCTGATTAACCCTTCAAACACTTGTCTCCATCCTAATCATGTCCAAAAACTATAAATAGGATGAGAACCCAACACTTTCATTTGCTCATTTCATCCCATCTTGCTACCTTCTCATTTCTGGAGGAATCCTGAGCATTTGGAACTTCCTTGAAGTTCTTTTCAGTACTAAGGACCATTTGTAAGTGTCCTTAACCTCCTAAATTCAGTTTTGATTAGTTTAATGGTCAAAGGTCAAACTTATCATAGTTAAGGTTTGACTTAGTAATTAAACACTAATGATCCAGTCATTTGTCAAATTAAGAGTAGTTATAAGTTGGTAATTATGTAGGCGATAAACCCCTAAGAGGGCACCTACTGATTATCACCCTAACTTGGTCAAATGTCGGGTCAAACATAATTATAAAAAGTCAACAGAAGACTATTTTTCAAATAAATTCATAATTAACCAAGTAGAAGCCATGGAACCTGTTTTAACACTTAAGGAACTTGGTAATTAATGTAAGAACATGTTTAAGCATGTTCAACCCGACAAATTTCAAGTTTAGGATCGGTTCGGAACCGAAAGTCGCAAAAGTTGACTTTTGCTTTGACTTTCAGTTCTGACCCGAATTAGCTTAGTTTGATTTTTTCTTAGGGTTCCTTTGTGACCATGTTATATGTTAGTATAACTATCTGAGGTTATACAACTTGGATCCTTAGTTATCCTATTCATTTACATGTTCCCGTTATATGCTTAAATGTTGACCATTATGCCCATTTGACCTTAAAACGATATTTTTGATAAAGTCAAAGAATAGAAACCTTCCTTACTGACTTATAGACTTGCCCCTAAAGTTTGACATCAGTTTGAGGTCCAGATTAGGAGTTATGCTCATTAGCGTAAATAAAAAGCTTTTTAGTAAGTTAACGGCGTAATTAGCATATAGCCTATCTAAACCCAATTTTTGATACCAAACTTTTACCTACTGATATAAAATAATATTTTGGGATTTTTGAAGATTTTTATTTATTTTTAGGCTGAGCATAACATGGGGTTCTAAGCTTGATTCGGTAATTGCCGGTTTTGCCCTTTTGGCCTATAAAATGAGTTTTACAAAACCTTTTGACCCCAAACCTTTTTCTACTGATCCAATATGATAAATAAATTATTTTAAGCCTTCTTGAATAATAAAAACATCAGCTTTCCTTTGAAAACCCGGAAATGGCTCCAAATCGTCTTTTTAAGCGTTTTTAACGCATAGTATGTATTAAAACTATTTTAAACATATAAGGTTTGGTGCCTACTGATAATTTCAGTAAATTTTTATATTTTAATAGTAAGCAAAATTTTTAAACTCATATTTCCAGTTTTGACCTTTTAGGCTTATGTGAAATTATCAAAATGCCCCTACGGTGCATAGTATGGTAATAATTAATAAATTTCACATATATATGATACCCTACTGTTATAACTTATTAAATTAAGTATTTTTACTGATAATATCAGACCTGTAACTCAGGTTAATATTTAAACTCTTTTATAACCCTTAAAATGACCAAAATGCCCTTACGGGGCATAGTTTGAGTTTAAAAATCATTTCGGGCATAACGGAAGGTATCTTACTGATATCACAACATATTTAAGGCATATTAACTTAGGAAACATGTATATGACTCTTATGGTTACCCGTTACGCATATTTCGCGTTCGGCTCGGTTTATGTAACAAGTTTGCATAAAGTGACCAAAACGGGTCAAACCTCATCATTGTTGCCTCAAAATCCAGAATGTGATTCGTTTACCCATATTATACAAGTCTTCAAACTTGTCGGGTCTAAATCACATTCTAATCCGGTCTTCGCTTAATCATGCGTTTTGAACCGTAAACCTTTCCTTAAAACTAACCGGTCTAAGTTTCAACTTAACTAAGACCCGTTAGGAATCTAATAGGTTAATAAAACCTTCGTTCCAGATTAAGAGCCCCAGTAGAAGTACTTGTGCTTGCTGATTAGAATATACGGCTGAGTATAAATTGACTTGCTAGCTCAGGTAAATACGTTTAACTTATTTTCCCTATACGGGCTTGGGATACGGTATTATAAAAATACCGCTTGGTCGGGTGTAGAAACCTTTTAATCGGAGATGATTAAATTGCATAATCCCGTTTTAATCTGTATTGATTGATAACAAATAACATTAGGGGTTAATGACCGTGTCTTGGATATCCTTGGCTCATTTAAAAAGTGAATGGCCACAACTTAGACAAGGTGTAGGCATAACACCTCCTGTTTCGTATGTAAAAGATATACTCACTCGTAAGGGTGTCTTCTTGTGAGATTATATTTGTGGTGTGTCTATTAATCTTAACCGGCTTGTATAAACACCGGCCCTAAATGTTGGACAAACATGTAAATCGGATACAAGATTTTTATTAATAAAATTGTCCCAAGTTATAAAAAGTTTTTTGTGCCTTGTGCATTCAAATCAATTTTATTAAACCTTTTCAAAATGAGTCAGTTAATTGTATTTACCAGTGTAAACTGACGTATTTTCCAAAAAGGTTAAGTGGCAGGTACTGTACGTAATTGGCTGGGAGATCAGGGCGTTAATAGGGAATCTTGCAAGTTCTGGATGCCTGAAGTCTGTTGAACAGTTTTCTTTTATTTGATCCGCCTGTGTATCCTTTACATACCGTTTGTAATACTTGATATTCTCATTCGGTTGTGATATAATTATCTTTTGCTTCCGCTGTGCATTTAAATTGTGTTGTTTGACTATGATGATATCAACTACGTCACGATACTCCCCACCGGGCCCACCGGTAATACGTGGAAATATCGGGGTGTGACAACTTATTTATTCCAAAAGTCAGGACGAGCATTGCAAACATCTACATGCACTCTCAACTTTGTTAAGAAAAGAAAAGCTTTACGCTAAATTCTCAAAGTGTGAATTTTGGCTACAGGAGGTACAATTTTTAGGACACCAGGTGAATCACGAAGGTATTCACGTAGACCCTTAAAAAATAGAAGCAATCACGAAATGGAAGGTTCCGCAATCAGCTATGGAAGTTAGAAGTTTTCTAGGATTAGTTGGATACTATAGGTGATTCATTAAGGATTTTTCCAAGATAGCAGTACCATTAACTAAGCTAACTTGTAAAGCAGTTAAGTTTGAATGGGGACCTAGACAAGAGGAAGCTTTTAAGGTTTTAAAGCAAAAGTTAACAAATGCCCCAATTCTAGCATTACCCGGAGGAACAGAGGATTTTGAAGTTTATTGTGATGCTTCTAAGCTAGGATTAGGATGTGTGCTAATGCAACGCAAAAAAGGTAATTGCATATGCCTCAAGGCAATTGAAAAATGCATGAAGAAAATTATACGACTCATGACTTAGAATTAGGAACGATAATTTTTGCCCTTAAGATTTGGAGACATTATCTGTATGGAAGTAAGTTTACTGTTTATACAGATCATAAGAGTTTAAGATATCTATTTGGGCAAAAAGAATTAAACATGAGACAATGAAGATGGATGGAAATTTTAAGTGATTACGACTGTAATATTCAATATCACGAAGGAAAAGCAAATGTAGTCGCAGATGCCCTAAGTCGTAAGTATCATGAAAAGCAAAGGCGAGTTCGTGCTCTTAGATTTAATCTTCAAGTAGATTTAATGGAACAACTGAGGAATGTTCAAGAAACAACAATCAAGGATGATGCTGAAGGAATGAAAGGAAGGATAAAGGAATTAGAGCAAGGAATTGATGGAATTTGGAAATTCCATAAGAAAAGGATTTGGGTACCTAAGCAAGGAAATTTAAGAGATCAGATTTTAGAGGAAGCCCATAAATCTAGATATACCATGCACCCTGGGAACAACAAGATGTACCAAGATTTAAGAAATAACTTCTGGTGGATAGGAATGAAAAAGGACATAGCTAGATATGTATCAAAGTGTTTGACTTGTTCACAAGCTAAAGCAGAGCACCAGAAACCTTCAGGATTACTCCAACAATTAGAAATGCCTGTATGGAAATAGGAACTAATAACAATGGACTTTGTTACTAAATTGCCCAAAACCAGGAAAGGTAACGTTGCGATTTGGGTAATTATAGATAGATTAACCAAATCAGCTCATTTTCTACCCATGAAGGAAACTTTCAGCATGGAAAGATTAACTAAGTTATACATAGACGAGGTAGTATCCTTATATGGAGTCCCACTCTCTATTGTATCGGATAGAGATAGTCGTTTCACTTCGCATTTCTGGACAAGTTTTCAAGAAGCCATGGGGACCAGACTAAACTTGAGCACTGCATACCATCCCCAAATCAACGGAAAAAGTGAAAGGACAATCCAAACCCTGGAAGACATGCTTAGGGCATGTGTAATAGATTTTGGTGGAAACTTGGATGACCACTTACCCTTAATTGAATTCTCCTATAACAATAGTTATCATGCGAGCATTGAAGCTGCCCCATTCGAAGCACTGTATGGACAGAAGTGTAGAACTCCCATTTGCTGGGCGGAAATAGGAGAAAATCAATTATCAGGTCCTGAAATTGTACAAGAAACCACCGACAAAATAACTCGAATAAAGGAAAGACTAAAAACGGCTCGAGATCGCCAGAAAAGTTATGCAGACAATCGACGCAAGCCACTGGAATTTCAAGTTGGAGACAAGGTACTCTTGAAAGTTTCTCCTTGGAAAGGGGTAGTTCGGTTCGGAAAGAAAGGAAAGTCAAGTCCAAGGTACGTAGGACCATTCCCAGTAATCCAGCGGATAGGACTAGTTGCCTATCGTTTACAACTACCAGAAGAGCTAGCCTGGGTACATGACGTATTTCATGTATCCAACCTCAAGAAATGTCTACCTGACGAATCCCTGGTAGTACCTCTTCAAGACATAGAGGTAAATGAGAAGTTAAAATTTATGGAGAAATCACTTCAGATAGAAGAAAGAAAGGTCAAGTTTCTCAAGCACAAACGACTAGTGCTGGTCAAAGTCAAGTGGGATTCAAAGAGAGGACCGAAGTACACTTAGGAGCTGGAATCAGAAATGAAACGGAAATATCCCTACTTGTTCCAGTAAATCTCGAGGACGAGATTTTAATAAGGTGGGGAGGATGTAACAACTCTCGCCAAAATTATTATTTCTTATTTTATTAATGTCCATTAGGAAACCCTAATTGAGACACCCACGTAGTCTAGCATGGCCCATAAAATTTTCAGAACAGTTGGAACTAGGATCAGGGCCCCCTAAAACTTAAGGGGGGTATCCCCTAATTGATAATTATCTTCATAAAACGTTGTACAAGTCGAATTTTGTCGAAATTTTGACTCACCAGGGCTATGTGGACATGAGGCTACCCTACCCTAAAAGGGTAGCCGTCACGCCACGCGACAGCCTGTCGCGCCACGCGACAGGGACCATTTTTCAGTATAAAGTCCAGGGGTTTGGCACTTGCATGGCTGCGTTGTTTCGACGGTCAAATTCATTTTGTACATTGAGTTATTCACTTTTTCGTTCAAAAACACACACCAGCACGAATCTCTGCTACGACAACAGGGTAATAACTCGATCACTGCTACGATACAATGTCCGATCGATTGAAACCGATCCGATGGATGTTTAAGTGCTGCCCGAATACGGGCTATACTTTGTCATTCGTTGTGAGGGTTTTGATTTCGTGAGATTATCGTAAATGTTGTATTAAGTTACTGACCTAGTTTCGTGTGCATTGTTATTTACCTAGGTTACAAGACTAAATCAGTAGGCAAGGTTCTGTCCAGTTAAACTTGCAATGTGAGTCATTCTCTTTTTATCAGATTGCTTTACAAATCCCTAAATGTTTTACAGTTATATTTTGCAGTGATTAAGTCTTTGCTAATCTTTAATTACTGCCAGTATGTGGGGGGTTTTGTGCACATTACTACTAACGATTTATCACTTTAGGTGGGCGAGCCTAATTAGTGATATGCCCACGGTCATAGATTCGGTCGAGTGACAGCTGAACCAGTTAATTATATGATAGGGGCAAATATAAAAACTCTTAATGCTGTAAATTTATAACAATGTGTCTTTTGTGCAAATTGAGTGACTAGCCAGTATTTCCCCACTGATAAAATCTTTTAAAAACATGTTTCAGGTGACTTACTGTGAATCAAGGAAAAGTGCTAGGTAGCACTAAAAAGCTTGAAGATGTGGCTCAATAAAATAAATAAACATGTTTTGTAAAACAAGGGATTTCCTTGTGAAATTCCCTTTATTGTAAATTATGGGGTTTGTCCCAAATTGTGAAATAAAATAATTGGGCATTTTCAGTTTAAAAGATCCGGTCAAATATTTCCACTGCCAAATTAAATAATAAATACCACAGGTTTCTGTCCCGCGGCCTCTGGACCGGGTCACACCGGGCCGGGGGCCGTGACAGTTTAATTTCGTCATACAAGACTGTAGTAGTATATATACACAGACTTATACCCACATAAGTGACATCAAACAATCCGCCAAACGTATAAATCAATTCATACAGCAGCAAGCATGCATAAATAGATAAATATTGATGTGTCATAAGATATTCACCGAGTCTTTATACATATTAGGACAACTTGTTACATCTTTGTTTGCGAGATAAACAAAGTGCATAAGGGTTACATCACCCCATAGTACAAGTTTAATATATGTAAAGGACAAAATATCTTTCTTCACATTGGCGGTTCTTGTCTTTATACCCTAAATCATTACTCCAATAGAGCATTTAATAGGCTGGGGGAGGGGTGAGGGTGTTCACGTTTGACCTTTTCTTGTGCTGAAAGAATCTCTTATGATACGTGACAAGACTTGCTGTGGTTTCTGTGCACTGAATTTCATAATTATGTATGCATCCATAATTACGTAATTCCTTGCTGTCTGCACAGTTCGTTTCATCATCGGATCACTTTCTTCAGATAGGCCACTGCTTTCAGGCGAAGACACGAGTACCTGAGATATTCTATTTCTAGTATATGTATATATTAATTATCACACATAGTTGCAAGTAATTTCTAGTCAAAGACAAGTGCTACTCCAGTGCACCCTAAGTTTCGTAGTGTCCTTACTTGACTCCTTGAAAATAGTTTCAGGTAGTGGATGTCGCGGAACGTTTTATGCAATGAAAACTTTTGAAAAATTGTTTTCATGAGAGGATCCTAAAGATTGTAGTGTAGACTCGAGAGGGAATCCTGGTTCACTACAATCGCAGCTCTGATATCAATCTGTCACACCCCTTTCTAAGGCGGAAGCACGAGGTGTGATCTTGAAAGGTTCTCATTGCATACGAAAGGTAAACTTACTACATGCTCGTAAAATAACTCCAAATGCCATCATCATTGAATATTTTAAAACGTAACATAGGTTAAGTGTTTACATCACAAGACAGCTTATTGTCTAAAAGTTTACAAATTTATTTAAAAGACGGACATCGAGAAGTTGGTTCTTATATTCCACATAGGATGAAATATAATAACAAATTCCCGCAAAAACCGTCATCGGAGTCTTGACACAAGATAGCTAATAACATAAACAACATCCAAGAGCAAGAGTATGACCGCACGCACATCCACTTTAGTTACCTGAAATACATGTGAGTTTTTGGAAAACCGTCAACATAATGTTGCTGTGAATTCATGCAGTTTTTGTATTGAACGTTTGTATACATGAATGAAAACATGGTATGTAATTTGTATGAAACAAGTATTTCTGTAAATATAAGGAAATCGAGATCGCTAATGGTTTGCAAGGCCATTAACATGTGACACGACATAGGAACCATCCAAACCATAGGCATTTTTAGTTGTCGAATCCACGACTGTCGATTCACGACTAGAGACACAAAAGCACTGCTTGGTACTAGAATGATGTAACAACCCTCGGTAACACCAACACGTTTATAATATTTTCCGACACCCTATTATATCTTAAAATATCCTTATATGTCTTGTATTACAACCCGTATGTGAAAACCGAGCCCGAAATATGTTATAATATATAAAATAAATTAAAAACAATAATTATTAAGTTGAGGCGGGCCGCGTAGACCCACCCCAACCTTTCACGCAGGCGGTATCAGGGTTAAACCTGATATCGTTGATTCCTTTAGTTAACGCGGGCCACGTTAGAGTCCTTTTAAGTGTACGCGGGCTGCGTGAGATCAAATTAGTGGCAGCACCCCAGGCCGACACGTGTCATCATCGTGTCGAGCCTAGTAGATGACCCGGATAAGCTATTCTGTTGACCAGGGTTGACGCGGGCCGCGTAACCCTGGCCTGTGCTTTACGCGGGCCGCGTGGAGACCAAATTCAGCAACTATAAATAGAGGCCATCAGATCTCAGTCGAACTCGTTCACATTTCAATTCTCAAATCTCAATTTCTGTAGAAGAGATATTATAGTCGGGTATTATACCCCTAATTAGTGAGGTTCTGCTCCGTTGTAAGTATTATAACCCCAGTTTCGTAATAGTTACGCTGCCCGATTGATTTAGGGTTCCGTAACAACTGTCGTGGTTCTGCCCGACGTAGTTGTTGGAATGCCGTCTCGGGGAGGGTATCATTAATAATTTCAACGGGTTATGATACTAACCAATGTACATTTGTATAAATTATAGATTATATCCAGGAAATCCTTAAGCAAAGTCTAACATAGTAATGTGAGTTTATCCGCTTTTTGTAAACCATTTTGTGAACTGTTTTACAAAACCTTAAATGCTTTACAATATGATTAAGCAGTGATTGAGTCTTTGTAGTTCTTCACTTACTGCCGGTATGTTGGGGTTTTGTATACAAAATTTACTACACTGTGAGTAGTAAGTCGGGATGACAATACGTTACCGTTGGACAATGAGTTAGCCAATGGGTAATATGACCCACAAGTCAGGATTGACAGTACTAATGGAGTAATTGTGTAGACATAAACAATGTGATCGCTCTCAATACTGTTCACTGTGACTTTTTATTTAAACTTGATTAAACTGAGATTCACTCACCAATATTTCCGACTGACAAATGTTTTTAAAACACGTTTCAGGTAACCCAATGTGACAGCCAATTAGTAAAAAGCCAGCTGGAGAGCACTGAAGGCTTGGGAAAATGTGGCTATAAAAGTTACCAAATAAACGGTGTTTTAAATTTAAATAAAATAGGGTTTATCCCTATAAATGTATTGTAATAAGAAACTTGGGTTTTACCCATGTGATTATTAATATTAAATGAGGTGGTTTTACTCTGATAAACATTTTCTAACTACGGTCCTGATGTAAATTCCGCTGCAAAACTAAATAACTGATACCACCGAAACTCTGAGCTCGCGTCCGCCCGTTCCGGAGAATAAGGGATCGGGGGTTGCGACAGAAGGTGGTATCAGAGCCTAGCCACTGGTCTGAGCCAAAGAAGTGTTCTGCTGACATTTAAATTCTAAATTTTGTGTTAGGAAATAAATTACGGAAATACGTGCATAACTGTATTTATTTGTTATGTGTTATTTGACTATCTGTTAGTTTACAGTATAAGTGATCAAGGACCCTCAGACATAAATTGTCAGTTGTCTGATTCACCTAGGAGTGAAGGTACCTCTTCACAGCCTGCCCTCTCTGGGTATACTGATGATCAGGAAGAAGGAGTGTTTTCTTTTAGAGCTCAGTCAGAAGAGCCATTCCCTAATAAGAAACGAGGATGCTTCAGTAAGGATGCCTTTGCTCGTAGGAAGAGAATGCGAAAGTTGCAACAGCAAAGAGTTCTAGCAGCTGCTAAGCGAGAGTCAGATGCCCATACACAGGATATGCTTAATAGAAGCCTAGCTAATTTCCATATCCTAGCTACAACTGCTGCCGACCCAAGTCTGGAACAACTAGTAGCCCCACAACCCCAAATCCCAGAACAACCCATGGAGATAGAAAACCCTGAAAACCAGGTGGAAATGCATGACTTTAACCCAGAAGAAATCCCTAGGGTACCTGCACCAAACCCCCTAGACCCAAATTACGACCCCTGGTGGGATGAAAATAGGGACTTTGTGCAACGTTACTCTATCCCGGAAGACACACCTATAGGAGCCTATTTAGGTATGGACCCTTTAGATCCCTATTACCATGATAACTACATCAGGGAAATCTTAGAGGATCCTTACCGATTTCAGGCACTTTTACCCCCATATCAGGAACCAGCACCCCAGATTCCAAACCCAGTCTTAGAACCTGCACCCCCAATGAGTGCAGAAAACGTCCAAGAACCTAGGACTTTCGGGGAGGAAATTTTAGAGAGCAGTGAGAGAATGAGACAGGTGGGAGAGCGTCTCGTATGGAAATACGATGAACACAATATGGATTTCTGGATAAATCCATATCCTTGAAATAAGATGGTGAAATGATAGTAATAATAATAATAATAAAATATAATAAAAATAAAATAAAATATGTGTGTACGGATGCATATTACTATTAGTGTAATTTTTCTTTCTGTTGGTATTGTAATCTTTATTTCAGTACTAGTGTGTAATAGACGCATAGTATATGAAAATAGAGTACAAGTCGCAATGATTGACGCTTTTGGTTAAATTGTGTGTCATATGATTAACTATATTGCTTATCATCTTGTGATATTAATATGGGATAAATGTTTAAAATTCAGATGGCCGACGAAGAAAATCAAGGAAATCTGAATAACGATAACCAGAGTAACATTAACGTGGTTAATGAAAATCCAAGCATCAATAACAATGGAAACCAGATGGATAATAGTGCTATCCAACACATAGTGGCATAAGGAATTATAGATGCAATGACATTTATTCTTCAAACTGTTAAAGATGCTGATAATAAAAGTAAACATAGCAGTAAGCGACCAATTGAACCAGAAAACAGCGTGAACAATGGACCAGTACTTCAAATGCCCATTCCCAAAAGAAGAAGAATCATGCCTTATGGTTAATCTTATAAGGAATTCTGGTCTTGTAAACCAATGGAATTCTCGGGCAACGAAGGGGCCATTACAACCTTACGCTGGATAGAAAAGACTGAGGCAGTCTTAAGGATAAGCAAGTGTGCTGAAGAAGATAAAATATTGTTTGCTTCTAATCTGTTTAAGAATTCAGCGTTAGAATGGTGGAACACTATCCTCCAATCAAGAGGAAGTGATAGAACCTACAATATGGAATGGGAAGAATTTAAGAACAAAGTAGAAAGGAAATTCTGCCCACCCAATGAAAAAGAACAGATAGCAAACAAATTCCTAAACCTTAGGATGACTGGAGTGGATAGTAAGGGGTACACGAAGTTATTCTTTGAATATGCTAGAATAGTGCCAACCCTTGCTTCACCAGAACCAGTGTTAATCTCCCGTTACATCTGGGGATTAATTGGAGAGATTAGACATGTAGTCAAGGTAGCTAGACCTCAAACTATAGAAGAAGCTGTAGAACTAGCAAATACCTTGACAGATGAGTTAATCCGTACTAGAGAAGAAGACCAGAGGAGAAACCTAACCCAAAGGCTTACTCAAGAATTTTGTTCTGGAAATTTTAATCGTAAGAATATGGGTTCTACCTCTGCACCATACTGCAAGGTCTGCAAGAAAAAGCATTCGGGAAAGTGCTCCACTCTCTGTAATTATTGCAAGATGCCAGGACACAAGGAAGAAAATTGCAGGAAGAAATCCAGCAATGGATTGTGCTACAACTGTGGAGAAAAAGGTCATATCAGGCCAAACTGTCCGAAATTGGCCCCAGCTGCAAACAACAAGAATACTAAAAATGCTAGAGCATTAGTACTGACTGCAGAAGAAGCCAAGATGATCCCAGACGTTATAGCTGGTACGTTTTTAGTTAATGATATATTTGCTAAAGTATTATTTGACTCTGGTGTAAACCAAAGTTTTATCAATACTTCGTTTTGCAAAATTCTAAATCAATCATTAACTAAACTACCACAAGAATGTCTGGTAGAAATAGCTAACGGAGAAACTATTAGGATTTCTGAAATCTTGCAGGGAGCAAGAATAGAAATTTTTAACCAAATGTTTATAGCAAACCTATATCCCATGAATTTGGCAGGATTCGATATTGTTTTAGGAATGGATTGGTTAATAGCCAATAAAGCCAATATTTTGTGTGACCAAAAGTCAATTCAAGTAAATTCACCAAAAGGTAAAACGATCACAATTAAAGGAGATAAGCCCTCTAGGTCCACTAAGTTCATCTCTGTGATGAAAACTGCAAGTTCTATAAGAAAAGGTTCTATAGTGTATTTGATTTCCATAATCACTAACACTAAAGGAAAAGATTTAAAAGACATTCCAGTAGTATCTCAGTTTTCAGATGTATTTCCAGAAGAATTGCCAGGGCAACCTCCAGACAGAGAAGTTGAATTCAAAATTCACCTGATACCAGGAACATCCCCGATTGCCAAAGCACCTTATCGTTTGGCACCCGGCGAAATGCAGGAACTGAAGAAACAATTAGATGAATTGTTAGAGAAAGGATTCATACAGCCAAGTTCGTCACCATGGGGAGCGCCGATACTATTCGTTAAAAAGAAAGACGGATCAATGCGTATGTGCATTGACTACCGTGAATTGAACAAGGTCACGATTAAGAATCGGTACCCATTACCAAGAATCGATGATCTGTTTGATCAATTATAAGGAGCTCGATTTTTCTCTAAAATCGATTTTAGGTCAGGATATCATCAATTAAAGGTACAGGAAGATGACATTCCTAAAACCGCATTTAGAACAAGGTATGGACATTATGAATTTATTGTCATGCCATTTGGTTTAACCAATGCCCCAGCTGCATTTATGGACATGATGAACCGAATATGTAAGCCGTATTTGGATAAATTCATAATTGTTTTTATAGATGATATTCTAATTTACTCTAAGAATAAAGAGGATCATGCAAAACATTTGCACGCACTTTTAAGTCTATTAAGAAAGGAAAAGCTTTATGCTAAATTTTATAAGTGTGAATTTTGGTTAGAACAGGTACAATTCCTTGGACACCTAGTCAATCATGAAGGAATTCATGTAGATCCAACAAAGATCGAGGCAATTGCTAAATGGAAAACCCCTGAATCACCAACCGAGGTTAGAAGTTTCTTAGGATTGGCCGGTTATTATAGAAGATTTATTCAAGATTTTTCTAGAATAGCCATTCCTTTAACTAAGCTAACCTGTAAATCTGTTAAGTTTGAATGGGGAGTAAAACAAGAAGAAGCTTTTAAAATTCTTAAGCAAAGATTAACCCATACACCCATATTAGCGTTACCAAAAGGAGCTGAAGACTTTGTAGTCTATTGCGATGCTTCTAAATTAGGTTATGGATGTGTGTTGACGCAACGCCAAAAGGTTATAGCTTACGCATCTAGACAACTTAAGAATCATGAAGAGAATTATTCAACCCATGATCTAGAACTAGGAGCTATAATTTTCGCTCTTAAGATATGGAGACATTACCTTTATGGTAGTAAGTTTACCATATTCACTGATCATAAGAGTCTAAGATATATCTTCAAGCAAAAAGAGTTGAATATGATACAAAGACGTTGGATGGAATTGCTTAATGACTATGATTGTGATATCCAGTATCATGAAGGAAAAGCAAATGTAGTGGCAGATGCTTTAAGCCGAAAGTATCATGAAAAGCCAAGAAGGGTACGTTCTCTTAAATTAAATTTACAAGTAGATTTAAATGAGCAAATAAGAGAAGCACAAGAATCAGTAATCAAGGATGATTCTGAAAAATTAAAAGGTATGCTAAAGGAATTAAAACAAGGAACATATGGAATTTGGAGATTCCATGAAAAGAGACTGTGGATACCTAAATTAGGAAACCTACGTCATCATATTTTAGAAGAGGCCCATAAGTCTAAATATACGATGCACCCAAGAAGTGATAAAATGTACCAGGATTTAAGGAAATATTTCTGGTGGATAGGAATGCAGAAAGACATAGCAGCCTATGTTTCTAAATGTTTAACTTGTTCACAAGTCAAAGCTGAACATCAGAAACCCTCAGGTTTGTTACAGCAATTATAAATGCCGGTGTGGAAATGGGAATTGATAACAATGGATTTTGTTACTAAATTACCCAAAACAAGGAAAGGTAATGATACAATCTGGGTGATTGTAGACAGGCTAACTAAGTCAGGTCATTTCCTACCAATGAAAGAAACTTTTAGTATGGAACAATTAGCTAAATTGTATGTAAATGAAATTGTTTCTTTACATGGCATTCCTTTATCAATTGTTTCTGATAGGGATAGCCGATTTACCTCTCATTTTTGGTCAAGTTTCCAAACGGCAATGGGAACCAAGCTAAAACTAAGTACAACTTATCATCCTCAAACAGATGGACAAAGCAAAAGGACAATTCAGACAATGGAAGACATGCTTAGATCTTGTGTAATTGATTTTGGAGGTAATTGGGACGATCACTTACCTTTAATAGAATTTTCTTATAATAACAGTTATCACACAAGTATCAATGCTGCACCATTCGAAGCACTTTATGGAAGAAAGTGTCAAACCCCAGTCTGTTGGGCATAAATTGGGGAAAAGCAACTATCTGGACCTGAGATAGTGCAAGAAACAACTGGTAAAATTATTCAAGTCAAGGAACGACTGAAAGCCGCACGTGATCGACAAAAGAGTTATGCCTATAACCGGCGCAAGCCATTAGAATTTCAAATAGGAGATAAAGTATTGTTAAAAGTCTCTCCTTGGAAAGGAGTGGTAAGATTCATAAAAAGGGGAAAACTAAGTCCAAGGTATATTGGACCTTTTGAGATTATTAGAACAATAGGACCTGTAGCCTATCAGCTACAACTGCCAGAGGAAATGGCAGGAATACATGATGTGTTTCATATATCTAATCTCAAAAAGTGTTTAGCTGATAAATCACTGATAGTTCCTCTTAAGGATATAGAGGTAAATGAACAACTCAAATTTGTAGAAAGGCCTCTACAGATTGAAGACAGGAAAGTCAAAAATCTCAAGCATAAAAGACTAGTTCTAGTCAAAGTAAAGTGGGACTCCAAAAGAGGACCAGAGTACACATGGGAGCTTGAATCAGAAATGCAAAAGAAATATCCGCATTTGTTTCAATAGATCTCGAGGACGAGCTCTAAAACAAGGTGGGGAGGATGTAACAACCCTCGGTAACACCAACACTTTCATAATATTTTCCGACACCCTATTATATCTTAAAATATCCTTATATGTCTTGTATTACAACCCGTATGTGAAAACCGAGCCCGAAATATGTTATAATATATAAAATAAATTAAAAACAATAATTATTAAGTTGAGGCGGGCCGCGTAGATCCACCCCAACCTTTTGCGCGGGCGGTATTAGGATTAAACCTGATATCGTTGATTCCTTTAGTTAACGCGGGCCGCGTTAGAGTCCTTTTAAGTGTACGTGGGCCGCGTGAGATCAAATTAGTGGCAGCACCGCAGGCCGACACGTGTCATCATCGTGTCGAGCCTAGTAGATGACCCGGATAAGCTATTCTGTTGACCAGGGT
The DNA here is from genome assembly GCA_030545235.1 of Helianthus tuberosus. NCBI lineage: Eukaryota > Viridiplantae > Streptophyta > Magnoliopsida > Asterales > Asteraceae > Helianthus > Helianthus tuberosus. The sequence goes on from CM060442.1 coordinate 154,979,794, forward strand.
TGACGCGGGCCGCGTAACCCTGGCCTGTGCTTTACGCGGGCCGCGTGGAGACCAAGTTCAGCAACTATAAATAGAGGCCATCAGATCTCAGTCGAACTCGTTCACATTTCAATTCTCAAATCTCAATTTCTGTAGAAGAGATATTATAGTCGGGTATTATACCCCTAATTAGCGAGGTTCTGCTCCGTTGTAAGTATTATAACCCCAGTTTCGTAATAGTTACGCTGCCCGATTGATTTAGGGTTCCGTAACAACTGTCGTGGTTCTGCCCGACGTAGTTGTTGGAATGCCGTCTCGGGGAAGGTATCATTAATAATTTCAAAGGGTTATGATACTAACCAATGTACATTTGTATAAATTGTAGATTATATCCAGGAAATCCTTTAGCGAAGTCTAACATAGCAATGTGAGTTTATCCGCTTTTTGTAAACCTTTTTGTGAACTGTTTTACAAAACCTTAAATGCTTTACAATATGATTAAGCAGTGATTGAGTCTTTGTAGTTCTTCACTTACTGCCGGTATGTTGGGGTTTTGTATATAAAATTTACTACACTGTGAGTAGTAAGTCGGGATGACAATACGTTACCGTTGGACAATGAGTTAGCCAATGGGTAATATGACCCACAAGTCAGGATTGACAGTACTAATGGAGTAATTGTGTAGACATAAACAATGTGATCGCTCTCAATACTGTTCACTGTGACTTTTTATTTAAACTTGATTAAACTGGGATTCACTCACCAGTATTTCCGACTGACAAATGTTTTTAAAACACGTTTCAGGTAACCCAATGTGACAACCAATTAGTAAAAAGCCAGCTGGAGAGCACTGAAGGCTTGGGAAAATGTGGCTATAAAAGTTACCAAATAAATGGTGTTTTAAATTTAAATAAAATAGGGTTTATCCCTATAAATGTATTGTAATAAGAAACTTGGGTGTTACCCATGTGATTATTAATATTAAATGAGGTGGTTTTACTCTGATAAACATTTCCTAACTACGGTCCTGATGTAAATTCCGCTGCAAAACTAAATAACTGATACCACCGAAACTCTGAGCTCGCGTCCGCCCGTTCCCGAGAATAAGGGATCGGGGGTTGCGACAAATGACCAAGAGTGTGGCTGCCTGAAACCCATTAGATCTAACCTTTTGTTCCGCGGTCTTGGTATGTAACTGATTAATGGTGCTTATAACACCCTATTCGTGACATGATCTAAAGTATCATTTCTTAGTTTTTGTATTCAATATACCATAGCACATGTATTTTCCCCAAGTTAGAAAACAAGTAAAAGTTTAAAAGTGGGGACATGAACTCACAAATTTGCGTATCCTGCGCCGTAAACTTAACCGGTTGGTTTTATAGCGTCGTGACCTATACGTGTTTTATTAAAAGTACAAGTCACCATCTTTTATGTATGTATTCTTTGTTGTTAAAAATAATTTATAATTTTTAACTATGTATCTTACTTATATTATTTTCCCAAAAATAAATATAAGTATTTTGTATTTTTTACCCGAGTTATATAATTTCGTCCAAAAATATATTTTAAGTTCATAACTTGTCCAAGTTAAATAATGTGTTAAGAAATATATTTTCATAAATATATTTTCTTGTATTTGTCTATGCATGTTGTATGTGTATTTTTGTATTCTTACTCCTTAGGAGTATTTAGTGTATTTTCAAGTCCTAATACACTATTACATATAATATATATTATACGTGTTTTATTAACGTTTGAATCATTGTTTAATCATCAACGATCCTGTATCCTGGGCCATCAAACTGGTATCAAAGCATTAAGGAAGAAAAACTGATTGGCACCTCTGTGTTGTCGCTAACCCCCAAACACAATCTGCAAATTATATTGCGATCCTGATCATGCTTGGTTTATTAAAAACCGAATATAACTCATTCAGTATAACACATCGTATTCAATCTATTTATTGCATATTGGATTAGATTACATAATATTTATTATGCCGCTATACAAAAATTAACTTATATATAGGAACGAACACGTCAAATTGCAAAGCGGCCCAAACTTTTTCCGTTGTGGACCGTATGCGAACCGACGTAATTCTCAGAACCGGTGGAATTTTCCTTTTGTAATACTTGGAAGCGGTACTTCATATCACAGAAGTCGCAATGATTTGTGCAATCGGCATTTTAGTCCTGTAAAAAGCATAATCAAGTCCAAAGTATTAACGATCTGAATCAGATCAAAAACTCGCCCAACATCATCCAAATCGGAAAAAAAAGGACCGACTTGCTGACGGCACGGGCTGCGTCGGACGGCGGTGGCGGAGCGGTGTCGAAGAGGGCGAAATTGGTGGAAGATCGGCACGGGATATTGAAGTGGTCGTGCGTGAAGGTGAAACGGTGGTGAAGTTGGTGAACCATAAGAAAGGTTGTGGTGGTGATCGTTTTGTGTGGGAAAGATGGTTTTGTTTGGCAAAATAAAAACCAGGGGAATGGGAAATATCTTTTATTTTTTAGTGTCATTTCCGATGAAAAATATGTATAATACAATTGAATTGTTTGGTCTATTAGGTGGTTAATTTTGATATATTTTCAAAAACTACTACATGATAAAAACTAAAGAGAAAAAGAGATAAACTGAATTCCATTCTTCATTCTATTCAACATTACAATATATAGAGATAAACATAACTGTAAACCCTAAAGCCCATAAGTAATGGGTTGGGCCTAAAATGTCTGGTTTATAACACTCCCCCTCAGACATTTGGAATTATACACAGTTTAACAACATACTTCAGGATGATGTTAAATATGTACTTCAGGACCTGAATAAATAAACTGATACTACTGGATCAGCTATGCTGCCTCATTAAAAACCTTACTAAGAAAACCCAGTGGGACAAAACTTAGTTAAGGGAAAAAGAGTACAACGTGTATAATTCTCCCCCTGAATTCAACAAACATCTTTTAATCTACGAAGACCGATCTTGTGTGATAGCTGCTCGAAACTGCTTCTAGGTAAATATTTTGTAAACAGGTCTGCTAGATTTTCACTTGACTTGATCTGACGAACATCGATTTCCCCTTATTTCTGCAAGTCATATGTTGAGAAGAACTTTGGTGAGATGTGCTTTGTTCGATCACCCTTGATATAACCTTCTCTGATCTGAGCTATGCAAGCAGCATTGTCTTCATAGATAATTGTCGGCTCCTTCTTGATCTGTTCTAATCCGCATGCTTCTTGTATGTGATTAATCATTGATCTCAACCACATGCATTCTCGACCAGCATCATATAGTGCTATCAATTCAGCATGATTTGATGATGTTGCTGTAAGTGTTTGCTTAGTTGACTTCCAAGAAATTGCTGTGCCATCGTATGTGAATACATAACCTATCTGAGATTTTGCTTTGTGAGGATCTGATAGATATCCGGCATCAGCATACCCAACAAGCTGGGACTTTTGATCTTTCTGATAGAAAAGACCTAAGTCTTGTGTCCCGCAAATATACCGGAATATATGTTTTACATCATTCCAGTGTCTACGTGTTGGATTCAAACTGTATCTCGCTAGTACATGTACTGCAAATGCAATGTCAGGTCTTGTGTTATTTGCGAGATACATAAGGGCACCGATCGCGCTTAAGTATGGTACTTCTGGACCAAGTACTTCTTCGCCTTCTTCTTGGGGGCGATAAGGATCCTTGTGTGGATCTAACGGTCGGACAACCATAGGTACACTAAACAGATGTGCTTTATCCATATTGAAACGTACTAACATCTTCTGGATGTAGTTTGATTGATGGACAAATGTGCCATTGCACAGATACTCAAATTGTAGTCCGATACATAATTTCGTCATACCAAGATCTTTCATTTCAAATTCCTTCTTTAACAATTGAGCAGCTTTCTCTATCTCTTCAAGAGATCCGATGATATTGATTTCATCAACATAGACTGCTATTATAGTGAAATTTGAAAGTGTTCGTTTTATAAAGACACATGGACTGATTACATCAGACTTGTATTCTTCCTTTTCGAGATATTCACTAAGTCGATTGTACCACATACGACCAGATTGTTTGAGACCATATAAAGATCTCTGGAGCTTTATAGAACACATTTCTCGAGGTGTTGATTTTAATGCTTCAGGCAATTTTAATCCTTTAGGGATTTTCATGTATATGTCATTTTCAAGTATCCCGTATAAGTATGCGGTGTTGACATCCATTAGTCTCATATGAAGTCCTTTAGAGATTGTGAGGCCGATTAGGAACCTAAGGGTTATCGCATCCACTACAGGGGAATACGTTTCCTCATAATCAACTCCTGGGATTTGGGAAAACCCTTGTGCTACAAGTCGAGCCTTATATCGTACAATCTCATTCTTTTCATTTCTCTTTATTGCAAACACCCATTTATAACCTACTGGTTTGACGTCTATGGGCGTTCGGACTACAGGTCCGAAAACATGTTGCTTTTCGAGCGAATTTAATTCGGCATTTATGGCTTCTTGCCATCTTGGCCAATCATTTCTGTGCATGCACTCTTCTAAAGTTTTAGGTACGTAATTATTTTTATTGATTACATCCGTTGCTATTGCATATGCGAATATATCATCAACACGTGTTTTATTCCGGTTCCACATTGTACTATCTTGTACATAATTAATAGAGATCTCATTTTCGTTCGGTACCGGTTTTTCTTCTGAAACTTCATTTTCCTCTGGATTCATGGTTGTCTCTTCTGGGACATTTACCTCTACCGGGGTTTCACTTATAATCTTTTGTGAGTTTTCACCAACTGCGTTACTTTGCTCTTTTCGTTTTCGTGGGTTTTTGTCTTTGGAACCGATTGGTCTCCCATGCTTTCGTTGTTTAGTAATTGCTTCTGGGATTACTTCAATTCGAGCAGGTGCATTTGATGCTGGTACATGTGACTTTGTCACTCTATTCGTGTCTGTGAAAGCATTTGGTAATTCATTCGCTATTCTTTGCAAATGTATGATCTTTTGGACTTCATATTCACATTGACCACTTCGGGGGTCGAGATTTGCTAGCGATGATGCATTCCACGTTATTTCTTGTGTTACCAGTCTTTCTTTGCCCTTGTCTCCCCCTAAGACTGGGAACATCATTTCATCAAAATGACAGTCAGCATACCGTGCTGTAAATATGTCTCCCGTCATTGGTTCTAAGTATCTAATAATGGACGGGGAGTTAAAACCAATGTAAATATCCAGTCTTCTTTGGGGTCCCATTGTAGTACGTTGTGGTGGCGGTATTGGTACGTATACCGCACAACCAAAAATTCTAAGGTCGGACAAACTTGGTTCTCGTCCGAAGACCAGTTGCAATGGGGAGTATTCATGATCAGCAGTTGGTCTTAATCTAATCAGTGCAGCGGCATGCAAAATAGCATGACCCCATGCAGAAGATGGTAATTTACATCTCATTAAGAATGGTCTAGCAATTATTTGTAATCGTTTAATCAGAGATTCAGCTAAACCGTTTTGTGTGTGAACATAAGGTACTGAATGTTCAACATTGATCCCAATTGACATACAATAGTCATTAAAAGCTTGAGATGTGAACTCTCCCGAATTATCCATCCGGATGTTTTTAATTTGATTATCCGGGAAATTTGCTCTCAATTGTATGATTTGAGCTAAAAGTCGGGCAAATGCTACATTTCGAGTAGCTAAAAGGCTCACGTGTGACCACCTTGAGGATGCGTCAATTAAGACCAAGAAATAGCGGAATGGTCCACACGGAGGATGAATGGGCCCACAAATATCCCCTTGGATTCTTTCTAGAAATGATGGGGTTTCATGTATCAATTTAGTTTGTGATGGCCGAGTTATAAGTTTGCCCAGAGAGCATGCTGAACATGATAAGTCTTGTGGTAACAAAACTTTTATGTTTTTGAGAGGGTGCCCAGTTGCACTTTTGATTATTAGTCTCATCATTATGCTACCAGGGTGACCTAGACGGTCATGCCATATATTGAATGTGTCTTTATCTAATAGCTTTTGGTTACTCACCATGTATGATTCGATAGGATTGATATTAGTACAATATAATCCAGAGGATAAGGCTTCTAATTGTTCAACAATTGTATCTTTGCCATTTTTGTTGGAAGTAATTTGAAGATATTCAATATTATTTTCAGATATTGTTTTTAGGTGGTAACCGTTTTTTCGAATATCTTTAAAGCTAAGTAAATTTCTTTTGGATTTACTTGAATATAATGCATTATCAATAGTTAATTTGGTACCCGAAGACAATGTTATGTGTGCTCTGCCGGAGCCTACGATAAGGTTACTGACACCAGATATAGTACTAATCGGTGTCTCTGCCGGAGACAACTTAGAGAAAAAATTCATATCTTTGAGAATAGTGTTAGTACTACCGCTATCTACCAGACATTCATCACCAATAATAGCTCTACTGGAGCTATTATACATATTTCTTCAGGAAATAAAAATAAATAAAAGTTAATTCAAAGAAGTAAAATGAAACATTGCAAGAGTTTATAACAAATGCGTTGATATGCCTCAACGAGGTGTTTAGGGGCGTGACATGTGCAGGACCAATGATTTGACATCCCACATTTATAACAAATGTTGCTTTGGTTCCCGCTACTTTTCCCTTTCGAAGGTCGCCCCATATTATGTCGACTCGATTCACTACCACTATGTTTAGTGTTCTGGGACTCTCGATGCCATGTATATCCACGTCCTCGACCACGACCATGACCTCTTCTGGGGCCGCGACCTCTAGCTCTACCTCTACCTCGTCCACTTTGATAATTGGCCACATTCGCTTCATGGAATGGGCTTGCACCGGCGGGTCGCAATTGATGGTTTTGTAGTAGGAGCTTGTTGTTTTGCTCCGCGACCAGAAGACATGATATCAATTCAGAATATTTAGTAAATTTATGTTCCCGGTATTACTGCGACAGGAGTTTGTTTGAGGCATGGAAGGTTGAGAAGGTTTTTTCAAGCATGTCATCATCGGTTATTTTTTTCACCACATAATTTTAACTCAGAGGTAATGCGGAACAAGGCAGAATTATATTCACTGACAGTCTTAAAATCGTGCAGTCGTAAATGAAGCCATTTATAGCGGGCTTTAGGGAGTAAGACCAACTTCTGGTGGTCAAAACGTTCTTTGATGTTTATCCACAATTCAAGGGGGTCCTCAGTTGTCACACCCCGATATTTCCACATATTACCGGTGGGCCCGGTGGGGAGTATCGTGACGTAGTTGATATCATCATAGTCAAACAACACAAATTTAAATGCACAGCGGAAGCAAACGATAGATTTATTTCAACTGAATAAATTGTAATATTAAGTATCACAAAATAGTTGAAACAGATCCACATGCAGATCGAAAGAAAAAGGAAATTGTTCAACAGACTTTAACATCTAGAGCTTGCGAGACTTGATTATTGATGCCTGGAGTAGCCAGCCTATTACGTATAGTACCTGCACTTAGCCTTTTTGGAAAATACGTCAGTTTACACTGGTAAATACAATTAACTGACTCGTTTTGAAAATGTTTTAGAAAATTGATTTGAATGCACATGGCACAAAATTCTATTATAACTTGGGACAATTATTTAAAAATAATCTTGTATACAGTTTTACTTATTTGTCGTCCATTAGGGCTGGTTTGTAGGGCCAGTCTAGATTAACTAACATGCCACAGGTATAATGCCCACAAGGTTGATTCCTTTAAATGGATTACTAGTTTTTACATAATGCAACTGTCAGGTGTACGCCTACACCCCGTGCTTAGGTCGTGGCCATTTCTTTGAATGATGCCAAGGATATCCGGGACATGGTCATTTAACCACCAAAGGCCATACACCAAATAATACAGATTAAAACAGGTTATGTAAATACATTAATCACAATCCGATTTAAATGACTACATACCCGACTAAGCGGTATTATTATAATACAGTATCCCAAGCCCGTATAGGGAAAATAAGTTAAGAGAATTTACCTGAGCTAAATATAAATTCAATCCCACCCGTATATCAATTCAGCAAGTACAGATAGCTTTTACTGGGCTTCTAATCTGGAACGAAGGTTTTTATTAACCTATTAGAATCCTAACGGGTCTTTAATTTAAGCTTAGACTTAGACCGGTTAGTTTTCAAAAGGAAGGCACAGTTCAAACGCATGATAAAGCGAAGACCGGTTTAGAATGTGGTTTTGACCCGACAAGCTTGTATGCTGGTTTAATATGGGTAACTTAAACACATTCTAGATTTGAGATGAAAACGATTAGGTTTGGCCCGTTTCGGCAAAATTATGCAAACTAGTTACATAAGCCGATCCGAACGCGAAAAGTGCGTAACGGGTAACCATATGAGTCATATACAAGTTTCCTAAGTTAATATGCCTTAAATATGTTGTGACATCAGTAAGATATCTTCTATTATGCCCAAAACTGATTTAAACTCAAATTACGCCCCGTAGGGGTATTTTGGTCATTTTAAAGGTTATAAAAGAGTTTAAATATAAATCTGAGTTTTGGGTCTGATGTAATTAGTAAAAATACTTAATTTACTAAGTTATATCAGTAGGGTATTACCTATATGTGAAATTTATCATTTCTAACCAAACTATGCACCGAAGGGGCATTTTGGTAATTTCACCTAAGGTTTAAAGGTCAAATCTGGAAATCTGAACTTAAAACTTTTGCTTACTGCTAAAGTATAAAAATTTATTTAAAACATCAGTAGGTATCAAGTCTTATATATCTAAAATGGTTTTAATACATACTATGCACTTAAAACGCGTAAAAAGGCGATTTTAAGCGATTTTCGGGTTTTATAAGAAAAGCTGATATTTTTATTATTCTAGGAAGCTTAAAATATTCTATCTATCATATTGGATCAGTAGAAAAAGGTTTGGTATCAAAAGGATTGGTAAAACTCATTTTATAGCCTAAAAGGGCAAAACCGACAATTACCGAATCAAGCTTAGAACTCTATGTTATGCTTAGCCTAAAAATAAATAAAAATCTCTAAAAAACCCAAAATATTATTTTATATCAGTAGGTAACAATTTTGGTATCAAAAATCGGGTTTAGATAGGCTATATGCTAATTACGCCATTTAATTACTAAAAAGCTTTCTAATTACGCTATTGAGCGTAACTCTTAATCTAGACCTACAACTAACATCAAATTTTAGGTACAAGTTTATAAATCAGTAACTAAGGTTTCTATTCTTTTACTTTTTCAAAAATCACGTTTTAAGGTCATATGGGCATAATAGTCAACATTTAGGCATTTAACGGAAATATGCATATGAATCGGATAACTAATGAACCAAGTTGTATAATCACAGAGGGTTATACGTATATGAAACCTGGTCCTAATAAGGCTCTAAGACATTTCTAAACTATGCTCTAATGGGTCAGAACTGAAAGTCAAAGCAAAAGTCTACTTTGCGACTTTCGGTTTCGAACCGAGCTTAAACTTAAAATTGTTGAGTTGAACATGTTTAGACATGTTCTTACATTAATTACCAAGTTATATTAATGACAAAACAGGTTGCATAGCTTCTACATTGCTAATTATGCATTAATTTGAAAATAAGCTTTCTGTTGACTTTTTGAGATTAACTTTGACTCGACAATTGACCTAGTTAGAGTGGGAATCAGAGGGTGCCCTTTTAAGGGTTTATTGCCCACATAATTACCCACTCATAGGTACTTTCAATTTGAAATTTGACTGGACAAATTAAGATTAATGACGAAGTCAAATCTTAATTACGATGATTTGACTTTAGACTAATTAACTAAGCAAAACTGAATTAAGGAAGGTTAAGGAAGCTTACAATAGTCCTATGCACGACTAATGACTTCTCGGAAGTGCACTTGAGCTCCCAAAATCTCCAGGAATGAAGTTGTGAGAGTTTCAAGTGAGTGTGCTCAAAGTTGCAACATTGGAGCTCCTTATATACCCATTTTGGCGCAACAAGATCATTCCAACAAAGTCTATGGATGTTCCCTGATCATCTCAAGTGTCCCTAGGTCCTTAAAAACCAACAAACAAGCCCATAGAATCGAAAACCAGACTTTAAAGTCAGTCTAACCGGCTGGAACAGGCAGCTGTGATGCTTTCCTGCATCTGCAGGTCTCACGCGGCCCGCGTAAGGTCCATAGGGGACTTATGCGGCCGGTATGAGGGTCGGGTCCAGGTCACACAACTTTCATTATTTGCATTTTGGCCCCTGATCCTTTTTAAACATGGTTTTAACTTCAAATTTTGCACTTTTGGCCCTCTAACTTGACTTTTAAGGGCTCCAAGATATAAACAAACATCATTAAGTCCTCGGTTAACTTTATGATCACCCGTAAAGCCTTTATTTTCAATGTTGACGCTTTTAACCCCTCGTATACGAATATTGTCATAACTTTCTCATACTTTAACGAAACCTTGTGAAATTTTTATCACTTATTCTCGTGAGTATAATTAATCATTACAAAGCTTCAGGTTTGCTAAAAGGTCACTCAGAGGTATAATTTAAACATGTTGACACATTTAACCCCTGTAGTTTGTAATTCCTCACTTTCTTTCACAATTAGCTTCGTATGATCCATGATTTATTCGTTTAAGGGTATAAACATCATGTAGGGTTATTGAAAGGCATATTTATCCATTGTTGACATTTTGAACCCTTTGTTCACATACTTTCCTTGTTTGTCAACATTAGTTCCTCTAAAGTAATCTTTTACACGTTTAAAGCTCATGACACGTGTCGATACATTATTGGACTTGAATTTACGAGGTGTTACATCCTCACCCCCTTAAAAGAAATCTCGACCTCGAGATTTACTGAAACAAATGAGGGTACTTTTCTTTCATTGTGGACTCTACCTCCCACGTATACTCGGGACCTCTTCGGGCATCCCATTTAACTTTCACAATTGGCACATGCTTCCTTCGAAGCTTCTTAACCTGTCGGTCCTCGGTCGATAAAGGTTTTTCCACAAATTTCAAGCTCTCATCTATGTGCACATCCGTATGTGGTATTACTAGCGATTCATCAGCTTGACATTTCTTTAGATTGCAGATGTGGAATACATTGTGAATACCACTGAGCTCTTCAGGTAAGTTTAACTTATAAGCCACTGTTCCTACACATTTGATGATCTCAAATGGTCCTATATACCTTGGGCTTAACTTACCTTTCTTACCAAATCGCATCACTCCCTTCCCGGGTGACACTTTAAGCAAAACTTTATCACCAACCTCAAACTTCAGAGGTTTACGCCTTTTATCAGCATAACTTTTCTCCCTATCCCTGGCAGCTTTCAGGCGGTCACGAATTTGGACAATCTTGTCCGTTGTTTCAAGGACTATATCAGGTCCTGATAACTGAGCTTTTCCTACTTCTGCTCAACAAATAGGCGTTCTGCATTTCCTACCATATAATGCCTCAAAAGGTGCCGCCTTAATGCTTGTATGGTAGCTATTGTTATAGGAGAACTCGATCAATGGCAGGTGGTTATCCCAACTACCACCTAAGTCAATCACACATGCACGAAGCATGTCTTCCAAAGTTTGGATGGTACGTTCACTCTACCCGTCCGTCTGAGGATGGTAAGCCGTACTAAAATTTAAACGCATGCCCAAAGATTGTTGGAAACTTTTCCAAAAATGTGATGTGTATCTGGTATCTCTGTAAGAGATAATTGACACTGGTACGCCATGCAGAGATACAATCTTATCTACGTACAATTGGGCTAACATGTCGGAGCTATGGGTCTCCTTAATGGGTAGGAAATGTGCTTACTTAGTCAGTCTATCTACGATGACCCATATAGTGTCATTTCCTTTCTTTGTCTTTGGCAACTTGGTGATTAAATCCATTGTCACCATTTCCCACTTCCAGGTGGGAAGTTCAGGCTGTTGTAGCAAACCTGACGGCTTCTGATGCTCAGCTTTAACTTGTGCGCACGTCAAACATTTGGCTACATAGGTAGCTATACACTTCTTCAAGCCTATCCACCAATAGTTTGCTTTCAGATCTTGGTACATCTTGTCAGCTCCAGGATGAACGGAATATTTAGAACTGTGGGCTTCCTGGAGGATAACATCCCGAAGTCCTCCATAAACTGGAACCCATATTCGTCCATTTAACCTCAGGATTCCGTCCTTGTCATAGGATAACTGTTCTTCAGTTACTCCTAGCCTTTCATCAGGATAGTTAGCTTCTAATACAGCTTCCTTCTGTGCAGCTAACAACCTTTCATTCAATCCATTCTTTATCTCAATGCTCTTGGCATTGATTCTTATAGGCTTCACTCTTTCCTTTCGACTTAAGGCATCGGCGACTACATTTGCCTTGCCAGGATGGTATCTTATCTCACAATCATAATCATTCAAAGTTTCCATCCACCGTCGCTGCCTCATGTTTAAGTCCTTCTGATTAAACAAATGTTGAAGGCTCTTGTGATCAGAATAGATCACACACTTAGTTCTATACAAGTAATGCCTCCAAAGCTTCAGTGCGAATACCACGGCACCCAACTCCAAGTCGTGGGTGGTGTAATTCTTCTCATGTACTTTCAATTGTCGAGAAGCGTAGGCAATAACCTTGCCTTTCTGCATAAGCACACATCCCATACCTGTGTGCGATGCATCACAGTATACTACAAATTCTTCTATTCCATCAGGCAATGTTAATACTGGTGCATTGCTCGGCTTTTGTTTAAGGATGTCAAAGGATTCCTGCTGCCTAGGGCCCCAGTCAAACTTAATATTCTTACGCATCAATGAAGTTAGGGGTGCAGCAATCCTTGAGAAGTTTTCAATAAATCGCCTATAGTATCCTGCCAAACCTAGAAAACTACGAATCTCTGTAGGCGTCTTTGGCTCCTGCCAATTTATGACAGCTTCAACTTTAGCGGGATCTACTTGGATACCACGCTCACTAACTACATGTCCAAGGAATTGGACTTCACGAAGCCAGAATTCAAACTTCGAGAACTTGGCATAAAGCTTCTCCTGCTGAAGTAGTTCCAGAATGCATCGAAGATGCTTCTCATGGTCGGCCTGATTCTTTGAATAAATCAGAATGTCGTCAATGAAGATGATAACAAATTTGTCTAGGTAGGGCTTGCAGACGCGATTCATGAGATCCATGAATGTGGCAGGTGCATTAGTGAGCCCGAAAGGCATCACTAGGAACTCGTAATGACCATAATGAGTCCTAAATGCAGTCTTGTGTACATCTTCATCTTTAACCTTCAGTTGATGATAGCCTGACCTCAAATCAATCTTAGAAAAGTAGCTTTCCCCTTGCAATTGATCGAACAGATCGTCGATCCTGGGCAAAGGATATCTATTCTTGATAGTGACCTTATTAAGCTCACGGTAATCGATGCATAGACGCATCGATCCATCCTTCTTTTTGACGAACAGGATTGGCGCTCCCCAAGGAGACGAACTAGGTCTAATAAAACCTTTGGCCAGAAAATCATCTAGTTGTGTCCTCAACTCCTTCATTTCCGTTGGTGCCAACCTATAAGGCGCTCTCGCAACAGGCGCTGCTCCAGGGATGATGTTAATTCTGAATTCTACTTGCCTATCTGGTGGCAAACCAGGTAGTTCTTCAGGGAATACTTCGGGATATTCAGAAATGACTGGAATATCTTCAATCTTGGGCTTCTGCTCATCAATAGTTACCTGTGCCATATAAATGACACAACCCTTCTTCAGATATCTGGATGCCTTGAGCATAGACACTTGCTCAGGCAGTCCATACTGGGTACCTCCCTGAATGGTAAGTGGCTCACCAGACGGAGTCTTGATCACCACTTGCTTCTTATTGCAGACGATCTGGGCTTGGTTATGGGATAACCAGTCCATGCCTATAACTATGTCAAAACCGGCTAACTTCAAAGGAAGTAGGGACAATGGAAAAGAGTGGTTCCTAATGGATATGAAACATCCATCTAACATGGTTGACGCGGTTTCTAAGGTACCATCAGCTAATTTGACCTCATATTTCACACTTTGGGTTTTAACAAGTAAATTAAGCAATTTACAAAACTTATTATCTACAAACGACTTATCAGCTCCTGAATCAAATAGCACTCTTGCATAAACATCATTTATGAGGAAGGTACCCGTGATCACATTGTCATCCTGAACAACTTCCTTTGCATCCATCCGGAAGACCCTTGCATTGGTCTTCTTGGCTTCCTCAGGCTTTTTAGCGTATTTAGGGCAGTTGGTCTTAATGTGCCCTTTTCATTGCAGTTGTAGCACGTGGCATCCTTAATTTTCTTGCAATCCACAGTCTTGTGCTCTTTAGACTTGCATACCCCACATGTAGCTGGTCCTGACTGAGACTTGGACTCAAGTCTGCATTTTCCAAAGTGGCGTTTTTGGCAAGTCGTGCACTTTGGCTTCTCCTCTATTCGTTGACTAGTCTTTCCAGACCCAAACTTCTTGGAATCAGTGTTTCCCTTGTGCTTCTTCTCCGACCCTCGTGAGTTATCATCATCACGCTTTCTCTTACCTTCTTCAGAATTTTTAAGCGATCTTAATCTGACCGCATCTAATGTAAGAGACAGAGTTAAATCAGCTGCTGATCTAAAAGTAGCAGGTCTCGATGCCTTAACACTGGCCTTAATTTCTGGGGCTAAACCCCCAATGAAGCGAGCAATTCGTTTGGGTTCCGGTGTTATCAGATACGGAACTAGCCTAGACAGGGTATTGAAACTGGTGAGGTAAGCTTGACAATCTAGATTCTTCATCACTAATGATAAGAAATCTGACTCAATCCTTTCCACCTCATACTGAGGGCAGTAATTCTCCTTAATGAGAGCAACAAACTGATCCCATGTCAGATTGTAGAGTGGGATCTTTCCAGCAGCCTGAATGAGAGACTTCCACCATGCTAGTGCCTCTCCCTTGAAGGATTGGGATACATACTTCACTACATCCCTTTCAGCACAACCGCTGATGTCAACTACTGTGTCCATCTCATCTAACCAGGTCATACAATCAATTGCCCCTTTCTCCCCAGTGAAGTCCTGGGGTTTGCAGGAAACAAAGTACTTATAGGTGCAGGACTTGGCACGTGGTTCCCTGTCAAATACCATTCTCTTAGATGGAACACTGTGTTGATTTGAGGAGTGTTGAACATCCTCCTTCTTTGGTTCATCTTTCTTAGAGGGTGGCTTGCTATGAGCCTCTGAATGAGTCTTAGGATTGGAATGCGGTGCGGATAGGGTCCTACTTCGAGTCCCGCTAGATTCATTATACTGCCGCTCTATAGCTTTTGTAACAGCATTATCTATTAATGCTTGTAGCTCCGCACCGGTCACATGTATCTTAGCATTTTCATGGTTTTCCACCGGATGACTGTTTACCTCTTCTGACCTAGTCATGTAGCTTTAATTGCTACATAAAAGAAAATAACGACAAGGTTTATTTGGAAGTCTATACAGTACTATCGTTCTTGACGATTTATTAACCATGGTTTTAATAACTATTTTTGGTCAATTTGCTAAATATATTCATATTCAGGATCTTTATTACAATCCCTAATTATAATTTAATAATAGCACAAAAAGGCCTAGTCACGTAGACAAGTTTAATTTATAAGCCCAGATTTTATGGAATCGAGGCATTAAGGTTTGAATCAAAGTTCGTTACCTTTTCTTGACAGGGAGTTGTAGGCTACCACTGTCTTTAGTCTCAGAGGACGTTAATTATAGCCCGTAGGCACTTCATCTTTAGAGGGATGATTATTTTAATAAGGAAAATTGGAGTAATCCAATTTAAGGATGACTTATGCGATTTTATCGAATCACATTTTTTGCCACCAATGTTAACATGTCTTCAGATGTTAACAAAGATTTGAATCTTTTGAATAGGTTTTACCATCTTGGCCATGTCTGCAACGACATTTAGGCTAGGTTTTACCTTTAAGATTCTTTTTAATATTTAACGCAGAAAAATCCTAAATTGAGATGTTAATATGGATCTGAATCTAATTGAGGAACTACCATCTTGGCCTTGTCTTAAGGTGACACATGGCTAGGTCTTGTCCTTTTTAGATTTTACCATTTTATTATAATGGTAGATCTTAAATAGGAATGTTATTTTAAATCTAACTGTTCCATTAAAATTTAAACAAGTACATGGTTGCCCTAAACGGGACTTCTAACTGAAATGTCTTGCCCATGCAGGGGCTAAACAGAAAATAACAAAGGAAACAAATAAGGATAAAATAAAACGAATTAGGATTAGTCCTATGTTCTTTGTCTAGACTCGAGAATCAAAGAACGTGTAATTGTGTAACTGAGATTAAACACAAAAGGATAGTGTTTAATTCACTCAGTGTTGGCTCTGATACCAACCTGTCACACCCCGATATTTCCACGTATTACCGGTGGGGAGTATCGTGACGTAGTTGATATCATCATAGTCAAACAACACAAATTTAAATGCACAGCGGAAGCAAAAGATAGATTTATTTCAACTGAATAAATTGTAATATTAAGTATCACAAAATAGTTGAAACAGATCCACAGGCGGATCGAAAGAAAAAGGAAACTGTTCAACAGACTTTAACATCTAGCGCTTGCGAGACTTGATTATTGATGCCTGGAGTAGCCAGCCTATTACGTATAGTACCTGCACTTAGCCTTTTTGGAAAATACGTCAGTTTACACTGGTAAATACAATTAACTGACTCATTTTGAAAATGTTTTAGAAAATTGATTTGAATGCACATGGCACAAAATTCTTTTATAACTTGGGACAATTATTTAAAAATAATCGTGTATACAGTTTTACTTATTTGTCATCCATTAGGGCCGGTTTGTAGGGTCGGTCTAGATTAACTGACACGCCACATGTATAATGCCCACAAGGTTGATTCCTTTAAGTGGATTACCAGTTTTTACATAATGCAACTGTCAGGTGTACGCCTACACCCCGTGCTTAGGTCGTGGCCATTTCTTTGAATGATGCCAAGGATATCCAGGACATGGTCATTTAACCCCCAAAGGCCAAACACCAAATAATACAGATTAAAATAGGTTATGTAAATACATTAATCACAATCCGATTTAAATGACTACATACCCGACCAAGCGGTATTATTATAATACCGTATAGGGAAAATAAGTTAAGAGTATTTACCTGAGCTAAGTATAAATTCAATCCCAGCCGTATATCAATTCAACAAGTACAGATAGCTTTTACTGGGCTCCTAATCTGGAACGAAGGTTTTTATTAACCTATTAGAATCCTAACGGGTCTTTAATTTAAGCTTAGACTTAGACCGGTTAGTTTTCAAAAGGAAGGCACGGTTCAAACGCATGATAAAGCGAAGACCGGTTTAGAATGTGGTTTTGACCCAACAAGTTTGTATGCTTGTTTAATATGGGTAACTTAAACACATTCTAGAGTTGAGATGAAAACGATATGGTTTGACCCGTTTCGGCTAAATTATGCAAACTAGTTACATAAGCCGATCCGAACGCGAAAAGTGCGTAACGGGTAACCATATGAGTCATATACAAGTTTCCTAAGTTAATATGCCTTAAATATGTTGTGACATCAGTAAGATATCTTCTATTATGCCCAAAACGGATTTAAACTCAAATTATGCCCCGTAGGGGTATTTTGATCATTTTAAAGGTTATAAAAGAGTTTAAATATAAATCTGAGTTTTGGGTCTGATGTAATCAGTAAAAATACTTAATTTACTAAGTTATATCAGTAGGGTATTACCTATATGTGAAATTTATCATTTCTAACCATACTATGCACCGAAGGGGCATTTTGGTAATTTCGCCTAAGGTTTAAAGGTCAAATATGGAAATCTGAGCTTAAAAATTTTGCTTACTGCTAAAGTATAAAAATTTATTTAAAACATCAGTAGGTATCTGTAGGTCCCGAAATCTGAGGATCGATAACGAACCGAATCACTTGTTTATAGCAAACACGGTCACGTGTGCGGAATCCACGTAATTATGCCAAATCAAACATATAAAGCAATAATAACAAAGGATTAATCAATGAAACACACTCGATTGATTAACGGGATGAGAACCGATTACAAACTGATACAAACACAGTTCAGACAGAATTTCGGCAGAGTTTTGTTACTGGTTATTATCTCATCTCCAGTTCACAATGAAACAGGATGTTGTTTATATAGTCCCTGGGCCCAAGTTTACGGCGAAACACAAAGTGTGCGACGAAACTGAACATGGGCCAGTCATTGGGCTTGAAACAGCCCATTACACGACGAATCAAAGTGTGATTCGTCATGACCTTCAACGAAACAGAAGTAAAGGACATTTGTCTGTTTCGTCATGATGTGTTCCGACGAAACAGACCTGTTTCGTCAAGGACTGCAACTGTTGTGGTTGTTTCTGTTAACAGACAGCAACAACAGCAACATATAAACATAGTAATAACCATACTACCTTTTAATGCAACATGCATTGTTCATAATACTTTACATACCAAAAGAGACAAATAAGTCGTACACAAGCAGATAGGAGGATATCTGACTTGGTCAACATAACATACAGACTCGATAATTAATAAAAGACCATACAAAATACATCATTAAACAAGACTAGTTACAGACACTAAAAATGCATCAACAAACTCCCCCTTGTCTGTTACTCGTCTTCGGTCTTCTATTCTTCCATCAGTGTTGTTCGGACCACGAACTGCCCGAATGTATGCCCCGGTAATAACAAAAACACGCTACTCGCTGAAACTTTAAAGCTTGACGTGCATCCTGATCTTCATAGAAAATATCATGACGATATAATCTGCTAATATCAGCCTCGGACATGTTGACTATCCACATCGGATCCAACATCCGGTAATTTGCACGATTATCTCTAAACACAATTACAGCTTCATGAGTATCCGAGTCGTAGCACCATAATGCCATGTCTTCAAGAAAATCCTGCTGCATAGGCATCAATGGGATTTTATCTACTACCCTCGGAGGCTGGTACACAAGTTTGTATCTGCAAGTGTTGGTGTCAGGATCAAGAGTAAACTTGATCGGTTGATAGACAGGAAATTGTGGCTTGTATGATTCATCCTTCCAGCCTGTCTTCTTGTTTACTTTAACCAGTCGCTCAAATAAAGTAGCGCCATCGTATTTTGACCGATTGATAAGCTCAAGCCTTGTCAACGCAGCAACATCATAAAATGGCAAGGAAAGAATGCTCAGCAGTGAATTGAAATACAGAATTCCATATTCACGTTTGATAGAAATACAGTGTATATCTTGAACAAACATCCAGCATAGAATCCTTCCACTTGGCTTTGCCTTTTCAAATTACAAGTAGTCGACTTGAGCTTTTTCAGGCACAGGCTTGGAGACTTTAGATAGAAACTGTTTTCTCCATTCAGAAAATGCATCTGTGTCTTTTTCAGACGAATTTCGATTCTTTAAGTGCTCGTCTATGTCATCAATATTCTCCTTCATCCAATCTTCATCAAACGAAGAAAATTCAGTACCATCTGTTCGAACATACGTTGATTTTGATGCTTCACCTTCAAACACAATCTCATCAATATCTTCAACATTAGTTGTATCAGTCTCAGTCGACATTTTATCTATCTCAGCATCATCAATTTCTCTCATAGAATGTAGAATACTCAATTGTTCCTGAGAAAGATCTTCTATTAACTCCCCTTCTTCAAGCAACTCTCCCGTAAATGGATGAATAGCCTGTAAAGCAATATCAGCACTGCTTACTACAGAAGAAGTACCTACGATCTGTTGAACTTTTCCAGTAGAAGTTCCCTGAGATGATTCGACCACTGTAGGTTGAACTGTAACAACTTCAGAAGAAAGTGCGGTTTGCTGCTTCTGTGATGTACCTGAAGTGTCAGGATTCCCTTGATCTTCCGTATCATCATCCTTTTTCTTCAGTACCTCTTGTTGTTTACAATGATAATCCCACAAAACAGCAAGCCTTCTCTCTTTCTCTTCATCAACAGCCTTCAAGCGAGCATTTTCAGCTTTAAGCAAATCAATTTCAGCTTGTTGTCGCTCTATTACTGTTTGCTGTTGACCAACGGTTGACTTCAAGTTGTTAATTTCCACCGATTGTTTAAGTTGATCATGCTTCGTGAGATTACCGAAATGAGATTGCCTCTGAAGACGATCAGCAGCTGCTTCAAGTGTAGAGAATAGGTATGTGATCTTTTCGTCTTGAGAAAATCCGGAAAATGTCCTATGACGTTCAGCACTGATCCCCGAAGTGGTTGCTCTGATTGCAGAAGCCATAGTTCTTTCAGGAACTGCTTGAGGAATAACAGATGGAGTAGCAACAGCTGATGTAACAACTGGAGTTTCTTGTGCAGGCTCCTGAGGTACAGATTGTACAGGTTCCTGAGGTACAGATGAAGACTCTTGAGGCACAGATTTCCGAGTATAAGTACTCAAATATCTCCTAGATTTCTTCTTTTGAACTTCAACGGCTTTCTCAGCTCTTCTTTTTGTTCTTCTTTCACCTTCAGGATCCTCTGGAACATATTCTGGATCATCTTCAGTTCCAATCTTTCTATACCTTCTTACTCCACGTATATCGATATACATTTCATATCCAGGCTCGACTATATGATCACTAGAACTAGAATCAGATTCATCATCTCCACTTGCTGAAGAACTACTAGCTGATGTACCACCAGCTGCACCTTTGCTCGATGTACCAACAGCACCAGCATCACCACCATCATCACTTTCACCACTACTTTCATCACCATCACTACCAGACTCATCTGAATCAACTGGGTCAGGACCAAATTTCTCTATCCTTAGCCTTTCTAACTCAGGCTCTTCGTTGTCAGATTGGCTGTCATCATGACGCCATTTGTCATTTGTTGGAGCAACATAATCAGGATTCACTAGTGCGCCAAAAAGCTTCCTTGGAGGAACGCTTTCTTTGTATCTTTTGGCGGCAAGAGTCTTGATTAGCCTTAACGAGTTGAAATTCATCGCCTCTATCTTCAGAAGATCATTTTCAGCTTTAGGAAGGTCTGGATGTTGAACATTCATAATCATTTGCAGAAACCGCGGATACATCCAAAACTTGTTCCCGGTTGTTCTACTACCAGTCCTTGTCATATTCTCTTTCATGTTGCTAAAAATATACTTTGAGATGCTAAACGGTTTGTTTAACACCAAAGCAACCATGAAACCAACGAGATCATCTCCAGCCATATCATATCCAGACCGTCTATTGCTGAGACACTGAATAAGAATATGCAATAAAAACTTGTAGCGTAATGGAAGATCACCTTTGTTGATTTGTTTGACGAAAAGGTCTCCTTTACACTTCATCCTTAGCAAACAGCCTCGTGAACACATGATTGGGATTGAATATGGAGCATCCGGTTGATCTTGTAATTGAAGAACTTCATTCAATATCTCCGGAGTAACAACGACATACAGATCATTCACACGACCTCTTATAATATCCTTTCCATCGATTTGGACTACGCTTGCAGAATCCCAGAAAGCTTTAATCAGTGATTTGTAGACGGGCGTCGAGTATGTAACAGCATGATTGATACGTGACTCCCTGATCCACTTCGTGATATCTTTAAATTCCGTGAGCTTGTCTTCAGGATCCAGATATGCAACTTGATTATGACGCTTCTCTGACATAATCTCCTCTTCAGTTTTGTTTTCTTTCTTTATCGCCTTCTTGCGTTTTCCTTTTTCTTGCGGTGCTTTCGGAGCCATCTGTACATGAAAATGTCCAGAATAAGTCACATTTGATATAACATTGCATTTAGACATGTATGGATACAATTTCATGTATCCACATAACAGATAACCTATCAAACCATGTCTACTGTGAACAAACAGCAACAACAGAAAACTGCTAAGGCATGTACGACGAAACAGAAGATCAACGACGAAACAGAAGGATGTGCGACGAAACAGAGGGTTGACAATTGACCAGTTTGATTCGTCGACGTTTTGATTCGTCGAGTCTGTTTCATTTCATTTCTGATTCGTCGTCTCTGATTCGTCGTATGTTTGATTCGCCGAAATTAGGGTTAATGTGATTCGTCAATTTGGGGGTTTTTGTGTTTCGCCGTTTTGTGGTTTAAACAAAGAACAAATACAAACACAAACACATTCAACATCATTATTTATACCCCAAAACAACTTGTAAAACCTATAAATGATTTCCGATTCAAAAACCCATTTAAAGACAGTTAAGAACTTTATCAAACACAAACCCCTGTTTTTGTTACATAAACCCACATCCGAATCAAACAAAAATACACACAATAAACCTAAATCTATCAGATATCCGAAGGAAAACACAATAATTTCAACATCAACACATGTATTATCAAAGAAAAACAAGGTCTCAAAGGTGTCTCTGAGGGTTTCGGATGAAAAACCGACGGTTCAAAATGTTCGGAATGTGAACCTGAACGTTTTACTACCTTTGATTTTTGTAAGATTTTGAATAAAAACGGATGATTTGAGTGATTTGTGAGAGTGACCGTAGGTATGGGTTTTTGAGTGTTTGAAGAAGATGAATAGTTTGTGGATTTGAAAAAGTGAACAACTGGGACCCTTTTATACACCGCCTCATATCGACGAATCTGATACTTCGACGAAACTGAATTGGGCTTCGACGAATCAGAACGAAATTGGGCTTAAACATGGGCCTGAATTTAGCCCATGACGAAACTGATTTGGGCTCATGTGTTCCGTCGATGTTTTGACGAAACAGATTTGATTCGCCGACGCTGGTCTGATTCGTCGACCATTCTGATTCGTCGACCATTCTGATTCGTCGACCATTCTGTTTCACCGCCAGTAAAATTCCAAAACACAGACATGAAAATTTTCTGCAGACTGATCAAAATATGATTTAAAATGAACACTTTTCCATTTTGTTTGAGTTTTCAAAACCAAGAACATGTTATGAAGTAGGTTTCAAGCTTCCGGCAGAAAACACCAAGCAACAACTTCGGCTTAATCAAAAATGAACTTTACACAAATATACTAAAAACAAATTTAAAGCACGGTAAACTAAACGAAAATGCGGAAAACTGTGAAAAACACTAAGCAACTGTACAAGTGCAATCTTTTTGTGAATTTTAAGGACAAGGAATCATACCAGCTTACGGTCTTAGTCAACATGATTTTGATTTCTGTTTAAAGCTCTGGATAAGTATACTACCTCGATTATCGGTATTTTGGTCCACATAAGCTCAAACTGATCAGACGTAATCATAATTAAGAGATACGATTAACGGTAAGGATTATACTTATAAGTCGATGTAAATCCACTCACGACACATTCCCGTATCAAGGTATGCACGAGAATTCATCTTACCGGTGAGTATACCGATTATCATCTGTTTGACCGTATAAAAATGTGAGAAACTCACTTATTTGATTGAAAACAAGCCCTATGTGATAGAATCACTTATTGATGAGGAACTTGATTTTCAGATGCATGTGGGCACAGGAGCAAGTCCGTGAACAGGTCAGTACTTCCGTACAGCAGAGAGACGAACTTGACTTCCGCAAAGAATCTGTGATAATTTATCACTTATTTTGTTTGGACATGTGATTATTGATCACTTATTGAGGTCGAATGCAGTATGTACACGTATGTATAGTATCATGGAAGATCTTAGACTTCGTCTCCGTTATTTTTACGGTTTGATACAACCATGATACCCAGATGATAAGCAGCATAAAGACCGAATATTTCAGATCTCGGCAATCTCTCAAACGAGATTTCGGTACTAAGACCATATGCCAATGAATGGTTCCCACCTGACTTGAAGTCTGTTAGATTTGTATCATCCTGCACATTTTAGTCTGATTGTGAGCCTACCGATACATCGTTAGAAGAGATACTTATCATTTTTTTTTTCATTTTGAGCACATTGACCGACCACACCAGTGAACATCATCATTTTCCTTTATCCAAGAAACTCATTTTTGTTTTTTCTATTGTTTTTGAACTTTTCAAACGAAACGACAGAAAGTAAAGACATCTTTTTGGATTTTGAACTTTTGCAATGTTTTTGTATTTTCTTGAAATATCTCCCCCTAAAATTCGCAAAGTTTACGAAAACTAAAATCTTTTTGAATTTTCCAAGTTTATAAAGAAAATATTTACAAAAACGATCAGCCAAAGAAGTTTACTCGGGTATCACCTTAATGCCATTGACCAAAAGTAGATAATCAAAACGTGATTTATCAAAAGCTTTTGTAAACAGGTCGGCACGTTGGTGATCAGTGGGGACATGAACGACATCGATTAACCTCTTGTCAAAACAATCACGTATGAAGTGATATTTAATGTCGATGTGTTTAGTCTTAGAATGTTGCACAGGATTTCTAGTGATCTGTAAGGCAGCATTATTATCAACAAAAATATGAGTAGATAGGAATTCTAAACCGTAGTCGTGCATTTGTTGTTGTATCCAAAGAACTTGGGAGCAACAACTCGAGGCAGCAATATATTCTGCTTCACATGTTGATGTAGCAACACACGTTTGCTTCTTGCACTGCCACGTGACCAGGCGATTTCCTAAGAACTGACATCCTGCTGTTGTCGATTTGCCATCGATTTTGCATCCACCAAAATCAGAATCACTGTATGCAATTAATTCAAAACTATCATCCCTAGGGTACCAAAGACCAAGGTCCGGGCATCCCTTTAAATAGCGAAAAATCCTTTTGATAGCAGACTGATGAGAGGCCTTCGGGTTTGCTTGATATCTTGCAAGCAGGCATGTTGGATACATTATATCAGGCCTCGAAGCGGTGAGATACATGAGAGAACCAATCATGGCGCGATAGTATGAGGAGTTGATGCTTTCACCCTTCAAATCCAGAGTAATTCCGTGATTCTGCGGAAGAGGGGTACCAATGGGCGTTGCATCTGACATTTGGAATCGGTTCAAAATGTCACCAACATATTTAGTCTGATGGATGAATATCCCAGACTCTGTTTGTTGAACTTGTAGGCCCAAGAAGAAAGTCATCTCCCCCATTGCGCTCATTTCGAATTTTTCTTGCATAACTCGTTCGAATTGCCTGCACAAAGAATCATTAGTGGAACCAAATATTATATCATCAACATATACCTGCACCAGCAGAAGATCTCCATCTAGTTCCTTGATAAAGAGTGTGCAATCAATAAGACCTCGTCGAAATCCATTCTCCAGAAGATAGTTTGATAAGGTTGCGTACCAAGCCCTAGGTGCTTGATGTAGACCATAAAGAGCTTTGTTGAGCAACCAAACCCGATCGGGGTGAATAGGATCTTCAAAACCTGGAGGTTGTTCGACGTGCACCTCTTCTTGAACTATACCATGAAGAAAAGCACTTTTGACGTCCATCTGGTAAACTTTGAATCCTTTGAAAGAAGCATAAGCTAAGAAGATCCTAATAGCTTCCAGAGGTGCAACGGGTGCATAAACTTCATTGTAGTCAATGCCTTCTATCTGGCGAAAACCCTGAACAACCAGTCTCGCCTTGTTGCGAATAACAATTCCACGGTCGTCCTTCTTGCATTTGTAAACCCATCGTGTGCCAATTTTCTTGTAATTATCCGGCTTTTCAACAAGCTTCCAAACACCAAGCTTTTGAAATTGTTGCAGTTCGTCCTGCATGGCTTCAACCCAAGAATTATCTTTTAAAGCTTCCTTCCAAGACTTTGGTTCTTCTTGTGAAACGTAACAAGCAAAGGACCAATCGTTTTGAAGACCAGATTCTCTAATGGCTGAATATAAACCAGCATTCTGGTTATTTCTCAGCTGATTTCGCGTCTGTACACCGCTTTGGACATCTCAATTCAGGATTTTCAGGAACACTAGCATTAATACCCAAATTGTTAAGATTAAGATCAGCAACCAACTCCGCACCAGGAATATGAGTGGAAGTGGATGCGTTTCCTTCAGCAGTATCATCATTCTGCACTTGAGGTGTTTCTAAAGAAGTGCCATGAACAGGAACAACCGGGGCAGAAGTGCCTTCAGTCGCATCAAGATGTTCATCATCTTCCGATGACTCAGTAGCATCTTCAAATACCTCATTTTGAACAGTATTGTTAACCGAATTAGAACCTTGAGGGCTAACAATAACAGGTCTTACCAATGGCGAGCCGGCAGCGTTGTCACTATCAAATAACATTTGAACAGCTGCAGATTCTTCATCAAAGGTAGGCAGATTAAAGGAGTCAAATATCCCATCGTAATCGAACATCCAAGGATCACCCGGAGCTCTAACAGGACTTGTATACCTTTGAACTCTTACTTCATTCCAAAGCTCAATCTTTTTGGTGGTCAGATTCCATACATGACAATTTGGAGTTGCATATCCAAGGAAGAAACCTTCGATAGCTTTTGCGCCAAACTTACCATCTGGGTCAATCATGGTACATGGACCGCCAAAGGGTTCAAGGAAAGAAAGATCCGGTTTCCTTTTCTGTAGAAGTTCGAAACAAGTTTTGCCAAGCCTCTTAACTGTAAGAACTCTGTTCAAAGTGTAGCATGCAGTCGACACAGCTTCTGCCCAGAATTGAACAGGAAGCTCCGACTCTACTAACATAGTTCTTGCGGTCTCAATAATCGTGCGATTCTTCCTCTCAGCGACACCGTTTTGTTGTGGAGTATAGCGAGAACTGTATTCATGAAGAATGCCTTTAGAAGTACAGAGCTCATCCATCACACGGTTCTTGAATTCAGTTCCATTGTCGCTTCGGATCCTCTTCACTTTCAAAGTGTATAAATTCTCCAACATTGTGAGAAGATCCTTGAGAATTCCAGGAGTGTCACTCTTGTGTGCCATGAAAGCTACCCAAGAAAATCTAGAATAATCATCAGTAACAACAAGACAGTAAGCATCTCCGAATGTTGTCTTGTGCTTCATAGGTCCAAAAAGGTCCATATGAAGACGTTCGAGAGGCATGCTAACATAATTGATTTTCTTCAGAGGGTGAGATTTCTTTGTTTGTTTCCCTTTCTGGCACGAAACACAGATATCTTGTAAATGAAAACTTCTCACAGGCACACCATTCACAAGATTGTTTTTCACCAAATGGTTCATTTTCCTCAAGTGAATGTGCCCCATTCTTCTGTGCCAAGAAATAGACTCCTTCTCTGTGGCTTTTGAGACAAAACATTGTACTTGCGCAGATGTCGTAATGGCTTGGCTCATGTCAAGAATATAAAGATCATTAATTCTTGGAGCCGATAAGAGAATCCATTCATCAGGAATCTTGAATCCAGGTTTAAGCACATAACAACCGGCATCATCAAAATGCACGGTGAATTTTTTATCGCAGATTTGCGACACACTGAGAAGATTATGATCAAGTTGACGAACATAATTAATCTTTTCGAAGCATACCACACCATTTGAGATCATTCCTTCTCCGGTGATATATCCGCCTTTGTCTCCTGCGAACGCGACATAGCCTCCTCTAATATTTCTCACATCGTACAGAAGCCGTAAGTCGCCCGTCATGTGCCTGGATGCCCCACTATCAACAATCCAATGACTACTGATAGTTCCTCCTGGAACATCCTGCACGCATCATCCAATGATTAGTTAAGGATGGGGACCCAAGCCACAGTGGTCTTGGGTCGTCCCTGAGAATCACGAATAGTGATCTCGATCTGGTGATGATTCTCCAACATAACAGCTCCCCCTGAACTTTCACCTTTCTTAGGTTTCCAAGTTTGTTTTTGTTTACCAGATTCAGTTTTGAAAACAGATTTTGAAACTTCTGGTTTTAAAGATGAACTTGGTTCCCTTGGAATAGATTTGACCTCAGATTTTAAGACCTTTTCTATTTTCTTCACATTTTGATGTCGTTGTTTCGTTTCCTGTTCTTTAACAGTTCTTTTATCATGTTTTGGCGAAACAGAACGACATTGAAGGTGAATCTTTTCAGGTGGTGCTTTCTCAACAAATTTCTCTTTTGGAGTGTTTGAACAATCTTTGATGATGTGTCCAAACTCTCCACATTTAAAACACGTTATCCTCTCAACAAACTTAGGAGAAACGAATTGTAGGACCGAGTTTCGGGACCGAAACCGTAATTATCATGATTATGTTCATAGACGGGAAGATTATAGACGGATGAAATACTTACTTGTATAGATTTGATAACATAACAAAGCAAGCCGGCCCGATTAACAAGCTAACCGAACCATACCAAAGGAGTACACATCCGGGGAGAGAGCAAGTGGTGATCTCTCCCTGGTGAGGACTTGAACCTCCTAAAATTTACAAGTGTTTGAAATGGCAAAGGGTTGCTATTTATAGCTACACCCCTTTGTCTTTCAAACACACACGGTCAACCGAATAACCCTCTCGTTTGACCACTTCAAACGAGCGGGTCTATACACGTTCGATAGACCGTTTCACTAACTATTACAAATTCAGCGTAAAATAATAATCTAATCTATTCGACAAGCATCGGACACAAAATCTGCATCAACAAATTCCCCCTTGTCCGTTGCTGTCGAATGCTGAAAATGCAACTGCAATCGATCTTCAGTCAAGTATTCATCTTCTCTGTGTTAACAAAATTCCCCCTTGACCGATGATCCAGGTAAGTAGTATCTTGATGCTCCTTGTATAATATTTCCCCCTCAAAGTACGCGTATCCGTGTTGGGCGTTGTGCAATTTCCTCAAAAGGCTCAATTGTCCGATCTTCCGCTGATCTTCCAATACTCCAACCGGCATTTGATAAGGGTTCCATTCTTTTTTTTTTTTTTTTTAAATTGCATCAAGTCTTGATCTTCAAGCATACTACATTGGTAGAGGTTTCTGGTGAACTGTCTTCTGTAAACCGTCTTTGTGTCACTAGAAAATCACAAACTCTACCACCTGTGATTGCGTTTAGAAATTTACCGAAGAAATTCAACATACGAAAATTTTTATTCCCCCATTTCTTTGGTAAGATCTCTAAACCTTAACAGATTCCCTTCCACTTTAAAGGAACTGTCGTTAAGTTTCAAATGTTCACCAATTCCCTTCACCTAGCGGAACTGTCGTCAATCTTCATTGACTGTTCTCGGTTGTTCGAAAAATCACGAAAACGGCTTTCTTCTTTGCATATTCTAGTTGAAAATGAAAGTCCCCTAACCTCGTAGGATCCGACTTGTATCCCTCCAAAGTTCTGCTAACACCTAATCCGAAAACTTTCATCATAGGCATAACTCGACTTTGTGAACTCGTTAGGACCGGTATTGAGAATCTAGGTTCATACGTTCGTTTTCAAATGCGAAAATATGACAATAAACAAAATGCTTTCGAACATCTTCGAATAACCGATAACAAACATAAATACTGACGTGCGGAAGTGAACATACCGTTTTGTTTTTGGCCCATAGTAGTCAAGTCACCAAAATTTGACGTTGGCATCGGTAACCGTGACTACCCCACATTTTTCAAAAATCAAGTGTTTTCATCAAGCTTCATCATCCGAAACTGATCTGGCGTGCTCCCGAACTCATACTCTAAACTTGAAATTCTTCCCATCAGATGCAAGATGCAGATCCAATTAGACATATGGGCTCATGATAGATAATCATGTGAGCCCTTAAGAAATTATGCCATCAATATGTCAAGGGCCCATGTCAAGCTTAAATCCATACCTTTGATCCACTAGAGAATAAAAGTATTTTGAGTAATTTGGCCCACTGATTGTTATATATTCACGAAGAATATATGCCAACCACAATTTGCCTGACATAACATCTTCCTTGTCTCTTTTTGCGATAATCAGCCATCAGCATCCAACAAATCCTTTTTTTTTTTTTTTTTAATCTTTGCGATAATAACATCCAGACCCCAAACTTCAACTTCTGTCTCTCTCTCCTCGGCGATACATTCAGAACCACTTCCCCCAAATTAATTTCCATTACACATACCCTAGGTCTCCTTGTCTGCGATGAACACAGACTCAAAAACCGTCATCTTCTACCTTCAATCATTGATAAACAATCAGAACCCCAAATCAAAAATCACATACATCATCTTCACTTTCTGCGATTTACACATCCAACACACAGAAAACATCTTCATGTCTTCTTCGATGAACAATCTGCAGCAGCCGACAACTTTTCTTTCTCTCTTCGATACATACATCAGAAACCCAAATCAAAAATCAACATACAGCAGCTAATAATCAACATACAGCCGCTAATTTCTTGATTTTCTATGGCACGACTGAAGCAACTAGCGGCTTCAGCGTAAGGTTGAGATCGGAGACCATTATCAGTCATCGGTGCACCTCCGTCAACACCTGTCTTCGACCTGAATCACCTCCGATGAAACCCAGTACAGGTCTCATGCAAGTCTGCGATACACAAGACCAGCTGCAAAAACCCGTCGTGTCTTCTTCATTCTTTGCACCAGCCGACGAAACAGAGAGGATAAGATCCGACGAAACTGTTGATGTGTTGATCCGACGAAACAGAAGGCATGTTGGCGACGAAACAGAATTGAAGTTGTATTGTGACGAAACAGATCTGTTAGGTTGAACGACGAAACAGGTTTGTTTTGTTTAATCGACGAAACAGGTTGTTTATTGATCGACGACGAAAGTGGAGGTGCTGTTTCGTCATGGGGTCAGTTTCGTCGGGAGTGGGTATGAAGAAACCCTAGTTCTTTAACCCGCCGCCAAGAACATCAAGAACAAAGTATACTGTTCGTTTGCAGATTTGTATAAAAACATTGTATATATGATATTTGATGATAATAGCTTGATTTTCTGGTGTGAAATACAAAACCCAAATCTTTTGTACAGTCCGTTCCATCACAGATCTGCATATGCGGGTTCAAATCTGGGTTTTCCTTATTTCACCATTTTTACATCTTGAACAAAAAGTCACGAAAATCACAGATCTAGAGCACATGTGATTTAGCAAACTGTTAGATTCACTAAATCGGGCACCATGGCTCTGATACCAATTGTAGGACCGAGTTTCGTGACCGAAACCGTGATTATCATGATTATGTTCATAGACGGGAAGATCATAGACGGATAAACGACTAACTTGTATTGATTTGATAACATAAGAGTACAAGTCGGCCCGATTAACAAGATAATCGAACCTTTACCAGAGCCGTTTACATCCGGGGAGAGACCAAGTGGTGATCTCTCCCTGGTGAGGACTTAAACCTCCTAAAATCTCCAAGTGTTTGAAATGACAAAGGGTTACTATTTATAGCCACACCCCTTTGTCTTTCAAACACACACAGTCAACCGAATAACCCTCTCGTTTGACCACTTCAAACAAGCGGGTCTATACACGTTCGATAGACCGTTTCACTAACTATTACAAATTCAGCGTAAAATAAATCTAATCTATCGACAAGCATTGGACACAAAATCTGCATCAACAGTATCAAGTCTTATATATCTAAAATGGTTTTAATACATACTATGCGCTTAAAACGCGTAAAAAGGCGATTTTAAGCGATTTTCAGGTTTTATAAGAAAAGCTGATATTTTTATTACTCCAGGAGGCTTAAAATATTCTGTCTATAATATTGGATCAGTAGAAAAAGGTTTGGTATCAAAAGGATTGGTAACAC
Organism: Helianthus tuberosus; assembly: GCA_030545235.1. Taxonomy (NCBI): domain Eukaryota; kingdom Viridiplantae; phylum Streptophyta; class Magnoliopsida; order Asterales; family Asteraceae; genus Helianthus; species Helianthus tuberosus. The sequence continues at coordinate 155,011,420 of CM060442.1, forward strand.
TCATTTTATAGCCTAAAAGGGCAAAACCGACAATTACCGGATCAAGCTTAGAACTCTATGTTATGCTTAGCCTAAAAATAAATAAAAATCTCCAAAAATCCCAAAATATTATTTTATATCAGTAGGTAACAAGTTTGGTATCAAAAATCGGGTTTAGATAGGCTATATGCTAATTACGCCATTTAATTACTAAAAAGCTTTTTAATTACGCTATTGAGCGTAACTCTTAATCTAGACCTCAAACTAATATCAAATTTAAGGTACAAGTTTATAAATCAGTAACTAAGGTTTCTATTCTTTTACTTTTTCAAAAATCACGTTTTAAGGTCATATGGGCATAATAGTCAACATTTAGGCATTTAACGGAAATATGCATATGAATTGGATAACTAATGAACCAAGTTGTATAATCACAGAGGGTTATACTTATATGAAACCTGGTCCTAATAAGGCTCTAAGACATTTCTAAACTATGCTCTAATGGGTCAGAACTGAAAGTCAAAGCAAAAGTCTACTTTTGCGACTTTCGGTTTCGAACCGAGCTTAAACTTAAAATTGTTGAGTTGAACATGTTTAGACATGTTCTTACATTAATTACCAAGTTATATTAATGACAAAACCGGTTGCATAGCTTCTACATTACTAATTATGCATTAATTTGAAAATAAGCTTTCTGTTGACTTTTTGAGATTAACTTTGACTCGACAATTGACCTAGTTAGAGTGGGAATAAGAGGGTGCCCTTTTAAGGGTTTATTGCCCACATAATTACCCACTCATAGGTACTTTCAATTTGAAATTTGACTGGACAAATTAAGATTAATGACGAAGTCAAATCTTAATTACAACGATTTGACTTTAGACTAATTAACTAAGCAAAACTGAATTAAGGAAGGTTAAGGAAGCTTACAATAGTCCTATGCACGACTAATGACTTCTAGGAAGTGCACTTGAGCTCCAAAAATCTCCAGGAATGAAGTTGTGAGAGTTTCAAGTGAGTGTGCTCAAAGTTGCAACATTGGAGCTCCTTATATACCCATTTTGGTGCAACAAGATCATTCCAACAAAGTCTATGGATGTTCCCTGATAATCTCAAGTGTCCCTAGGTCCTTAAAAACCATCAAACAAGCCCATAGAATCGAAAACCAGACTTTAAAATCAGTCTAACCGACTGGAACAGGCAGCTGTGATGCTTTTCTTCATCTGCAGGTCTTACGCGGCCGGTATGAGGGTCGGGTCCAGGTCACACAACTTTCATTATTTGCATTTTGGCCCATGATCCTTTTTAAACGTGGTTTTAACTTCAAATTTTGCACTTCTGGCCCTCTAACTTGACTTTTAAGGGCTCCAAGGTATAAACAAACATCATTAAGTCCTCGGTTAACTTTATGATCACCCGTAAAGCCTTTAATTTCAACGTTGACGCTTTTAACCCCTCGTATACGAATATTTTCATAACTTTCTCATACTTTAACGAAACCTTGTGAAATTTTTATCACTTATTCTCATGAGTATAATTAATCATTACAAAGCTTTAGGTTTGCTAAAAGGTCACTCAGAGGTATACTTTAAACATGTTGACACATTTAACCCCTGTAGTTTGTAATTCCTCACTTTCTTTCACAATTAGCTTCATATGATCCATAATTTATTCGTTTAAGGGTATAAACATCATGTAGGGTTATTGAAATGCATATTTATCCATTGTTGACATTTTGAACCCTTTATTCACATACTTTCCTTGTTTGTCAACTTTAGTCCCTCTAAAGTAATCTTTTACACGTTTAAAGCTCATGACACGTGTCGATACATTATTGGACTTAAATTTACGAGGTGTTACATCAACAGTTAGATATTCCCGCTTTAGATTTATCTTGAGGTTTACTTTGATTACCATCAATAATTGTCTCCCCCAAATTATTTGCCGTCAAATGAATTTTAGCATCAAGAGTCCACGGGAGGTAGTTGTTACCCGAGATGTCAAGTGCGGTGAATTCAAGCTTTGATAAATTCGACATTTTGTCTACAAATGAAAGGATAAGGCATTTTAAAAACAAGCCTTCAAATAAATTGATATTGTATGAGAACTTCGGGTTCTCTTTTGCTAGAACTACAGGTTCTAAACTTTAAGTATGTTTATAAAATAGAGACGGAAAAAAAAAACTCATTTATTAATTTTGTATCCTGTAAGGTGAAAGCACCCCTTGTGATTATTTTCACCATTCTCACCCTTGTTATCGTTAGCTAAAAATTAAGTCACTAAAAAACAACGCATTAAGTCACTAAATAATTTCATATGAATGAACTAACGTTATTGGACAATATTAATTTAAGTCCACAACTTAGTTTTTACGAAGGCATCTACAAAGTAAAAAAAAAGTAACCAAACGGTTACTGTTATAAGTTTTAATTTACCATTGGTTTTCTCAAAAGTTAAATATTAAATATTAATGATAATAAGATAGAAAGTGGGTACAACTGTACTCCAACATGAAGATGATAAATGAATAAATCATCATATTCATATCCAAAATTTTCACTTTCTCCTCTCCAGAAATAAATCATCTCTCAATGAACGAATAAGACCTAAAAGTTCACAAGGATATACCGATCGAAGACGATGAACAATCGCAATCGTCGCCTGTATTGGAAATAACCGTCTCCGGTTTCTCTCTTGCTTCTCCGATGGGATCTGGACGGAGGATGATGTGACGATCGATGTTGAGTTCGGTTTTTCGCCAAACGGATCGTAGAGGCCAGCGGAAAAACATAAGAGGGCTCTGTAAACGTCGTTATCATGAGGAAGAATGTCGGTGCCGTCGATACTACCGGCTTGCTGCTGTTGTTGTCGGTGCTTTCCCATAAGCAAGTTGATCACTTCCTGTTGTCACCTTCATCAAGAAATCTAGAGAGAGAGGGGGTAGAGAGAGAGAAGAGGTCCGACGGTGATGAGTTCTAAAAAGGTGGTTGAGGACAATCGCCGGAGAAAAGAAAATTTCGGGTAAGATTGTTATGTATGATAGTAGGAACCGTCGTGTGTTTGAGGGGAAAAAACTAATTTTATTGTATATTGATTCGTTAGTTGTTGTATCGGTTCATAATATATATCTCTGTATATACAAATCAAAAGAAAATCCTAGTTGTTCTAAAGTACGAGATATTGATACTGTATCTGTTCATAATATATTCTCCTCAGAACAGTACGAGATATTGATAGGAGAATAAGTGTTTTGAATGTTCGCAATAATAAAAAAATATATTCAATACAGTACCAGATATTGATAGAGTACCCAGATTTGATGAACTAGAGAATGTTTTGAATGATAGCGACTTGTAGATGATTTCAGATTGCCGGTAATCTCAGTTGGTTAGAGTCTTCGTGCTGATAACGTGATAAAAACCAAAGAGAAAAAGAGATAAACTGAATTCCATTCTTCATTCTATTCAACATTACAATATATAGAGATAAACATAACTGTAAACCCTAAAGCCCATAAGTAATGTGTTGGGCCTAAAATGTCTGGTTTATAACACTACATTTATTTTAGAAAATTAACTTATATTTTCATGGGATGTAAAATGTTAACAAAATTTATAACTGGGATTTTCTGGGATGTAAAATGTTAACATAATTTATAACTGGGATGTAAAAAATATAACTATATACATGGTTATAATATAACTTATAACCATACATCGTTATATTGTAATTCAAAAATTTACATCTCTTACTAGGATGTAAAACTGTAGTTAGAAGCAGTGTTTTAAAAATCGGCAAATACCGGCCGGTTATACCGGTATTACCGGTTCCGGAAGCAAATCCGGTACGAAACACCCCGGTAAATAAGTGAAACAACATAAGATTCGTACCGGCGGTAAAATCCGGTATACCGGTTTGAACCGTAATACCTATACCGGCCCATGGTTATTTTGGTTTGGTTTTTTAGTATTCTAGAGTTATTTTGGTGCGTGTGGTTCGTACGTACGTATGTATGTATGTATGTACGGGTAAAGCAATGTTATTGGAAAGATTGTATTTTGAAATTTGAAAAAGAAAGAGGACATGATAATAGTTATATTATAATTTATTATGTTGGTGAAAAAAATTAAAACTGATAAGTTATGTCAATATAATTCATGTACGTATGTATCTCTATGAAATTATAGAGTTAACTAGTTCATCTGGTTGAACCACCCGGTACAACCCGGTTTTACCGGTTGAACCATTTTTAAGGCCATCCCGGTATGATTTAAAAACCGGTTTTTAAAACATTGGTTAGAAGTAAATGTTTTAGAGATTCTATATGGAAATAAGTTATCTCAGTTTTATAAAACTGCTTTAAGCAGTGTTTTCGTTCATTTATGTGAAGTTTTAATTTTTAAGTGTAAACCATTAACTTCAATTTTATATATTCAACAATATATTCAAACTCATGTGTTAAGGGTGGAGGGTATGATTCAAACACTTTAGGGTGTTTGAGTCATTCTCTAACAATATATCATGCCATGTCACGTCCCTATTTCACTCCCCATTTTGCACTCAATCACCGACAATGATTCAAACACCTAGAGAGTGGTAAAGAATTAAAAAAAAGAAATTTGATTGGTTGAAAGGGGTTGGGACCCACCATTAAACCCCCTCTCTCCTCATTCCCTCCTCTTCCCCGCAGCGGTGAGTATACACCGAAAACCCAAGTCCCTACTCACCGAATTGAAGCCGGCATTCATTCCCCGCTCGACAAAAGGACTCCCCGAGCTCAGTCCCCGCATTCACACCGACCAGCCTAACACTTTGTATAGAAAAAACCATTTGAATGCTGATATTTGTTTATTATTGTGTGAGTTAAATTATTGGTAAGGTTGTTAGTTTGGTAAATCGCTTCAAAATTAATAAACCTATCAAGCAACCTCTTCATCTTCGACGATATTCAAAAAATGGAAATTAGCAATCAAAGGGTATTTGATTGTGTATATCAACGTCCTGCCGCAACGCGTAGGTTAGCGTCAACTCGTTACATACACTTAGCACAAATTTGGTGATCAATAGATGTATATATTTTCCTCAAAAATATTCATACTTAATATCAATTTTTATCTTTAAGAAATCATCATTTCTTAACTTGAAGTTTACACAAAAAATTAGGGAAACCTTGGTAAATATTTTTAGGTACATTTTTAGGGAATAAGTTTCACCAAAATTTATATTTCTCTAAGTGTCAAAATTTTATAAAAATTTTGAGATGGTTTCCCCTAAAAATGGAGGTTTCCCATGTTTTCAAAACATGTGTTTATTTTCTTTTTAAAATCATCACAAACAATCAACAACTCATTCAACACTTACCAAGTGCCAAAATCAAGTAATTTTACCTAACAACATGAACTTGAACTTTCATAAAATCTTGTAGTAACTTGGTAGTGTGTTTAGTAGGTTTAGTTACCCTTTAAAAAGTGGTTATTTGTTTGTAAATCTCGTTCTTGTAAAGTTTAGTCTTTTACAACTTACTAGATGATTTTTCCAAAAATCATTCTTTTGAATTTTTCTTGTAACCAATGTATTCTTATACTTGTTTCACCACTAGAAACATGGTTAGTTTCTTTAAAAACAATGTTTATGTAAATCTTGTGATTTAACTTAGTTTATTGAGAAAACTAGTTTTGAAATCATCCAAGTTTATGACTAGTAACATATTACATACGTCATCATTCACAAAATCATTTTTATTTTCAAGTTCATGCAAAACATAAAGTATGATGATCTTGGTCTTTCACAAGATCACCACCTTAACTCACTAGATCATGTGTTAAATCACAATCTAGTAGGTTTCATATGATGTCTAACATCACTAACACAAATAATCAATCATCAAGAAGCAAATCAACTCTAATCATCATGTATTCATATGTTAATAAGCTTATGTTAAGGTTTCATGATTATGTTCTTTAGTGTTCATCAAGATTAACAATGTTCATCATCTTTTAACCAACTAAAATTAGAAGTAACAAGGGATTATAAGGGCCTTACTACTAGCTCTACGGCTAGGGATGAACACAAGATGATGGAGGTGACAATGTGTTAGATAAAAGCAATTTGAAGAGGTCCTTCAATCTCCAAGACCACCAAGCTCCTTAACCTTGCTTTTTACACCTTGAAAGTACTTAGAAATGGATGAAAAGGGATTGAAGATGATGGTGGTGTGGGGTGGGGATCTCGGCCGAGAGGGAGAAGGGAGGAAGGGAAAGAGTGGAGTGTGTTTGTGTGTGAAAGATGTTGGTGATGATGTTCATCTTATAACCATGTTTAGTATTTATCCTTTGGGTATTATGCTTCACAAGTACAAGACATGATCTTTACCAAATCAAATAAGATCAAATGGTATCTAGTAGGATCAAGCAAAAATCTTGATGGTGGGCCACCCTTGGTGACCGTCAATATGAGGGGGGGGGGGTCTAGGTTAGTTTGTGATGTTGGTTAAGTAATCTAATTAGATTTCAAAAGATTTAGTTAGTGTTATAGTTAATATGGTGTTATATAGTGTGTTTGTCACACCCCAACCGATGGCGGAAACATCGGGATGAGACGAAGTGCGTAGATTGTAAGAGACTTCATAACACTATGTGACAATATTAATTAAATTCAAATTTCATTTCAAGACTAATTGTCATACAAGGTTCAAATAAAATAACAACATTGTTTCATAATAAAACATAACAACAAAAATAGACGATTTAATCTAGGTGTGTATCTAGTCCACCCTAAATCTTGTTTCATCTTGCAATATCACTTCATCAATTAACCTGCAACATGTATTAAAATAGAGTTCAATGCAAAAGCAAAGGCGAGTATACAAGTTTTGTTACATAGCATAAATAGAATAAAAAGTGCTCATATCCAACATGATTCATAATATGTGAGTACTAGTATACAAATATGGCGTACAATATGTTCAAACCCGAGAATACAACACATTAAAAGAGCCTAATCCCAAGAGTTTAGCGGGTGGTAACATGTTTAACTTAACAATACCCAAAAGAATAGCGGGCGGGGCGTTAATCCTATAGCGCTATAATTGTTAAGGGAGGCTGGCAAAGTTAATGAGCATATAACGTCCAAGTAGTTTACATAGCATACGAGAATAACAAGTAATCACATATAGTTTCATGTAAGCATGGATAGAGTATGTTTAAATGAGTTTAAGAGTCATTTGTATAATATACATGTTGCATCCCAAAATGAAAAAGGGAAAAAGGGATCGAGTATACTCACGGTTTTTGCATGCTTTCCTACTTGATGTTCCGTGAGTGTTAGTGTTTAGATTGGAGCACCTTGTCCTCCTACACAAGGAACATAGGTGTGTGAGTTGGGGATAACGGTAGATTATAGATTTGGAGTTTAAAAGTGCAAGAACATAACATAGGAAAATAACCATCCATTACATATGATGTTTAGATGGTATACTTACTAACTTGACAATGACCACTTGTTCATCATCAAGGGTTCGGTGTGTTTGAATATTATATAAGTATTACTTAGGTTATAGTATATCATATATGTCAAGCATGAGGTAAAAGACTAAGATCTTCATTTAGGCACCTCAAAGTGTCATAGAAATCATACTTGAGGTAGGAAGAACAAGCTCCCATTTAGGTACCTCTAATGTTCACCACTACACTTGACGTAAAAACATTCAAGGAGGGTCTTGAACTTACATAAGAAATGAAATGAACAACTATTCTATGAGAAAACATCAAGAAGTGAGTGGATGTTCATGAAGGATAGCCCAAGCTAGTCTAACCATCACACTTTTACCAAGCTTCAAGCTTGAACACTTCTTGTGGGTAGAACCCTAACCAAAACAGAAAGTTTATGAGGTTTAATCCTCTGATTTTAAGTATCTCAACCTTGTTTTTAAGCCCAACTAACCATTCATTTGATTATGAGCATTAGGACATAGGTTTGAGATGAGAAAACTCAAGTTCGGTTAAGTTTATCAAAGTACTTGTATAAAACAGAAAGTTTCTTGCACTTATAACCCTTTTATGATGATGTTCCATCCTTGGTTTTCCAGGGAAAACCTATGGAAACACTCCTAGGGTTGTTACAAGTGCTAAGAAGCAAGAAAGAATGAAAAAGATGGAAGATAAGTGAGGTTATGCTCACTTTTGCAACTTGGAATGTTTCTGAATTTTCCTACTGATTTGCACCAGATTCTTGAGTGTTTAGAGAGTGTATTAGGGAGTTTGTAAAGTGATTCAAGTGTGGGATTGAGTTGGGTTTTATAGAGGGTGTTTAGGTGAGGTTTGGTGGCTATTTAATGGAGAAAACACACCAAAGAAACACAAAATGGACCAATCCTTGAGCTTAAAACACATTCTGCCAGATTAAGGTGCTAGTGTAGTGCGAGCATTAAGGCCCTTACCCGTGGCGCTACGCGACGGGGTACAATATTCGAAATCAAGTTTTAAAAATGCCATTTTGGCCCCTGTAGTTTATAGTTGAGTGTTTTTGAGAGTTTTAGGGGCTGTTCTTGTCTTATAAGTGTAATTTAAGGGCAAGACAAGCATGAGTATCATAAACCAAGTATAATTGAGCGTATAAATGTCGTAATTGAGTATCGTTTATGGTCAAAACACGTTTTATGCATAAGTTTAGCGTATTTACAAGTTTAGCACATAGTTTCCAAGAATAATGAATAAACATCAATTGTTTCACTAAATCAAACGTATGAGCATATATAAGGTGTGTACAACATGTATGTAACAAAATATGAGTTTTATTAATGATCCAAGTCTCGGGTTTTACAACGATTACAACGAAAAGACGATTACAAGAATGCAAAGTTTCCAATAATAGAAATACGAACAAGGCTTTCTATAAATGGAAAGTACAAAAGAGCCAGGCGTTACAGTCTCGAAAATTTCGTCCCGAAATTTAGGAAGATGTAGCGAAAAGAAACGGGTACTTCGTCTTCATATCACTTTTGAGTTCTCAAGTAAATTCAGCGCCACGTTTTCCTTCCCATCGAACCTTGACAATAGGAATTTTACTGCGCCTCAATAACTTGACTCCCTAATCCATGATTTCGACGGGTTTTTCCATGAAATGCATGGTTTCGTTGATTTGAAGATCTTCGAGAGGAACTTGGAGTCCTTCTTCAGCGATACATTTCTTTAGATTTGAGACATGAAACGTTGGATGAACGTTGTTGAGCTCTTGAGGTAAATCGAGTCGATAAGCCACCTTGCCGATCCTTTCGAGTATCTTGAAAGGGCCAACATAGCGAGGGGCAAGTTTTCCCTTTTTACCAAAGCGAACCACTCCTTTCCAAGGAGACACCATGAGTAGTACATGGTCCCCAACGTTAAATTCCATTGGTTTGCGTCCCTTGTCAGCATAGCTCTTTTGACGACTTCGAGCCTTGAGTAGGTTATCACGGATTTGGAGAATCTTATCCGTCGCTTCTTGTATGATTTCAGGGCCAGTAAATTGTTTGTCACCAATCTCGTTCCAGCTTAAAGGAGATCGGCATTTGCGACCATACAATGCCTCAAATGGAGCCATTTGAATACTGGAGTGGTAACTATTGTTGTACAAGAACTCGATCAAAGGTAAATGCACATCCCAATTACCACCAAAGTCGATGACACAAGAACGGAGCATGTCCTCTAGGGTTTGGATAGTACGTTCAGTCTGTCCATCCGTTTGAGGATGAAAGGCCGTATTGAGATTCAAATGAGTACCCATAGTGGACTGAAAGGTTTGCCAGAGACGCGAAGTAAATCGACCATCGCGATCGAAAATGATGTCGAGAGGAATACCATGACGGCGTATGACTTCGTCGGTATAGATGCAAGCAAGTCGTTCAACCTTGAAATCTTTGCGAATAGGGATGAATTGAGCGGACTTGGTTAAACGATCGATAATTACCCAAACACTATCGTGACCAGAAGGCGTTCGGGGAAGTTTTGTTATGAAGTCCATCGCAATGCTATCCCATTTCCAAACGGGGATTTCAGGTTGTTCGAGTAGACCAGAAGGTCGCTGATGCTCGGCTTTGACTTTCGAATAGGTAAGACACTTAGAGACGTATACTGCAATGTCTCTCTTCATACCGGGCCACCAATAGGATGTACGTAGATTATGGTACATCTAGTCAGCACCAGGATGAATTGAGTACTTGGATTTGTGTGCCTCGTTTATAATGAGATCATGAAGATTGTCGTGATCTGGTACCCAGATGCGATCACGACAGTAGAGCAGACCATCAGATTTCGAAGTGAGTAGGTCTTCAGTAGCTCCACGTATTTCTACAGACATGGAACGTTCGTTGATAGATGAGTATTGCGCTTCACGAATGCAATTGTGAAGATCGCTCAAGATGTGAAAACAACGAATGTAATCTACATGAGTCTTACGACTAAGTGCATCGGCCACGACATTCGCTTTACCAGGGTGGTAGCGAATCTCACAGTCATAGTCGTTAAGTAATTCTACCCAACGTCACTGACGCATATTAAGCTCTTTCTGGTCAAAGATGTGTTGCAGGCTCTTATGGTCAGTGAAAACCACACACTTTGTACCGTATAGGTAGTGTCGCCAAATCTTTAACGCAAAAACAACTACGCCAAGCTCGAGGTCGTGGGTAGTATAATTTTTCTCATGTATTTTGAGTTGGCGAGATGCATAAGAGATGACTTTGTCTCCTTGCATGAGAACACAACCAAGACCACGATTTGAGGCATCGCAATACACCACGAAATCATCATTCCCATCAGGGAGAGCGAGAATAGGAGCGTTGCAAAGCAAGCCTTTGAGAGTCTGAAAAGATTCCTCTTGCTCAGGACCCCAAGCAAAAGGTTTCTTTTTTTGAGTCAACGAAGTGAGAGGAACGGCGATTTTTGAAAAATTCGAGATGAATCGGCGGTAATAACCCGCCAATCCTAAGAAGGAACGGATTTCAGAAGGTGATTTAGGCGCGGTCCAATTATTCACGGCTTCGATTTTTGAAGGGTCGACATGGATTCCTTTTTCACTAAGAACGTGCCCAAGGAATTGGACTTCTTTGATCCAGAACTCGCATTTGGAAAACTTAGAGTATAAGCATTCAATACGTAAGAGCTCGAGTATAAGACGAAGATGACAGTCATGATCGGCTTGAGATTTAGAATAAATGAGAATATCATCAATGAAGACGATCACAAAGCGATCCAAGTAGGGCTTACAAACACGATTCATAAGATCCATGAACACGGCGGGTGCGTTGGTCAAACCAAAAGGCATGACCACGAACTCGTAGTGTCCATAGCGAGTGCGGAAAGCGGTTTTGGGAATGTCTTCATCAAGAACACGAAGTTGGTGATATCCAGAACGAAGATCGATCTTGGAGAAACAAGTAGCGCCTTGAAGTTGATTAAAGAGATCGTCGATACGTGGGAGAGGGTAACGATTTTTGACAGTGAGTTTGTTAAGCTCACGATAATCGATGCACATGCGGAAAGAGCCATCCTTCTTTTTGACGAAGTGCACAGGAGCACCCCAAGGTGAGGTACTTGGACGAATGAAACCCTTATCGAGGAGTTTTTGAAGTTGCATAGATAATTCTTGCATCTCAAAAGGTGCAAGAAGATAAGGAGCTTTGGCAACAGGGGTCGCACCATGTACGAGGTCAATACGAAAGTCAACAGATCGAGGTGGATGAGGACCAGGTAAATCCTCAGGAAAGACGTCAGGGAAGTCGCGCACCACTGGAACATCACTTATACTTTTTCCCTTGCCTTTTTCTTCCACAACGTGGGCTAAAAAGGAAAAGTACTGTTTGCGTAAGTATTTGTTCGCTTGTGTGCAGGACATCAACTTCAGTCCCTTTGAAGGTCGGTCTCCATAGACGTGCAAAACATCGCCAGATGGAAGGGGTAAACGAACGTATTTCTCATGACAAGCGATTTCAGCATGGTTCTTTTGGAGCCAATCCTTGCCTATGATGATGTCGACACTACCCAATTGCATGGGTATGAGGTCGATGGTAAAAACTTGCTCGTTAAGAGTAAGACGACAATCGAGGAGAACGGAATCGACTAAGATGGATTTGCCATTGGCGACTTCAACGGAAAACGACTTAGGTAGATTAGAGCGTGCACAATTTAACAATGATTTTAATTCTAAGGACACAAAGCTTTTGTTCGCACCAGTATCAAACAGTATCGAAGCATAAAGATGGTTAACAAGAAACATACCGTTAACGACATCATTGTCGTTGCGCGCTTGATTTGCGTTCAGGTTGAAAGCGCGTCCACGAGGAGGTTGTTGTTGCTCTTGATTCCATTTTGGGCATTGAGGACGAAGATGATTAGCATCCCCACATTTGAAACAAGCCCTAACTGGTCTTGCGTTTTGAGGAGCAGGTGGAGCTTGTTGTGCTTGCTGAGCTTGTGGCGCTTGTTGTTGTTGATAGCTACGGCAAAACGCAGTATCGTGCCCATAACGGTTGCAATTGGTACAGCGGCGACACTTAGCATTGGGGGCATGGTGATAGTTACAAGTGGCACACTTGGGGTGAATCCCAGTGTACAACTTTTGGGTGTTATTAGGAGCAACAGGATTTGGGTTAACGGGTGGCACAATTGCGTTGCAAACGGGGTTCGATTGTTTTCGCTTCTTCCCCCTATTGCTACTCGACTGTTGGGTAATTTGGTTGGCTGGCTTGAATGAAACGGGGTTTGCGGCTTGCTTATCGCGAATGCGATTGTTGTTTAGGGAAGCGGCCAAACGGTAGACAGCTTCGATATTGTCGAGTTTGGCTACTTCGATCGTATCGCGCATGCTAGAAGGTAACCCATTGATGTACTTCCTTATCTTGCGTTCGGTGGTCATAACGAGGTGAGGAACAATGAAGCTAAGTTGTTTGAAGCGAGTAGTGCAGGCTAGGTTCTCATCACCCACTTGCTTTAGAGCCCAAAATTCTTCTTCTAACCTTTGTTGCTCATGCAGAGGGCAAAATTCTTCCATCATGAGGGTCTTGACTTCTCCCCAGGGCAAAGCATAAGCCTCTTCGTTCGAACGGATGTTCCTTTCGTTCGTCCACCACTCGAGAGCTCTGGCTTGGAATACCCCAGTCGCACTACGCGTTTTGAGCTCTTTGGGGCATTCACTGTTGATGAACGTGACCTCCATGCCATCAAACCACTCGAGCATGGCGGTCACCCCATCGTTGCCAGTGAATGGCTTGGGGTTGCACGACGAAAAGTGCTTAAAGTTAAACGAGACGGACTTGCGTACTTCGACCTTAGAGTCGATGGAGGAGTTCAGAGTGTCGGAAGCTCGAATTTCGGTAACGACCTTTGGGACGATGCGAGCAATTTGATTGGCCATGAAGACCATCATCTTCTTCTTGGAGCGAGACCTTGACTTCTTAGACGTTTTGGAGTGACGAGAAGACATCTAAGATTCAAAAGAACGAATAGGTGAGACTTGATCATAATGTTTGTTTAAGAAAATTGTTTTCATGAAATGATTCATATAGCATAACGTGTCACATAGCATAAAGGGTTCAACTTGATTCACATAGCATACAAAGGTTTAAACGTCTCATATAGCATAATCATGAATTTCATATAGCATAACGTGAATAAATGAAAGCATTGTAAATTTAGTTTGTTCACGAGAGATTATTATTGTTTTTTGATTGCGATAAACGTGCGAAATAAGTAAAAAAAATTGAAACGAATGAACGTTCAAGTATAAAATCACATATAAATTGAGATACATAAAAGAGAGGCTCAATAAAACATTGGATTGTTTCGGGTAGAGAAACGTCGACTATTCCAAAGTGGGTCGAAAGTTCTTTCGAATTAGAAAAACGTGCTTTGGCCAATAGGTAAGATACTCTCGTCGAGAAGCGATTAACGGTATCTTACCCTTCCAGTTACTACACGTCTCTAATCGATTGAAACAATCGGGACTTTGGCGAGATTGAAAATCGAGGAATGGGACTTAATCGACGAGATGCAGGTTTCACCCCTAACTTAACGATTTCGTACCCTAAATGTGGTTGGTACTCGTCGGGTCAAAATAAAATTTCGACACTTTGACGAGGGTCCACTAGAGTTGAAATGGAACTTACCATTAAGTTGTGGATTTCACTCCTAGCTTAATGGTGTAATTTCGTGCAAAAATAGTTTAAGGTAGAATGAGAGTCGTTTACCAAATTGTGGGTTTCACGCCTATTTTGGTAAAGTCGTCTCGTTTATGTTACAAGAGTATTCAAATAAACAAAAGTGTATTCATGTTAGCCTTAGGAAAGGCATATAAATTTAATCAAACAAGAAGTATAGCTAGGAAGCATGCAAGGTAGAGTACATAAGTTTTAAACATCAAACAAGAGACAAAGTTCCTAAAACTATAGACTAGGGCAAAGCATTCCTACTTTTTCCTAATTCCCTATAGTTATGGCTATGATACCAATCTGTCACACCCCAACCGATGGCGGAAACCTCGGGATGAGACGAAGTGTGTAGATTGTAAGAGACTTCATAACACTATGTGACAATATTAATTAAATTCAAATTTCATTTCAAGACTAATTGTCATACAAGGTTCAAATAAAATAACAACATTGTTTCATAGTAAAACATAACAACAAAAATAGATGATTTAATCTAGGTGTGTATCTAGTCCACCCTAAATCTTGTTTCATCTTGCAATATCACTTCATCAATTAACCTGCAACATGTATTAAAATAGAGTTCAATGCAAAAGCAAAGGCGAGTATACAAGTTTTGTTACATAGCATAAATAGAATAAAAAGTGCTCATATCCAACATGATTCATAATATGTGAGTACTAGTATGCAAATATGGCGTACAATATGTTCAAACCCGAGAATACAACGCATTAAAAGAGCCTAATCCCAAGAGTTTAGCGGGTGGTAACATGTTTAACTTAACAATACCCAAAAGAATAGCGGGCGGGGCGTTAATCCTATAGCGCTATAATTGTTAAGGGAGGCTAGCAAAGTTAATGAGCATATAACGTCCAAGGAGTTTACATAGCATACGAGAATAACAAGTAATCACATATAGTTTCATGTAAGCATGGATAGAGTATGTTTAAATGAGTTTAAGAGTCATTTGTATAATAAACATGTTGCATCCCAAAATGAAAAAGGGGAAAAGGGATCGAGTATACTCACGATTTTTGCAAGCTTTCCTACTTGATGTTCATTGAGTGTTAGTGTTTAGATTGGAGCACCTTGTCCTCCTACACAAGGAACATAGGTGTGTGAGTTGGGGATAACGGTAGATTATAGATTTGGAGTTTAAAAGTGCAAGAACATAACATAGGAAAATAACCATCCATTACATATGATGTTTAGATGGTATACTTACTAACTTGATAATGACCACTTGTTCATCATCAAGGGTTCGGTTTGTTTGAATATTATATAAGTATTACTTAGGTTATAGTATATCATATATGTCAAGCATGAGGTAGTAGACTAAGGTCTTCATTTAGGCACCTCAAAGTGTCATAGAAATCATACATGAGGTAGGAAGAACAAGCTCCCATTTAGGTACCTCTAATGTTCACCACTACACTTGACGTAAAAACATTCAAGGAGGGTCTTGAACTTACATAAGAAATGAAATGAACAACTATTCTATGAGAAAACATCAAGAAGTGAGTGGATGTTCATGAAGGATAGCCCAAGCTAGTCTAACCATCACACTTTTACCAAGCTTCAAGCTTGAACACTTCTTGTGGGTAGAACCCTAACCAAAACAGAAAGTTTATGAGGTTTAATCCTCTGATTTTAAGTATCTCAACCTTGTTTTTAAGCCCAACTAACCATTCATTTGATTATTGTTGGTGCATCCGTCTGTCGCCTACGTCCTGTATCCTGTCTTGTGTAGAATAGGCTAGAACAGGGCACGGAATCCAAGATATTGTATTTAAATGCGATTCCGCTCCAAATGACATCTTGTCATTTGGAGCGAAATCTCTTATATGCTAATTCCGCCCGTAGAGTTTAGATCTTGATTTCGCTTATAAGTAACATGCTGATTCCGCTCCTGATGTTGATATGTAGCTAGGAGCGAAATCAGAAACTCTATATATAGAGTCATTTGGAGCGAAATCAACATAGAGTTGTGTGTGTTGTCTTCCGGTGAGCCACGAAGTGCGGCCGAAGTGTTTTCAGAGATTGTAAACGTTTGCAGATCAATAATAACAACAGATTAAAGTGAATACTTGCTGAATTGAACCAAAACACTTGTTTCCGCCTCTTGTTTTGGTAAAAAGCTCTTCTAACCGACTCGTTCGGATCAGAAATCGATCCTACAAGTGGTATCAGGCTCAGGAAGAAGAGCTCTTACAAATTCAGCTGCATTTTCTAGTTTTCTACACCTTCTCATCTAATTGAACATCATTTCACGGTCAGAATCGGTTCAGTTTTGTACACCTTGCTCGGATTTTTGTATTATCAAACCCTTGAAAGTTTCGAAGCTAAAATCGATCTAAAAATTGAGTTTTACTTGATTCCGCTCAAATATGTTCGATTAAAAGATGACGTCAGAAATACTTTGAAGCTAATTCCGCTCTTAAATCACACTCCAAGTTAATTCCGCTCCAAAAATTCAGGCTGATTCCGCTCCAAAATCACATTTCAGTGATTCCGCTCAGTTGACCATCATTTTGATTTCGCTCAAAAGGTTAAGTTTGATTCCGCTCCAAAAAGTTGAACCTAATTCCGCTCCAAGTGAATCTGTGTTTCAGCTCCAAAAAGATTGTTGATTCCGCTCAAACAGCACTTGATGATTCCGCACCAGATTCTGATTTCGACTGAAATTAAAAAATTGTGAATTTTTGGATTTAGAAACATGGACAACGAATTTTACAACGCCTTTGCTAGCCCGATTACTATCACTCAGAGTACATTACTTGAGAATGAAACGGGGACATCACAGAAACCACCAAAGCTCTTGGATATTGATGATTACAATGTGTGGTCTGAACGGTTTGGAAATTGGGTTGAAGCTTATCACTTGGATGCATGGGATCACACTGAAGAACCATATGTAAGGCCACAAGAAATGGTATTCAGACAACAATCAGAGAAATGAGTGCTGATGAGAAAAAGAAGTATAGAGATGAAAAATTGATGGTGAGTCTACTTCAGCAAGCAATTAAGGAGGACATTTTGATTTTGCTTCAATATGATGGAAGTGTTTATTCGATCTGGACTGAATTAGAAGCAAAATCTGTAGGAAGTGATGATATGCTTAAAAACAAGATGTCTCTCATGAAGAAAGAATTTGATCTTTTTCGAGGTTTAAAATCTGAAAACCCCAAGCAAATTATTGAAAGATATTGTAACTTGGTGAGAAATATGTCGAAATTGGGAATAAAAAAGGATACTGATGAGCTGATTGAGAAACTTGCTGATGCACTACCACATGAGACTTGGGGAACTTTCCTGATGATGCTGAGAAACAATCGTAAGGAATATAAAAAGTTAACATTGGGAGAGTTCATCAAACATCTGGAAGCTCAAGAGATGGAGAAGAGGAAGATTGCTGGAATGAAGAATTATGATGGAGAACAAGACATCAGCTTGTACTTTAAGAGTGGTGTTAGTGAAAAGACGAATCTCTCTCCAAAGGTTGAAACAGCTTATAATGCAAAAAATTCTTCGGAAAAATCAACTCAAGGATCAAGCAGCACATCCGGATTTTCTTCATTTCCGACATACGATCCTCAGTTCACTACAACAAAAAGTGGAAAAGTTCTTCAATGCAACATTGCCTTAAAGCTTGAAAATGATCAGAACTATACAGAGGAAGTTGCTAAGAGTCACATGTCGTTGTTGGTTACAGTGCTCGAGTCCTATGGTGGATTAGTTGCAGGGAGGATCGGAAATCCAATGCTCACGAAAGAGGATTACGATCAAATTGATGCTGAGGAAATGGAATTGATGGATATTAAATGGTGCATGGCTAGTGTGTTGAGACGGGCTGAAAAGTTTAAACAAATCACAGGCAGAGATGATTTTCGCGAGGCACATGTTTCACCTTTAGGTTTTGATAAAACTAAAGTTACTTGTTTTCGTTGCAGGGAAAAGGGGCATTTCAAGAGGGAGTGCACAAATCGAGAAGCCAGTGGAGCTCAAAACCGTTTTGGAAACAACGATTACTACAAAAAGGCGATTTGTCATCAAGTCATACAACAGCCATATCAACAACAACAGGCATCGCATCAAGCACAAACTGCACATGGAAGAATGGAGATTAAAGATTCAAAGAAAGCTTGTCTAGGGAAAGATGGTGGATTCAGTTGGAATAAGTACATACCAACAAATAGCAAAGTCTGTCTGGCAGATCAAGATGATGAAGAGTTAGCTGAAGGTTTCAATTGGGACAATTTTTGCCCAGATCAAGAATTAATGGCCAAAGAGATGTCCAAAGACACGTCAAATGTTAAAGCTTTTATTGCTAATGCTTACGATCTGAAATGGGCAGAAAAAATCAGAAAAGTCAGAGAAGCTGAAGAGGAAAAATGGAGAAAAATTGAAGAAGAGGAAGAAGAAGAAGAAAGATTAAAAGCTGAAGCCGAGAAAAAGAAAAGAGCTGAGTTTTTCCAATCAAACAGAACAGTCAAAGATGTTCCAGAATTTGAAATCAAAGTTGATACTGAAGCAGTCAAAGTTCCTGAAAAGTGCTTGAATTGTGATTCGTTGATCAAGCAAAACAATGAACTGTTGCACAACATTAACAGATTAAAAGAATCGTATGATACAATGAACAGAGAAATCAACAAGTACACTGATTCAAACAGTGAACAAGTTATTGCATTGAACACACTCAAAGGAGCTTATATGAGACAGCTTGATGATGTCAATTTCTACACAAAGAAGTGTGCTGAGTTAGAATTGAAATTGGCAACACAAAAAATTGAAACTGAATGTGTTAACAGTTTATTAAAAAGTTACTCATGTTCTACTTTTGTTGTTGACAGGATTTACCCGATCGTTGAAAGAATGAAGACTTTGTCTATAACAAATGTCCACCCCCGGTCGAAAATGGATATTTGTCTCGAAATCCAAATTTCGAAAGAGTCGAAAAGGCAATTAACTTACAGTGGGAGTCTGTGTCGTCAGATCACTTACCAGAAAATATTGATGTCACGTTCACATCGTCCGATACTGATCATGAGTCCAAGTTGATAAAAAGTGTGGTCGATCAGGTGTTAGACAAAGATGACATAGAGGAGTCAAAACCGGAGTCCAAATCTGAGTCAAAATTTGAATCCGATAAGTCAAAGTCAACGATCAAAAAGGACAAACGGGTTTATGATAAGGAATTTTTTCTATCAAAATCTAATTTGAATGACGAACCAATCAAAGTAGCATATACTTTGAAAGATTCTGACAAATTATATTCTGATGAGAGTTTTCCAATAAGAGGTGTTAAAACTGAAATGATTAAAAAGGTTTTCAAACTATCAGAAATTAACAATTCTGAAATAAAAGATATTAATCTTTGTGAAAATCCAAAACTTTACGCCTCAAGAGTGCAGCAAAGATTAAACAAGAAAAAGGGTTATAGTTCTAGTTCTGGTATTCATAAAAAACCAAACCATAACTGTAATTTCAAAAAGAAAGGATTAGGATTTAATAAACCGAAAAATTATAAAAATGAAAAATTTTATAAACCAAAAACTGTGTTTGTTTCAGGAAACTCTTTAGAAGATGAGAAAGAGCAAGCTGTCAGAAAGCAGACAAATCAAGAATTCCTTGCAAAGAAGCAAGATGAGATGAAGAAAAGTGTTATTCAGGAGAAGACTGAGACAAGAACCTGTTTTCAGTGCAAAACTGCTGGTCATATTGCTAGAAATTGTCCGAAAACATTCAAACCAAAACAGGAAGTCTCTGGTAAAATGAAAGAAAAAGTTGTTGAGAAAACTGAACTAACAACCAAAACATTTACAGGCTTTGAAAATTCAACCTTTGAGATTGGTGAATGTTCAAAGAATGTAGTAAAAAGAAAAGAAAATTTGAAAAATCAAAAATGGGTTGTTAAGGGTTCAGGAAACAGTTCTGGTGATGAATCAGATTCCACAAAATCAGAGGAGCCAAAAGTTGTCAAAGAAAAGGTTGAGAAATCAGTTCCGACTGTGGATGATGAGAATTTTCCATCACTTCGGGCTGAAAATTATAAAAAGAAAATTGGTAAAGTTGAAATTTCAAATCAATTTTATTCTGACAAGAAAAAAATTGATGTTGATAAGGCTTTCAACGGAACTGTGAAACACATTTTTGGAAAAATGGTCGATGGTAAGGCCAAAGGAGTTAAAGAATTTTATGCTTCCAAAAGAAATGTTCACAAGTCTGTTGAAAGTAAAGATGAAGAAGAGGTTGTTACACCCAAGGAAGGTCAGGATTGGGTGGATATATTTTTCAAACAGTAAAAACCTGACTTGCCGGAGCTCCCAAGTTGGTAATCGTGGAGCATGAATCGGCATCATTCATTGTTTATGAAAATTGTTTTTTTTAAGTGTGAATTGCCGGAACTCCCAAGTTGGTAAGTGCGGAGTAGGTATCGGCACTTTGAGAATTCAACCAACAGATGATGATTGGTTGAAAATGTTTGATATTTGATCTTACAAGTGGTTAATCAAGGTCATTAAGTTGAACTTGATTTAACTATCATTTAAAAGTGTTGGTAAACAATGTGATGAGATTTCCCCGAACATATAGATGATAAAATCAACAAAACTAATTTTCCGGAAAAACCATTTTGATTAAAACAAACTTAAGTGTTTTGAAATCATAATGGGAAAATAGTTTGTTGTGAGGGGGAGTTCTGATTGCTTATGCCAAGTGGATGGCGAATTGAGGCAATTCGATATCAGTTGTCATGTTCTTGTACAGTTTGTTTTCAATTCTTTTTAGATGTATTTGTATTTTAGGGGGAGTATATTTTTCAGAAAATCCAAAAAAAAAAAAAATTAGAAAATTTGAAAAAGCCAAAAACTTGATAAAATGAAAAATGAGTTTTTGTTGCATAAAAGAGGAAATGATAGTACATCAGTGGACTGTCACAACACGCTAAAGAAATGGAAAGTTAAAATGTGATAAACGGTCTCACTAAGGATGTGACGATAGGCTCAGCTAGACTAGTAGATTTGCGATAACGATACAAACTTAAATGAAAAAGCCTAGTTCTAGTGGGAAACATGGTCGAAATCATAGTACTTAGTTTTGTCCTTCTTGACTGTGTGCCTACTCAGTAATCGCTGATTGTCGAAAGACATAAAACTGGTTAAGTTTGTGAACTTTCACAACTTTGCTGAAAAGTCACTGTGATTGTGCATTTCATTTTGCAAAGATTTAAACTTGTTTTATTTCTTTATTTTGTTTAAGCATCGGACATCCTCTGTGTATACGTGAGTATCGACCTGGATGTTGTTGCCTAAACGTTCTACTTTATTTTATTTGGTGTTTCGTTTAAGCTTTGGACCTCCTCTGCGTATACGGAAGTATTGACCTGGTGGTTAAAGCCTAAACAACTTCAACTTGTTTTATTTTTCTTATTTTGTTTAAACATTGGACTTTCTCTGCGTATACGGAAGTATCGACCTGATTGTTAATGTTTAAACATTCTGCTTTGTTTTCGCACAAATCACAGTTGATAAAAGTTTAAAGGCATTGCTTGAGATAGTGTATTGCATGATGAGGGGATATGCTGAGATCGTGGGGTCCATAAGAACTTAGTGCAAATTTAATATACCTTAACGTATCGATAAGCATTTCGAAAGTTTTTAGATTGAGTTTTAGTGGATAACAATATCGTCAATCTATGTGAATTGTTTAGAACTTAAAATGAAATCAAGCTTAACGGTGTTGGTGATTGATCTCATAAACTGATATGATCCTCTTGCACGAACTCACAAAAATATTGTTTGTAAATATTTCATTTTCTGTATTCCTGTTTCAGTAAAAAAAAATCAAAAAGATTTTAAGTGTGTTTTAGCATAAATTTTGTAAAAATCCAAAAAGATTTTCGACAACTGTTGTTGGAAGGCTGACATTCAAAATTCCAAGTGATAAACTTGATGAACAGGTTTGGAAGAGAGTGTATGAAGAAGTTTTTACAAGTGGTTTGCAGAGAATAAATCATTTTTGAATATTTCATACAAATAGTTTATAAATTTTAAAGATTTAATCTTTGTGAAACTTATTTTTGGGAAGAGTTATGCAGGTTAGCCAGGTTCCGAAGCCTGAGATAGATGAGTGCCAGGTTACAATCTAAGAACCTGTGGAAAGTGAATTCCAGACTGTGATCCCAGCTTAGCGAAAGGGGGAGTCTGAGGACATCGAGAGGGAGTCTGAAGATAGTAGAGCCAGATTCAGATCCTGAAGATTACAAGAAAGAGTAAGAGATTGATTGAGGATGCTTACAATGGAGAATACTTCGGATAGAAACTCGAAGACTGATAAAGACTGAAAGTTTGACAACCGAAGACTTGACACTGAAGACTCTGTCAACATCCGAGGGGGAGTTTGTAGGTGCATCCGTCTGTCGCCTACGTCGTGTATCGAGTCTTGTGTAGAATAGGCTAGAACAGGGCACGGAATCCAAGATATTGTATTTAAATGTGATTCCGCTCCAAATGACATCTTGTCATTTGGAGCGAAATCTCTTATATGCTGATTCCGCCCGTAGAGTTTAGATCTTGATTTCGCTCATAAGTAACATGCTGATTCCGCTCCTGATGTTGATATGTAGCTAGGAGCGAAATCAGAAACTCTATATATAGAGTCATTTGGGGCGAAATCAACATAGAGTTGTGTGTGTTGTCTTTCGGTGAGCCACGAAGTGCTGCCGAAGTGTTGTCAGAGATTGTAAACGTTTGCAGATCAATAATAACAACAGATTAAAGTGAATACTTGTTGAATTGAACCAAAACACCTGTTTCCGCCTCTTGTTTTGGTAAAAATCTCTTCTAACCGACTCGTTCGGATCAGAAATCGATCCTACAATTATGAGCATTAGGACATAGGTTTGAGATGAGAAAACTCAAGTTCGGTTAAGTTTATCAAAGTACTTGTATAAAACAGAAAGTTTCTTGCACTTATAACCCTCTTATGATGATGTTCCATCCTTGGTTTTCCAGGGAAAACCTATGGAAACACTCCTAGGGTTGTTACAAGTGCTAAGAAGCAAGAAAGAATGAAAAAGATGGAAGATAAGTGAGGTTAAGCTCACTTTTGCAACTTGGAATGTTTCTGAATTTTGTTACCGATTTGCACCAGATTCTTGAGTGGTTAGAGAGTGTATTAGGGAGTTTGTAAAGTGATTCAAGTGTGGGATTGAGTTGGGTTTTATAGAGGGTGTTTAGGTGAGGTTTGGTGGCTATTTAATGGAGAAAACACACCAAAGAAACACAAAATGGACCAATCCTTGAGCTTAAAACACATTATGCCGGATTAAGGTGCTAGTGTAGCGTGAGCATTAAGGCCCTTACCCGTGGCGCTACGCGACGGGGTACAATGTTTGAAATCAATTTTTAAAAATGCCATTTTGGCCCCTGTAGTTTATAGTTGAGTGTTTTTTAGAGTCTTACGGGCTGTTCTTGTCTTATAAGTGTAGTTTAAGGGCAAGACAAGCATGAGTATCATAAACCAAGTATAATTGAGCGTATAAATGTCGTAATTGAGTATCGTTTATGGTCAAAACACATTTTATGCATAAGTTTAGCGTATTTACAAGTTTAGCCCATAGTTTCCAAGAATAATGAATAAACATAAATTGTTTCACTAAATCAAACGTATGAGCATATATAAGGTGTGTACAACATGTATGTAACAAAATATGAGTTTTATTAATGATCCAAGTCTCGGGTTTTACAACGATTACAACGAAAAGACGATTACAAGAATGCAAAGTTTCCAATAATAGAAATACGAACAAGGATTTCTATAAATGGAAAGTATAAAAGAGCCGGGCGTTACAGTGTTAGGGTGTTCGGGGATCATAACTAGCCCAGAAACATTAAGACAATGCTTCTAGTATAATTTTGGTGTTTCGGGTAGTGTCCGGTTGTTCGGTTAGATACCGGTTTGTTAAAGTGTCAAACTATTCCGTTTAGTGTTCTTTATGTACCCTTTTGTGACACTTTTAATTCCCGACACTTAGGAAAGCATTCAGGACCATTTAGTCATGTTTTTGCATGGTACAAACTTGTTAAAATGCTGAATTTTGCTGAAATATGCTGAATTCAGCACTTTAAGTGTATTTCGGGTGCTTTTTAATGCACAATTTAGCTTCTGGAAAGTCTATATGTTAACCCTTGTATCCATACTTGGGTTTTAATGTATTGTAAACGTTGGACCTACTCCTTGGTCCTAATTCCATTATTTGATTGCTTTCTGCAGAGTTGCTGACATAGTGTGTCTTACCGGTGAGTTTACTAGTCTTTCTGACGCAACGCTAACAGTAATGCATAAAGCAATATTTGAAGTATAAAACGTGCATGAATTTACAAGTATAGCATGTAATCAGACAATGTTGACATTTAAGCACATAATTGCAGATATTAAATAATAATTAAATTGTACGAAAATTACCGGTTTTGTGCCAGTTGTCACAGGATTGGGCTGTTCTAGGATGATGTCATGATGGGTTCTCATGAACACCAAAGTGTGACCTCATTCCACCAAAAACAACTCAGATCTAAAGGATTTCTACAATGTTTAAACACTGATTCCACCTAAAATCTAAACATAGTTCAAGTGTTTCAACTTTTCTTCAACATTCTTAACTTTTTACTCAAAAACCGATAGATTCTGAGCTCGTTCAGTCCTTCTACTCATTCTCTAGTGAAGTGGCGGTCTGAGAGCGGATTATTGTCAAAGAGATGACCGACTTAACGGGTTGAACATGAAGTTCCGTTAAGAACAGTTAACTGATCGAACAGGGTGATTCCCATCCGATCGGATGACTTGGACTTGGTGGAGTTTCCGTTGTTTAAACATGTTGTCATGCCGTCTCGGTTAAACCGCAAACTTTCTAAACTTAGAAAAATTTTACAAATTTTCAAACGAACAGGTCGCTGAACGGATTGCCGTCCGATCGGATTGCCGTCCGATAGGATTGCCATCCGATCGAACGACAATCCGACCGGATGACTTATGATGTTCAACACTTAAACAATTTTGCAACCTTCAAAAACATCATTTTCCAAGGAATAGTATCCGATCGGATGACCATCCGATCGAATGACTATTCTATCAGGAGACTTGAGCTTTGAAATATTTCACTTGGACGGACCGCCATCCGAGCGAACGACCATCCGTCCGGTTGACCGTTCAACCGGACGACCTAAAAGGTAGAGATACTTCTCTCTTTTTAAAATGCTACAACGAAAACTTCAAATTCACATCATACACAAACACATCCATCCCAAACGGACAACCCTCCAACCGAATGGCCATCCGTCCGGATGACCATCCGTCCGGAAGGTCATCCGATCGGATCACTATCCGTCACTTGTTCACCAACACGTCGTTTCACGCATTGTTTATCGCTTATGCTATCGTTGTATAATCAGGCTAACTTTCCAGAGCTCCCTTCAATCCAAGCTTGTGTTTATTCATTTAAACACGAACTGTGAGTATACTCGATCCCTTTTTGCTTAACGCACTTTTGGGTGTTACATACATTACTTTTATCAAATCACAACCGACACACAACGCAAACACTTTTATACGCTAATAGTCTCTGCATGTTATACGTGTTATCCGATGAATGCTTGTATGTTATGTTTACACAGTGATTGTTGCCTGACACCTTAGCAACGATAGTACTATAGTTTGGACTCAGCACCTGTTGTGGACAGGGGTTGTTATGGGTTTTACTTCATGTGTCACAGTGGTGATATGTGTTGTGCATTCTACAACTCGCAATCACGTATGTGCATAATTCATTGTCGATAACGTGCTAGCTTCGCATTTCAACATAATACATGCTGGTTATGCGCAAACCGATTTTCGCTACTATCTATGCTATCAAACTTGTATGCTCACCTTTACACTATGTGTATTGACCTATTTTAACGTATGTGACAGGTGTTTAGGATGCTTATGCTATGCTTGCTGTTTGGAAATCAAGATAGGAGGTCTAGAAACGTCACATTAAATCCTGAGTTGTCGAAACAATTTAAATGTCTTTGAGATACTATGTCTGTAATAATTATTATGCTGGATATGTTATGGTATGGGATGTAACTTTAAATATTTGGTAAAATTAGTTGTTATAGATTTCTCCTGCACAATCTGTTCCGCTCAGTGCCGCGCCCCGATGTTTTCGCTATCGGTTGGGGTGTGACGGATTGGTATCAGAGCCATAACTATAGGAAATTAGGCATGACTCGACCTAGTCCGGGTCGATGTCTTAGAAATGACCTAGTCTATAGTCTAAGTACCAACAGACCGCCCTGTGTGAACCCGGTAGGGGTTCTACATGAGCCTATTTCTGTTACTTCGATCGACTCGCACATATACTACACTCCACCGACCTTTCCTAAGGTCGAGCGCTACCACTTTGCCTTTCCTAAGGCTAGCGACACACACACCATTTTTCGAAAAAAAATGAACTATTTATTAGATCGTGATTAGGTTTGAAAACTTTAAACTCTCGATTGAATCGCTTGTTCGACATGCCTTTTTACTATAAACACGAGAATTTGCGTTGAAGCAGGAGTGAAATCCATACTTCGACGCAAATCTCCTATCTCTCTCATGATGCTATCACACAAACATGAATGCAACTATTTAGTTAGGGGTGAAACCCGAACCTTGATGATTTGCTCTGTTCTTTATGTTGGTTTTTACAAAGCTCTCACCAAAGTCTAGATGGATTCCAATGACTCGAGTTGCGTGTATAGCCGAAGGGATGCGTGCCATTCACCGTATACCGGTGAGAGAGCACAGTCTATTAGGCCAAAATGAGTACTCGAGGTCCTTGAGAATAGTCGAATCACTTTGGGTAGTCGATGTCACGCACCCAGACGCTCCAATCGCTGATTTTATGTGTTTCGATTCTGAGCTCGCAAGCCGCTGACTCTGTGATTTATGTGGGATTTTATGTGTTTTATGTGGTTTTACACGTTTATGTGTTTCGATTTTGGTGATTTATACGCTTTCCGCTCCTCGCTTTGATCAACACAACTCGCACTGCACACTTATCTCAATACGCTGACAAATCGCATGCTATGTTACTCACTTACGCTATACTATACGCTGTGTTACTCGCTACTCGCTGCTCTCGAACACGCTCACGAAACTTGATTGATAGGTGAATACGTTCAATATATGTAGGTGAATACGTGCAAAATATAGGGCAATACGTGGTTGTGGCGAACTATGTGTTTACGTTCTTATGTGCTTACGTGCCTATGTGCTTATGTGCCTACGTGTAGACGTACTCCTGTGCCTTATATAGAGAGGTATGCAATGATATTATAGACTGTACTCGACTTAATCAAAATTGTGTCTGAGTCCTGTGACGATGTCCGTTGCAGACAATGTCGTCATTCGGATCACACACTTCTCACGCTACCCAACGCATTCACGCTAACAAGCGTATCGCTTCTCTAGTTGTAAAGTAGATGGCTAAGGTTATTCCACAAATTGTCAGTGAGTTTAATGAGAACATCAGCATGTCCTCTGAGGAATCTAGGACCGACTCTCCAAAGGGTACTTTCAGCTTCAAGCAGTTTAAGGCCTGTGGCCCCAAAGACTTCACAGGCGAAGACGGACCAAGCACTATGTTTCAATGGTTTGACTCAATTGAAGTCACGCTACGCCAGAGCGGATGTCCCAATCACCTACGTACTATCAACGCAACTGGCGTTTTCCAGTCCAGAGCTCTGGATTGGTGGACTGCCGAAAGGAACAGACGTGGGAACGACGCAGCCTGTGGGCTTACTTTGGATGAGTTAAAAGAACTTATGATGAAGGAATTCTGCCCGTCCCATGAGCTCCAGAAGCTGGAGAACTATTTTTGGAACATCAAGCAGGAAGGTGGCGACAACGCCGGTCTAACTGCCCGCTTCAAGCAGCTGAGTATTATTTGTCCCATTCAGGTGGCAACCCCTAATATGACGATTAAGAAATACATCTGTGCTTTACCGTATTGTGTCGCTGATTTCGTGCAAGCCACGAAAACAACAATTATTGAAGAGACTTATCTGCTCGCTGCCAAGATTAATGACAAGCGAGTATTGGCTGGTTATTTCAAGAATACCAACAAAAGTCTTCATCAAGTTACCGCTTCTCCCACCGCTGAAACCGCCACAACGCAAGCTTCCAAATCTTCCCACCGCAAACGCAAGAACAACAACAGCAACAAGAACTGCGCAGTAACCGCCGCTCCACTCTAAGTTGTCCCTGCTCAACAGCAACCCCAAAACCGCCAAGTAGCGGCACCAGTGACCAATGCACCGCTAGCCAAGCGTGCATATACTGGTCCACACCCGCTCTGCCCTACTTGTACCTATCATCATCCTGTTGGGATTGCATGCCGGTTTTGTGTTCATTGCAACCTGTACGGCCACTTTACTGCCAACTGCCGTACTGGTCTCCACCAAGCTCAAGCCCCAGTTCAAGCTCCTACACTGCCAGCTCCACTACCCGCTCCCTAGGGCCAACAAGCAACTCCTGCGCACGCAAGAGCCTGCTTTGCATGTGGTGATCCCAACCACTTTGCAAATGTCTGCCCAAATAGAGTGGTGAAGCAAGAGTCACAACAGCAGCCTCAGCAACAACATCAACAGCAGCAGCCTCAGCAGTAGCAGCAGCAGCCAGCAGCCCGCAGACGTGCATTCAACATCAACGCCCGCCTGGCGCAAGCAGATAACAATGTGGTTAATGGTACGTTTCTTGTCAATGGTATATATGCTTCGTGTTTGTTTGATGCTAGAGCCGATAACTGTTTTGTGTCGTTAGAATTCGAAAATCTCCTAAATTGTAAGCGCGCTAATCTCCCTTCGACGTTCGACGTAGAAGTTGTCACTGGAAGAACTGTCACTGTTTGTTCTGTTCTCTGTGATTGTACGCTTGAACTCAACAATCATGTCTTCCCTATCGACCTTATCCCGATGCAGCTTGGTAGTTTTGATATCATAGTAGGCATGGATTTTCTTCACGAAAATCGTGCTGAAGTCGTTTGCTTTGATAAAATGATTCGTTTCTCGCTGGCTAATGGTGATCAACTCTGTGTCTATGGCGAAGTCGCATCGAAGAATCTCAAACTCATGTCGTGCATACAAGCAAGCAAGTATCTCCGAAAGGAATACAAAGCTTTCTTGGCACACATCGTAGTAGCGGAGGAAAAGGAAAAGAAGGTAATGGATAAGGTGCCTGTGGTTCGTGATTTTCCTAACGTCTATCCTGATGATTTACCTGGTTTACTCCCGAGTCGTGATATTGATTTCCGAATCGACCTCATTCCTGGAGCCAATCCTGTAGCCAAATCTCCCTATCGCCTCACTCCGTCTGAAATGAGCGAACTCTCGAGTCAACTCCAGGAATTACTTGACAAAGGTTTCATTCGCTCTAGCACCACTCCTCGGGGCGCACCTGTCCTTTTTGTCAAAAAGAAGGACGGATCTGTCACACCCCAACCGATGGCGGAATCATCGGGGCGCGGCACTGAGCGAAACAGATTGTCCAGAAGTTTCCATAACAACTATCATTACCATTTAATTTAAAGCAATACGTCCCATACCGTATCTTAAATAGTCAAACAAGTTATTACAGATAACATCAAAACAAATATTCTGTTCCGACAACTCAGATTTAACATAACTAGTTTATTCGTTGGTTTCTAGACTCCAGTTCCTAGCTTCAAGTTCATCACAGCCCGAGAAGCATATAAACAACCTAGGCACCTGTCACATACGTTAAAATAAAGTCAATACATAAAATGTAAAGGTGAGCATACAAGTTTGATAATAGCATATAGAGTTCGAATTCGTTTACGCATAACCAGCACGTACACATAGTGAAATGAAGCACGTTAGTTATCGACATAGATCCATCGATACCAATAACTGCGGGTTGACTGCCCGAGGCAGTTCGCAATACATGATTACCACCGTAATCCATGCAAGTAAAAGATCCTTAACAACCCCCGTGTGAACGGGTGCTGAGTCCAAACTATAGTACTATCGTTGCTAAGGCAGGTAGACAGCATTCCATGTGTAAACATAACAAACAAGCATTCATAAGCCACGTATAACATGCATTAATGGTTTAGCGTCAAAATAGCTTGAGTAGTGTGATAGTTGTAGTTTAAATAGTTGTAACGTATGTAACACCCAAAAGTGCTAAAGCAAAAAGGGTTCGAGTATACTCACAGCGATTGTGGATTGAAGGGAGCGCTTTACTGCGAGTACGGTTAGCCTGAATAGATTCGATAACGTAACGATAAGTGGCGCGTAAAACAGTACAAGTGGGAGTGGTTAGGATGGCTGATCGTGCGGATCAGCTATCCGTGAGTAGAAGTCATCCGTGCGTATGACCTATCCATGCGGATGGTGATGCGTGCGGATGGGGATCCATCCGGATAAGTTATCCGTGCATGTGACTGTCCGTGCGGATGGCGATCCGTGCTGATTAGTTGTGCGTGCGGGTGACTTATCCGTATGGTTAAGTTGTTTGCGTGGATAAACGTTCAAGTGGATTGTTTCTTCCTAAGATGTGTTTGTGTATGATGGCTTGTGCTTTGGAGTTTTCGTTGTAGCATTTAGAAAACACATAAGTGTTTCTACCTTTCAAGCCGGTCGCGCGGACGACAGACCGTGCGTATGGTAGTCCGTGCGGACAGCCTGTGCGCGCGGGCAGAGACAATCCGTCCGGATAGCCTGTCCGTGCGTACGACTTGACCGTGCGGATGAACATTGTTTGATTTTCATTTTAAGTCCTTAGTATCTCATGATCCGAAGAGTAATCCATTCAGAGGTCGTCCGTCCGGATTGCTCATTCGTCGATACTCAAACCTTGTTTGGAAAGTGGGTCCCAAGGGTAGCTCGTCCGGGTGACACTCGTCAGGATGTCCTGTGCGTGCGGATGGTAATCCGTGCGCACAGCCTGTCCGTGCGGACAGCTTGTCCGTGCGGAGAGCTAGTCCGTGCGGACAACTGGTCTGGTTGTTCCGTTCGTCTACACTTGCTTTCTGTTGTCGTTTATCGAGACGTTCTGATCACGTGGCAACCACTTGGAATGGTATTCTCACCCGCGTGACTAGACCGGTCAGGAACCACCCTAACTCGGCCTGTCGGCGACTCAGAACGGTAGTTCCGGTTGACCCCGAAATCAGGTGTCTTGCGATAGAATTCCAGATCTAGGACTAGTGCATCACTATTAACGAGTAGAGACTAGAACCGATCGGATTCGTACCGATTTTAAGGGTAAAAGAAGGGGAGAACTTAGGTTTATTTCTTTCAACTCTTTTATCCTTAGAAAAGTTTAGATCTAGGTGAAGTTATTATGAAATCTTGTAGAAATCGTTTAGATCTGAGCTATTCTTGGTGGAATAAGGTCAAGCTTGAAGTTCATAAGAACTTCATGGTGACGTCACCCGAGAATACCCCAAATCCGGATGATTTCATGGTTAAAAGTGAAGATTTGAAAGATGGAAATGTGTAGAATTGTGTAGTGATCAAAGATGTACAAGAATTGGTGCAAGATCTTACCTGGATTGAGAGAAATCTGAGAAAAAGTGAAGAATGCGTGCGGTTCGGACGTCACTTGCCAAAAGTGGAAAAAGTGGAGAGTGACCCGTGTATTTGTAGGATGCCAAAAAGGGAAAGGGGTTAGCCGTGCGCATGGCACGTACCCGGGTGGGCTATCCGCGCGGGTAGGTCATCTGTGCGGATTGGCAATCCGTGTGGATTGGCAATCCGTGCGGATTGACCATCCGAGCGGATGCCGCCTGCTTGGGTGTGTTCGGCGCGATGTCGTTTCGGTTTCGATTTGCGAGCAATTCGATAGGGTTTCCTAGTCAAATTACTTTCAGTCCCAACTACTTCTTATATGGCTCGACTCGGAATTCGGGTTCGGGTTCGTTTTCGTTCGAGTTAGACTTCGAGTTCGATTGAGTTCGCTTGATTATCACAACATAACATAAAATAAACATGCACAGGTAACACGTAAGGCACACACACACGTATGAACAACAAGTAAAATACACAGCCCGAGTTACGATTCGATGTCGATTTGATTAGCATAGCTTGATTAACTTTATCGCATTGTTACTTCCTATCATTTACCGTCGTAGGTCGATTGGGATACGGTAAACATGATTCGATTATTGTAATGTACGACATTTACTCCACATAATATAAATAAAATAAAAACATTTCTACGAGTCACGTCGCGCGAAATCGGTCGTTGACTTTGACCTTGACTTTGAATTTCACTCGTGAAAACACGGGGTGTTACAGCCTCCCTTTGTTTAGGGAATTTCGTCCCGAAATTAAGCTGGAAGCCGTAACTAACCGTGGGTCACATGTGAGAGTCCTTCGTTCGGACCATTGAAGGTTGTCAAATTAATAGGGTTTTTACGGTTAAAATTCGCTGATTTTTGGATATGATGTGCGAAAATAACTAATCTAAAAGCCTATAAAGTTTCAGATTGTAATTCAAAGCCATTTGTGAGAAATTTAGATTTTTGTTAGAAAAATGTTGAGTGTTGCTGTTGATGTTCACCGTACGGGTGGTAATCCGTGCGGATAACATATACATATTGACTATTGTTGACTCGGAATCGTGCGGAATCCGTGAACGCGTGCTTGACTACACATTGTAGGTCCCGGTTTGAATCCGTTTCGATTGCGAACCGACTCGTGAACGTGCGGAATCCGTACACGATCGTGACCAAACACACAAAAACGTACAAATAACCGTGATTCAATAGATCCGTATGACGTGTACAAGCTCCGGAAATCACGTTGAGAACTTTCTCTCTCTAGTTTCTCTCTTTCTAAGATTATCTCTCTAAACCACCAAATGGGCAACAGTCCTTAAACTAACCCTAAGGGTTCTATTTATAGGCCAAGGATATAAGGAATCTTTCTTTATTTACATTTTGCCACCTTGCCTTTCTTAACCGGACATTACTCCTTCGTTAAACAACTGTGGATACTTTGCCTTCATGTCGCTTTCGAGTTCCCAAGTGAACTCCGCGCCTCGTTTGCCTTCCCATCGGACTTTTACAATAGGAATGCGTGAGCGTCTGAGTTCTTTGGTTTGGCGATCCATGATTTCGACAGGCTTTCCACGAAGTGTAATGTTTCATTCACTTGTAGATCATCTAGAGGAACATGTAAGTCGTGGTCGGCGATGCACTTTCGGAGGTTTGACACGTGGAAAGTCGGATGGACATTGCTAAGTTCTTCCGGTAATTCGAGTCTGTAGGCGACTTTTCCGATTCTTTCCAGAATCTTAAAAGGTCCAACATATCGAGGCGCGAGTTTCCCCTTCTTGCCGAATCGGACTACACCCTTCCAAGGTGATACCTTTAGGAGTACGTAGTCACCAACGCCATATTCACGGGGTTTGCACTTTTTATCGGCGTAAACTTTCTGTCGATCCCGAGCTTTCGCTAGGTTGTCCCGAATTTGGAAAATTTTGCCTGTCGTTTCTTGTAGCAGCTCCGGACCGGTTAGTTGCGAGTGACCGATCTCGTGCCACACAATAGGCGATCGACATCTTCTTCCGTATAAGGCCTCGAAAGGTGCCATCTGGATACTAGCCTGGTAGCTGTTGTTATACGAAAATTCGACTAACGGGAGGTGTCTATCCCAATTACCACCGAAGTCTAGAACACACGAACGGAGCATGTCTTCAAGCGTACGAATCGTTCTTTCAGTCTGACCGTCGGTCTGTGGGTGGAACGCAGTACTTAGATTAAGCGTTGTACCGAGTGCCGCTTGAAACGTTTCCCACAATCGTGAAGTAAACCGAGCATCACGATCAGAGATGATGTCACGAGGCGTCCCATGTCGACAAATGATCTCGTCGGTGTAGATTCGGGCTAATCGTTCTACCTTGTAGTCTTCTCGTATTGGCAGGAAGTGAGCTGATTTGGTCAAACGGTCAATAACAACCCAAATGCTGTCGTGACCTGATGACGTGGTTGGAAGCTTGGTTACTAAATCCATAGCTATGCTCTCCCATTTCCACATGGGAATTGGTGGTTGTTCGAGCAAGCCAGAGGGTCTTTGATGTTCAGCCTTGATTCTAGCACAGGTTAGGCATTTTCCGACGTAGAGTGCGATATCCCGTTTCATACCCGGCCACCAGTACCTATAGCAAAGATCATGGTACATTTTGTCAGCACCGGGATGAATAGAGTATCGGGATTTGTGGGCTTCATCCATGATAATCTGTCGCAGGTTGGTTCGCTTGGGGATCCAAATTCGGTCTAAGAAGTGGAATATCCCATTTGATTTGCTCACGAGCTGGGCTCCATCGTGGTAGATTCTTTCTTTCTTCAAAGTGCGTTCGTTGAAACATGCATGCTGGGCTTTGCGAATGAGAGCTTCGAGGTTGTGCTGGGCTTGAACATTTCGAGTGCTAAGCAGATAGCTCCGTCTGCTAAGTGCGTCGGCAACAACATTTGCCTTGCCTGGGTGGTAACGAATCTCACAGTCGTAATCGTTGAGAAGTTTTACCCATCGGCGTTGACGCATATTTAGTTCCTTCTGATTAAAGATATGCTGTAGGCTCTTAGGATCGGTGAAGATCGTACACCTTGTACCATACAGGTAGTGTCGCCAAATCTTTAATGCAAAAACAACCGCGCCTAGCTCGAGATCGTGGGTTGTATAGTTCTTCTCGTGGATTTTGAGCTGACGAGATGCGTAAGCTATGACCTTGTCCCGTTGCATTAGGACACAACCGAGACCAAGGTTAGAAGCGTCACAATAGACAATGAAATTATCGTTTCCGTCGGGTAATGTGAGAACAGGAGCATTGCAAAGCATGTGTTTGAGGGTTCGAAAGGCAGACTCTTGTTTGGTTCCCCAGACAAAAGGCTGGTCCTTATGAGTGAGAGAAGTGAGTGGTACAGCAATCTTCGAGAATCCTTTGATAAATCGTCGATAATAGCCCGCTAGCCCAAGGAAGGAGCGGACTTCAGTCGGGTTCTTAGGAGTAACCCAGTTCTTAACAGCTTCAATCTTCGCAGGATCGACGTGAATGCCCTGACTATTTACGATGTGACCCAGAAACTGAACCTCCCCCAACCAAAACTCGCACTTGGAGAATTTGGCGTAGAGTTGGTTCCCCTGGAGTAACTCGAGAACCAAACGTAGATGTTGGCGTGTTCGGCTCTCGTTTTGGAATAGATCAAGACATCGTCGATGAACATGATGACGAAGCGGTCGAGATATGGTTTACACACTCGATTCATCAGATCCATGAAAACTGCTGGTGCGTTTGTTAGGCCAAAAGGCATGACAACGAATTCGTAATGGCCATAACGAGTGCGAAACGCGGTTTTGGGTATATCCTCTTCTTGTATACGCAGCTGATGATATCCTGAACGTAAATCGATCTTCGAGAAACACGTAGCGCCTTGCAGCTGATCAAACAAATCGTCGATTCGAGGCAGAGGATAGCGGTTCTTGATAGTCAACTTATTCAATTCCCGGTAGTCGATGCACATCCGGAACGACCCATCCTTCTTTTTGACGAAAAGGACCGGTGCGCCCCAAGGAGAGGTGCTCGGGCGAATAAAGCCTTTTTCAAGCAATTTCTGAAGTTGGGTTGAGAGTTCGCGCATTTCGGACGGCGCGAGTCGATAAGGAGCTCGGGCGATAGGATTAGCTCCAGGAATGAGATCAATGCGGAAATCGATATCGCGCTTCGGAGGTAGTCCGGGAAGATCCTCTGGAAAAACATTAGGAAATTTTCGAACCACAGGAACGTCCTTCACTTCCTTCTTCTCTTTCTTTTCCTTCTCCGCTGCTACGACATGAGCCAAGAAAGCCCTGTATTCCTTGCGGAGATACTTGCTAGCTTGTAGGCATGACATAAGCTTGAGACCCTTCGAAGTAGTATCACCATAAACACACAACGAATCACCGTTTGCGAGCGAAAAACGAATCATTTTATCGAAGCACACAACTTCGGCATGGTTTTCGCGTAGAAAGTCCATGCCTACTATGACATCAAAGCTCCCTAGTTGCATTGGAATGAGATCGATTGAGAAGATGTGATTGTTGAGCTTGAGAGTGCAATCACGAATAACAGAGTTTACAGCGATGGTTCTTCCGGTAGCGACTTCAACATCGAATGCAGAGGAGAGTCGAGAACGTTTACGATTAAGGAGTTTCTCAAATTCGAGTGACACAAAGCAATTATCGGCTCCAGTATCAAACAAACATGAAGCATAAATACCATTCACAAGGAACGTACCATTGACCACGTTGTTGTCGGCCTGGGCTTGACGCACATTGAGATTGAAAGTTCTGGCGCGTGCTGCCTGTTGTTGTTGTTGCTGCTGTTGCTGCTGCTGTGGCGGCTGCTGTTGCGGTTCTTGTTTCACTACCCTGTTCGGGAACATGTTGGCAAAACGATTCGGGTCGCCACACGTGAAGCATGCTCTGGCTTTGACTGGGGTGCCAGAGGAGCTTGTTGACCCTGTGGGGCAGCGAGTAGAGCTTGATTGGAAGGAGCTTGACGAATACGGCAGTTGGCAGTAAAGTGGCCGTAGACGTTGCAATGAGCACAGAAGCGGCATTGGATAGCAGTCGGGTGATGATAGGTGCAAGTAGGGCAGAGTGGGTGTGGTCCAGTATATGCACGCTTTGCAGGCGGTGCATTGGCCACAGGCGCCACTACTTGACGCTGTTGAGCAGGTACAGCTTGGATCGGTGCAGCAGTAATCGCACAGTTCTTGTTGGTGGAGTTGTTCTTTCTCTTGTTCTTTCGCTTGTTGCTTGACGAGGTAGGTTCAGCAGTTGGTGCAGTAGCGGTAGCTTGATGCAGATGCTTTGAGGTCTTATCCCACACCCCAGCCTTAACCCTTTTGTCATTGATCTCAGCGGCCAGCAGATAGGTCTCTTCGATCGTGGCAGTCTTAGCCGCTTGCACAAAATCAGCGACGCAGTCGGGCAGGGCTCGGATGTACTTCTTGATGGTCATCTCAGGAGTCTTGACCTGGTCAGGACAGATAATGCTGAGCTGTTTGAAGCGAGCAGTGAGGCCAGCATTGTCTCCATCCTTCTGATGTATGTGCCAAAATTCATCTTCAAGCTTTTGACGCTCGTGAGGAGGGCAGAATTCCTCTAGCATGACTTCCTTGAGCTCATCCCACGACAAACCGGAAGCTGCATCATTCCCTCTCTTGTTCCTCTCGGCCGTCCACCAGTCCAAAGCACGGGACTGAAAGACGCCGGTAGCGTTCAGAGTTCGAAGGTCATCAGGGCAACCACTTTCTCGCAGAGTAACCTCGATAGAGTCAAACCAGTGGAATAGTGCAGTAGGACCTCCTTCGCCCGTGAATTCTTTCGGCCCACATGACTTGAATTGTTTGAAACTGAAAGGTCTTGTGACAGCTCTAGGACCTTCAGTCCTCGATTCCTCGGATGATTTGCTGGCATTCTCATAGGCATCGCTCACTGCCTTTGCTACAGCTTTCGCGACGATGGAAGCAAGACGTCTGTCTTTCTTTTCCTGGCGAGAGAGTGGATGATGGGATCCAGACGACATTGTCTACAATAGACATCGCCATGGAACTCAACACATGTATTCGAATCTCACCTCACACGTCTACTACTACTAAAGCTCAGTAACACGTACCATGTAAACGTATATAGTCACAAAATCACATAAACACATAGAGCACATAATTACATTATTCCTAAACAGATAAGCACAACAGCAAAAAACACGTATATCTAAATCACTAAAAGCACATACGAGCATACAAAGCATTCTAACTGCTTCTATTGTTGATTCGCTAGCGATGAGTTATGTGGGTTTTGTGTGCTTTAGCAGGAGCAATAGTGTTGGGTTGAAACCAATAATACCTCAAAACATTAACAAATAACAGAAAAGTGCATAAAATTTCATAAAGATCGATAAATCGAAGGTAGATTGTCTGCGGCTAATAGACTTCGACTAACCAAAGTGGCTCGACTATTCGCAAGGATCCTGCACAATTACCTCCAGGACTATGCCTTTGCCTCGATTCTTGGGCATTGGCGCAATTCCCATTGGTTATATCGTGTCTTTAGATCGTTGGAGTCCGTCGAACTTTGGCGAGAGTTTTTGTATGAAAGTGGGACGAGTCGTCAAGGTTAGGGTTTCACCCCTATCTTGCAACTTCCGTCCTCGTTTTTGATAAAAATTTAGGAGATTATTCATCAAAATATGGATTTCACTCCTGATTTGGTATGATTCTCCTCATTTGTAGATAAAACACAAGCTGATTAGGCAACTTTAGTCGAGAGTTTGCGGTTTTCACACCTATTCTCGGCCTCATTACCTGTTCACAACCTGAAAATTCGAGTGCTGTGATAGAAAAGAGTGAGTGATAGTGGCGAGTTTACGCATACGCGTGAGTTGGTCTGTTGGTTCTTAACTATAGACTAGGTCTCTAAGACTTCGACCCGGACTAGGTCGAGTCTTGCCTAATTCCCTATAGTTATGGCTCTGATACCAATCTGTCACACCCCAACCGATGGCGGAATCATCGGGGCGCGGCACTGAGCGAAACAGATTGTCCAGAAGTTTCCATAACAACTATCATTACCATTTAATTTAAAGCAATACGTCCCATACCGTATCTTAAATAGTCAAACAAGTTATTACAGATAACATCAAAACAAATATTCTGTTCCGACAACTCAGATTTAACATACCTAGTTTATTCGTTGGTTTCTAGACTCCAGTTCCTAGCTTCAAGTTCATCACAGCCCGAGAAGCATATAAACAACCTAGGCACCTGTCACATACGTTAAAATAAAGTCAATACATAAAATGTAAAGGTGAGCATACAAGTTTGATAATAGCATATAGAGTTCGAATTCGTTTACGCATAACCAGCACGTACACATAGTGAAATGAAGCACGTTAGTTATCGACATAGATCCATCGATACCAATGACTGCGGGTTGACTGCCCGAGGCAGTTCGCAATACATGATTACCACCGTAATCCATGCAAGTAAAAGATCCTTAACAACCCCCGTGTGAACGGGTGCTGAGTCCAAACTATAGTACTATCGTTGCTAAGGCAGGTAGACAGTATTCCATGTGTAAACATAACAAACAAGCATTCATAAGCCACGTATAACATGCATTAATGGTTTAGCGTCAAAATAGCTTGAGTAGTGTGATAGTTGTAGTTTAAATAGTTGTAACGTATGTAACACCCAAAAGTGCTAAAGCAAAAAGGGTTCGAGTATACTCACAGCGATTGTGGATTGAAGGGAGCGCTTTACTGCGAGTACGGTTAGCCTGAATAGATTCGATAACGTAACGATAAGTGGCGTGTAAAACAGTACAAGTGGGAGTGGTTAGGATGGCTGATCGTGCGGATCAGCTATCCGTGAGTAGAAGTCATCCGTGCGTATGACCTATCCGTGCGGATGGTGATGCGTGCGGATGGGGATCCATCCGGATAAGTTATCCGTGCGTGTGACTGTCCGTGCGGATGGCGATCCGTGCGGATTAGTTGTACGTGCGGATGACTTATCCGTATGGTTAAGTTATTTGCGTGGATAAACGTTCAAGTGGATTGTTTCTTCCTAAGATGTGTTTGTGTATGATGGCTTGTGCTTTGGAGTTTTCGTTGTAGCATTTAGAAAACACAAAAGTGTTTCTACCTTTCAAGCCGGTCGCGTGGACGACAGTCCGTGCGTATGGTAGTCCGTGCGGACAGCCTGTGCGCGCGGGCAGAGACAATCCGTCCGGATAGCCTGTCCGTGCGTACGACTTGACCGTGCGGATGAACATTGTTTGATTTTCATTTTAAGGCCTTAGTATCTCATGATCCGAAGAGTAATCCATTCAGAGGTCGTCCGTCCGGATTGCTCATTCGTCGATACTCAAACCTTGTTTGGAAAGTGGGTCCCAAGGGTAGCTCGTCCGGGTGACACTCGTCAGGATGTCCTGTGCGTGCGGATGGTAATCCGTGCGCACAGCCTGTCCGTGCGGACAGCTTGTCCGTGCGGACAGCTTGTCCGTGCGGACAGCTTGTCCGTGCGGAGAGCTAGTCCGTGCGGACAACTGGTCTGGTTGTTCCGTTCGTCTACACTTGGTTTCTGTTGTCGTTTATCGAGACGTTCTGATCACGTGGCAACCACTTGGAATGCTATTCTCACCCGCGTGACTAGACCGGTCAGGAACCACCCTAACTCGGCCTGTCGGCGACTCAGAACGGTAGTTCCGGTTGACCCCGAAATCAGGTGTCTTGCGGTAGAATTCCAGATCTAGGACTAGTGCATCACTATTAACGAGTAGAGACTAGAACCGATCGGATTCGTACCGATTTTAAGGGTAAAAGAAGGAGAGAACTTAGGTTTATTTCTTTCAACTCTTTTATCCTTAGAAAAGTTTAGATCTAGGTGAAGTTATTATGAAATTTTGTAGAAATCGTTTAGATCTGAGCTATTCTTGGTGGAATGAGGTCAAGCTTGAAGTTCATAAGAACTTCATGGTGACGTCACCCGAGAATACCCCAAATCCGGATGATTTCATGGTTAAAAGTGAAGATTTGAAAGATGGAAATGTGTAGAATTGTGTAGTGATCAAATATGTACAAGAATTGGTGCAAGATCTTACCTGGATTGAGAGAAATCTAAGAAAAAGTGAAGAATGCGTGCGGTTCGGACGTCACTTGCCAAAAGTGGAAAAAGTGGAGAGTGACCCGTGTATTTATAGGATGCCAAAAAGGGAAAGGGGTTAGCCGTGCGCATGGCACGTACCCAGGTGGGCTATCCGCGCGGGTAGGTCATCCGCGCGGGTAGGTCATCCGTGCGGATTGGCAATCCGTGCGGATTTGCAATCCGTGCGGATTGACCATCCGTGCGGATGCCGCCTGCTTGGGTGTGTTCAGCGCGATGTCGTTTCGGTTTCGGTTTCGATTTGCGAGCGATTTGATAGGGTTTCCTAGTCAAATTACTTTCAGTCCCAACTACTTCTTAATGGCTCGACTCGGAATTCGGGTTCGGGTTCGTTTTCGTTCGAGTTAGACTTCGAGTTCGATTGAGTTCGCTTGATTATCAAAACATAACATAAAATAAACATGCACAGGTAACACGTAAGGCACACACACACGTATGAACAACAAGTAAAATACACAGCCCGAGTTACGATTCGATGTCGATTTGATTAGCATAGCTTGATTAACTTTATCGCATTATTACTTCCTATCATTTACCGTCGTAGGTCGATTGGGATACGGTAAACATGATTCGATTATTGTAATGTACGACATTTACTCCACATAATATAAATAAAATAAAAACATTTCTACGAGTCACGTCGCGCGAAATCGGTCGTTGACTTTGACCTTGACTTTGACTTTCACTCGTTAAAACACGGGGTGTTACAGGATCGTTCCGGATGTGCATTGATTATAGGGAATTGAATAAGCTAACTATCAAGAATCACTATCCCCTGCCTCGAATCGATGATTTGTTTGACCAATTTCAAGGCGCAACGTGTTTCTCAAAGATCGATTTACGCTCAGGCTATCACCAGTTACGAATCCAGGAGGAAGATATACCTAAAATGGCTTTTCGAACCCGATACGGCCATTATGAATTCGTCATAATGCCCTTTGGTTTAACCAATGCACCCGCGGTTTTCATGGATTTGATGAATTGCGTGTGTAAACCCTTTCTCGGCCGCTTCGTCATCGTGTTTATCAATGATATACTTATCTATTCGAAGTTGAAAGCCGAACACGCGCAACATCTACATTTGGTTCTCAAATTACTCCAAGAGAATGGACTCTATGCCAAGTTCTCCAAGTGTGAATTCCGGCTAGAGGAGGTTCAATTCCTCGGTTACATCGTCAATAGTCAAGGTATACTCGTCGACCCCATGAAGATCGAAGCTGTTAAGAGTTGGGTTACACCAAAGTCACCATCCGAGGTTCGTTTTTTTCTCAGATTGGCGGGCTATTACCGTCGATTCATCGCTGACTTTTCGAAAATCACCGTTCCGCTTACTTCTCTCACGCATAAAGACAAGGCTTTTGTTTGGGGAACCGAACAAGAGACTGCCTTCAAACTCTGAAGCATATGCTCTGCAATGCTCCAATCCTCACGTTACCCGACGGAAATGATGACTTGGTAGTCTACTGTAATGCCTCGAACCTTGGTCTTGGTTGTGTTCTCATGCAGCGGGACAAGGTTATCGCGTACGCCTCTCGTCAGCTCAATATCTACGAGAAGAATTATACAACCCACGATCTCGAGCTTGCTGTAGCTGTTTTTGCGTTAAAGATTTGGCGACACTACCTTTATGGTACCAAGTGTACAGTCTTCACCGACCATAAGAGCCTGCAACATATCTTCGATCAAAAGGAACTGAATATGCTCCAACGCCGATGGGTTGAGCTTCTTAACGATTACGACTGTGAGATTCGTTACCACCCTGGCAAAGCAAATGTCGTTGCTGATGCTCTAAGTCGACGAAGCTATTTGAATAGCGTTCATAATACTCACGGCCAACACGACCTCGAAGCCTTAATTCGTGACGCTCAGCACGCTTGCTTCATCGAGAATACCTTGCGAGAGGAAATGAAGAAGTGTGGTGCTGAGAATCAATTTATCACCAAATCGAACGGTATCTACTACTATCTAGACCGCATCTGGATTCCAAGTCGCAATAACCTTCGAGATATATTGTTGACTGAAGCGCACAAGTCTCAATATTCCATTCATCCCGGTGCCGACAAGAAGTTCCATGACCTTCGTCTACGGTATTGGTGGCCTGGAATGAAGAAGGATATCACTATCTATGTTTCGAAGTGCCTGACTTGTTCGAAAGTCAAGGCCGAGCAACAAAGACCCTCTGGCTTACTCGTGCAACCCAAAATCCCTATGTGGAAATGGGAGAGTATAGCTATGGACTTTATAACGAAGCTCCCACGCATACCCTCAGGTCACGATAGATCTGGGTTATCGTTGATCATTTGACTAAATCTGCTCATTTTCTGCCGATATGAGAAGACTATAAGGTAGAACAATTGGCATGGATCTACACCGATGACATCATCTGTCG
Organism: Helianthus tuberosus; assembly: GCA_030545235.1. Taxonomy (NCBI): domain Eukaryota; kingdom Viridiplantae; phylum Streptophyta; class Magnoliopsida; order Asterales; family Asteraceae; genus Helianthus; species Helianthus tuberosus. The sequence continues at coordinate 155,054,722 of CM060442.1, forward strand.
ACACGGGACGCCTCGTGATATCATCTCTGACCGCGATGGTCGGTTTACCTCGCGTCTTTGGGAAACGTTTCAATCTGCTCTCGGTACTACTCTTAATCTAAGTACCGCTTTCTATCCCCAAACCGACGGTCAGACTGAAAGAACGATCCGTACCCTTGAAGACATGCTTCGCTCGTGTGTCATAGATTTCGGTGGTAATTGGGACGCGCACTTACCTTTGGCCGAATTCTCGTACAATAACCATTATCATTCTAGCATTCAAATGGTACCATTTGAGGCATTGTATGGAAGAAAATGTCGATCGCCTATTGTGTGGCACGAGATCGGAGATGCGCAAATTACCGGTCCTGAGCTGCTGCAAGAAACGACTGACAAAATCCTCCAAATTCAAGACAATCTGCTGAAACCTCGGAGTCGTTAGAAAAGTTACACCGATAGACGCAGCAAGCCCCTTGAATTTGACGTTGGCGATCACGTACTCCTAAAGGTTTCACCTTGGAAGGGGGTGATCAGATTCGGCAAGAAAGGAAAGCTCGCGCCTCGATATGTTGGACCCTTTAAAATTCTGGAAAGAATTGGCAAAGTGGCCTACAAACTCGAACTACCGGAGGAACTTAGCAACGTCCACCCGACTTTCCATGTTTCGAACCTCAAAAAGTGTCTGGCCGAGTAGAATTTACATGTACCACTTGAGGATCTACAAGTGGACGAAACATTACACTTCATGGAAAAGCCTGTCGAGATCATGGATCGAGAAACCAAGAAGCTCCGACGCTCACGCATTCAATAGTGAAGGTTTGCTGGGAAGGAAAACGCGGCGCCGAGTTCACCTGGGAACTCAAAAGTGACATGAAGGCTAAGTATCCATAGCTATTCGTTACGCCTGCGCCTTAATTTTGGGACGAAATTCCCTAAAGTAGGGGAGGCTGTAACAACCAGACTTTTTGAAGTCAAAGTACAAGTCAAAGTCAAAGGAAGAAAAGATTGCTAATTCGATCTGTCATTCCTTGCTTAATTACTGCTTGTACTCTTTGACTTGTTAATCGATACTTTAATTTGTGTTGTTTTAGTTGTATTATGTGGAGTATCTATGCAATAAACGCTATTATATGGTAATCTATATAACGCTATCTCATCACTATCGCATCACAACCTGAATCTGAAACACCCACCCCGTAACCCGGGTGATTATGCACAATTGATACACTTACAGCGAAAACAAACTAAACTTTCATTAAAACTTATAATAGTCTGAGTACAACACTTTATTTATTTACAAACTTTTGGCAACTAAGAACTCCTTGATCTTCTAAAATTCCACATCTGTCAAGTAGTTCCTATAGCTTTCCTCATAACTCACCTGTGATAAGTATACTCAAAACGACGTCATATATATGCTGGTGAGCTCATACTATACAATTATTTATAAAGACAGACCACAGTTTACATTATATGCATACACAATATGGGCATGTGACCACATTATAGTCAGGTTGGGCCTCATTGAACCTTATAGAGTTATAGGTCACATTTGACTTGTCACAAACCACCGTACAAGAAACACTGCTCCTCTAGCTATGTCCCCCTACGGCCATCACATGGTATGAGTATGTGTCGCTGGACCTTATAAGCACGAAGTGCCTGTGGGTACAACACCTTATTACCCTTCCCAGAGTGACACACCTCATTAAGCATAATAGGATCCCATATACCCCTACTGACACATGCATACTGCAGCATTCTCATTATTACCAGTTATGGACGAGTATACTATCACAGTTTAAAAGACAAGTATGATGACTCACCTGATTAGCAATTGCTTAACTGCCGCTAGTACGACTGGGTTATGTCTCAAGGTCCTGACACAATTACATTATCCTAGGTTAGGTAATAGTACACCTAACTAGTCATTATCAAGGTTGGATATTGGTTAGTGCTGCCTTGTTTAAGCATGGTTGATCAGTCTATGCTTAACTAAGGCTAGGCTACCCAATACCCGCCCTTGACAATAACCCTGGTACCTAAAAATAATACTAACATTACTACTAATAATAATAATATTACTACTAATAATAATACTCCTATTAACTACTAAAATTAAATAATAAATAACTAAACATAGACGTAAACGAGAGCATACCTTAAAACTATCTACGGCACGTTGATGTAGAGTTTCCCTACTCCTGCTCCTACTCGCGCTCCAAAAACGACTACTAACAACACCCAACGGGGTATCTATACTCAGGATTCTCTATACTAGAGCATTCCCGTTAAAGAAACTGGTACCTAAACAAACTACTGAGACTCTTATTTAAAGGAAGCAAGCAAGCACCTCAAAACCTTTATGTGGGATACAATTGACATGCCTACCTGCCTGCTTGACCTGCTAGCTTGCTTGCTTATATATATTAATTCAGCTGCTTCACTCGTTTTTCTTGTATAACTTTTAAAATATGACGTTTTATAAAACGACGAATATGTCATTAGAACGAGCATATTTTTATCTACGTTTTAACCTAAGTTTCATTAAAAACGGAGTAAGTTCAAAAATAACAACAACAACAACCATACCCAGTAAATCCCACAAATAGCCAAGCTACTTATAGGGTCTGGGGAGGGTGGGATGTAGACAGACCTTGCCTCTATCCATAGGGATAGAGAGGCTGCTTCCAGAGAGACCCTCGACTCGAAAACGAATAGCAAACCAACACACCAAGTTAAAGACTATAGCAATAAAGAAATAAGAAGTCGACCATACTAAGAAAGTGAACAGAGTGGTACAATATATTGTAAATCATGTAAAAAGCAAACAACATCATTTGTGCATAAACATAAGAAGGCAATCACCGGAAAAGTCACTTAAAGAATAAGAAAAACCTACGACCCTGAAATACACCTAAGGGCTTACTGCCATAACCTCTAGAGGTCCTTAACCCTAATCCTACGCCTCCACGAAGTCCTATCTTGGACCATGTCCTCAGAAAGATGCAACTCTAGTAAATCGTGCCTGATCTGCTCATCCCATGTCAGTTTGGGTCTGCCTCTTCCTCTCCTCCCCTCCACAGTAAGAGTTTCCACTACTCTAACTGGTGCCGTCGTTTCCCTCCGCTTCACATGCCCAAACCATCTCAATCTCCCCTCCTTAATCTTCTTCGATATACTAGCTACTCCTAATCTTACCCTAAAAACCACATTCCTTATCCGATCTAACCTCGTGTGTCCACACATCCACCTCAGCATCCTCATCTCTGCTACCTCCATCTTGCGCGCTTGTGTCTTCTTGATAGCCCAACAGTCTGTACCATAAAGCATAGCTGGCCTAACTGCTACCCTGTAAAATTTCCCTTTTAGTTTAGTTGGGAACCTCCTATCGCATAAAACCCCACTAGCTGCCCTCCATCTACACCAGCCAGCCTGTATGCGATGGGTTACATCACTATCTATGTCACCATCTCTTTGTACAAACGACCCCAGATACTTAAATCTAGTTACCTGCGGGACTAATTGATCCTCAATGGTGATTTGGGTGTCATCGTCCACGGCTACACCGCTGAAATCACAGTGTAGATACTCAGTCTTAGATCGACTAATCCTTAGGCCCTTGCCCTCTAAAGCTACTCGCCACTCCTCTACCCTCGCGTTCAGGCACTGTTTAGTCTCTGCAATCAACACAATATCGTCTGCAAAAAGCATGCACCACATAACTGTCTCCTGAAACAAGTTGGACAACTCATCCAAGACAACCGCAAAAAGAAAAGGGCTCAACGCTGACCCCTGGTGGAGTCCTACCTCCACAGGAAAGAAGTTTGTATCTCCTACAGGCGCGCGAACACTAGTTTTCGTTCTATCATACGTATCCTTAATTACGTCTATATACTTCCCCGGTATCCCCCGACCCTCCAAACTATCCCAAATCAGTTGGCGTGGGACAGTGTCATATGCTTTTTCCAGGTCGATAAACACCATATGTAAATCTTGCTTCTTCGCTCTATATTTTTCCATCAGCCTCCTTAAAATATGTATCGCTTCTGTAGTTGACCTCCCTTTCATGAATCCAAATTGATTTACTGAAACCTGAGTTTCTCTTCTAATTCTAGTTTCGATTACCCTCTCCCAGAGCTTCATAGTGTGACTTAGCAGTTTGATTCCTCTGTAGTTCCCACAACATTGAGCGTCTCCTTTATTCTTGTATAAAGGCACCACGACACTACTCCTCCACTGATCTGGCATTTTTCCAGTCTTGAAAATGCAATTGAACAAAAGCGTTAACCATCGGACTCCTTCTTCCCCCAAACACTTCCACACCTCAATCGGTATGTTATCCAAACCCACTGCCTTACCTCTACCCATCTTCCTAAGTGCCATCCTCACCTCGTCATGTGTGATCCTCCTGCAGTAACAATTATTCTGTTGTCGCCTTTGAATCCTGGGATTGCTGCTATCATGTTGGTATGCCCTACCGTGGTTGAAAAGATTATGGAAGTAAGTTTGCCATCTCAACTTAATGTCTTGTGCCTTGACTAAAACACGCCCATCGTCTCCTTTGATAAACTTTACAGCTCCTAAATCTTGTCTTCTTCGCTCCCTAGCTTTGGAAATCTTGAACATATCATGCTCCCCCTCTTTCGTTTCCAGGCGTTCATACAGTTGTTTATAAGCTGTGTTTTTTGCCTCGGTCACCGCCTTTTTCGCTTCACTTTTAGCCTTCTTGTATAACTCCCTTACCCTCAGCCGCTCCTCCTCATCTGTGCACCTCAAAAGGTCTCTAAAACTCTGTTGCTTATACTTTATTTTGGTATGCACGTCTTCATTCCACCACCAGGACTCCTTATGCCCACTGGTCTTTCCTGTTGAGACCCCTAGCGTCTCATTCGCCACTGTAGTGATCGTAGTCGCCATAGCCTCCCACATCCGGTTTGCGTCGTCACCTAGTTGCATCGGTGTCTCCGAGTTAACTTTATCTCTAAACATCATAATTTTCTCTCCCTTCAAGCTTCCCCAACGGATCCTAGGTCGGGTTTTCCTCTCCCCCTCAGTAAGCCTTACTTTTAGGGTTATATCTGCTACTAGCAAATGGTGTTGAGTCGCTGCCGTCTCCCTAGGTATAACCTTGCAGTCCATCCACATCCGTCGATCTTCCTGCCTCATCAAAAGATAGTCGATTTGCGTGTTACGTCCTCCGCTACTAAAAGTGATCAAATTAGATTCTCTCTTTCTAAAGAACGAGTTTATAATACCTAGGCTGTTGGCTGCCGCAAAGTCTAGCAGGTCTCTACCAGGGTCATTCCTATCGCCAAAACCAAAACCCCCATGTACCAACTCAAAGCCATCACGACCCTTACCAATGTGCCCATTAAAATCTCCTCCTATGAAAATTTTCTCCTCCCTAGGTATGGCCCTTACTACTACATCTAGACAATCCCAAAACTCTCTTTTCTCGTGGTCTCCTAGTCCCACTTGCGGTGCATATGCGCAAACCACTGTCACTACTTGTTTACCTAATACTAACCTTAACACCATAATTCTATCGTTGTGTCGTATCACCTCAATTACATTCTTATGTAATTCTATAGACACCAAAAAACCTACTCCGTTCTTGGCCCCATCCGACCCGGAATACAACAACTTGTACCCATTGCGCTCTTCTGCTCTCTGTCCTTTCCACCTAGTCTCCTGAAGGCACGCTATCTGTACCCTACGCCTTTTAAGTGCGTCTATCACTTCCAATAATTTACCACTAAGAGTTCCTACGTTCCAAGATGCCACACGTAAACTACAACCTCTAACTTTACCCTTACCTGCACCTCTCGTCCTTGGACATGATCTCAAGTAAAAGTCATGGTTTCTATTGTCTATGCTTACAACTAACAACTAACAACAAGTAACAAACAACGGGCAACACAAAGTACACAAAGTACACAAAGTTCAAAAATAATATATTTAATTATTAATATTAAACGGTCTCCTATATTAGCCAAGGCTTGTCAAGATATTTCACCTTTCACACAATCATCTTACTCGTTTAACAATATATGAAATATAAATTACATAATTCATACGTTTATAACCAGTACATTAAGGTTCGGGGTATTATAGAAAAGCAGTTCTGGATATTGTTTTACGTGTGTGTTATTATGTGTTACTTGTGCATGTTTATTATATGTTTGTGGTGATTAATCGAAAACGCAATCGCAACTCTATCGCAACGCAATCTCATCGCGAACTGGAAACGCAAGTTTAGTTATGTTGTTGTATGTTAGTTATGTTATTTGTGTAACTATTATTTAAAAACTATCGCTCCGCTTAATCGACACTCGCTTAAACGCATCGCAACGCTTAACGCACGAAACGAAAATCAGAAAACGAACTCACTCGAGCCATCTAATCGAAGGACCATTCGATCGAATGGTCATCCATCCGGATGCCATTCGATCGGATGGCCATCCGATCGAAGGGCCCTCCGACCCAATAACCTGCACCCCTTTCTCCTCTTCACCTTTAAATACCACCTGCTACATCACTGTTCACGTGAGTCACATCACTGTTCACGTGATGTGACAGCTCTCCTCCGAACCTTCGCATTCTCGGCCTTTTTCTCTCGATTCCCCACGATTCTTGTAAGTTTTCATCTCAAATCTTGTCCTTCCTTGATCTACACACACTTTCCCATCAATTTCACCATTAAATCTCAACATTTCACCATGAAATCAGAGGATTTGGGCTGTTCTAGGATGATGTCATCATGGGTTCTCATGAACACCAAAGTGTGACCTCATTCCACCAAGAACAACTCAGATCTTAAGGATTTCTACAATTTTTAAACACTGATTCCACCTAAAATCTAAACATAGTTCAAGTGTTTCAACTTTTCTTCAACATTCTTAACTTTTTACTAAAAAACCGATAGAATCTGAGCTCGTTCAGGCCTTCTACTCATTCTCTAGTGAAGTGCCGGTCTGAGAACGGATTATTGTCAAAGAGATGACCGACTTAACGGGTTGAACATGAATTTCCGACAAGAACAGTTAACTTATCGAACGAGGTGATTTCCATTCGATCGGATGACTTGGACTTGGTGAAGTTTCTGTTGTTTAAACACGTTGTCATGTCGTCTCGGTTAAACTGCAAACTTTCTAAACCTAGCAAAATTTTACAAATTTTCAAACGAACTGGTCGCTGAAAGGATTGTCGTCCGATCGGATTTCCGTCCGATCGGATTGCCATCCGATCGAACGACAATCCGACTGGATGACTTATGATGTTCAACACTTAAACAATTTTGCAACCTTCAAAAATATCAGTTTCCAACAAATAGTCATCCGATAGGACGACCATCCGATCGAATGACTATTCTATCAGGAGACTTGAGCTGTGAAATATTTCACTTGGACGGACCGCCATCCGAGCGAACGACCATCCGTCCGGATGACCGTTCGACCGGACGACCTGAAAGGTAAAGATACTTCTCTCTTTTTAAAATTCTACAATGAAAACTTCAAAGTCACATCATACACAAACACATCCATCCCAAACGGACAACCCTCCGACCGAATGGCCATCCGTCCAGAAGGTCATCCGATCGGATCACTATCTGTCACTTGTTTCACCAACACGTCATTTCACACACTGTTCATCGCTTATGCTATCGTTCTATAATCAGGCTAACTTTCCAGCGCTCCCTTCAATCCAAGCTTGTGTTTATTCATTTAAACACGAACTGTAAGTATACTCGATCCCTTTTTGCTTAACGCACTTTTGGGTGTTACATACGTTACTTTTATCAAATCACAATCGACACACAACGCAAACACTTTTATACACTAACCATCTCTGCATGTTATACGTGTTATTCGATGAATGCTTGTATGTTATGTTTACACAGTGATTGTTGCCTGACACCTTAGCAATGATTGTACTATAGTTTGGACTCAGCACCTGTCGTGGACAGGGGTTGTTAAGGGTTTTACTTCACGTGTCACAGTGGTGATATGTGTTGCGCATTCTATAACTCACAGTCACGTTTGTGCATAATTCATTGTCGATAACGTGCTAGCTTCGCATTTCAACATGATACATGCTGGTTATGCGTAAACCGCTTTTCGCTACTATCTATGCTATTAAACTTGTATGCTTACCTTTACAGTATGTGTATTGACCTATTTTAACGTATGTGACATGTGTTTAGGATGCTTATACTATGCTTGTTGTTTGGAAATCAAGATAGGAGGTCTAGAAACGTCACATTAAATCCTGAGTTGTCGAAACAATTTAAATGTCTTTGAGATACTATATCTGTAATAATTATTTTGCTGGATATGTTATGGTATGGGACGTAACTGTAAATATTTGGTAAAATTAGTTGCTATGGATTTCTCCTGGACAATCTGTTCCGCTTAGTGTCGTGCCCCGATGTTTCCGCCATCGGTTGGGGTGTGACACAGAAGATGCAGAACAAACTTCCTACAAGAGACAAAGAACCAAAACAACTCCTGATACTCATCAATCTAGCCCATATTCAGATTCAGAGCCCACTATGCAAACCGATCCATAATTCAAGCTGCTACTCAAGAAACAAGCACACCAGACAATGACTTTGATTTTGAGTTTGATCTTCCTGAAACAACTCCCAAATCACAACCAGAAAGCTCAAGCGGTGTCAGGTTCGATGTGGGCAGTTCTAGTGGTGCTGGTTTCTCTAAGCATGATGAAGCAGCCACGCGCTTTGCCGCAGACAAGATCAAATTCATTAAACAAGGTGATAGTGGCGATGATATGGATGTTGATGTGGCAAAGTTGCAGCGAAGAGTGATTGTTTTAGAACAAGATGCAACATTGAAAGATGCATATATATCGTCGCTGCAAGCACAGATCAGCAACAAAGAGCATACTATAGAACAACTTCAAGGAGATGTGAGCTTGCTGATGTCTGTTGTTTATGATTTGAAAGCGAAGTTGGAAAAGAAGTTCGGAAACGAGTTTGTTGATAAAGATGATGATAAAATGAATGTTGGTCAACGTGAACAAACAGCTGAAGAAAGGGCTGCAGTCGATGCTAAACATGAAGCCGGTCTAAACGCTTATCTAGCACCCAATCCAAAGAAGAATAGAAAAAAGCCAGCGAAGAAGCAAAGTGTAACGCCCTACTTTTTCATACCTTGCATAATTAGAAACCGTCGTTTGTATTTCTATTTTTGAAAGTCTTGTACTCTCGTTGTATTCTATTCTATTTGTAATCCGAGACGATTGATCATAATGAACACAAAATAATTTTTATCATACTCATGTTATTCTTGTTAAACTTATGTGCAAATTGTAATCACGACTCACATTTTGAACGCTATATTATTCAAAATTCTTGATTCTTTATTTCACCTTAATGTTCGGTACTCGCTAAACGGATTAGTGAAATAACAGGTAATATTTTAATAATGATGAAATTTGTGGGAAGGTATTACCCCATAATTATTAAGTTCAATCAAGTGAGATTAGGCCACAAACTTTTATAAAAGTTGCAAGACTTTTATAAAATATTTAAGTGTTATTCCTAATAATAATAATAATAATTTTCGGCCAATGGGGCCTCACCCAAAGAATATCTCAAAAATCTGACTAAATCTCTTACACCACCACTCACAATTTAACCCATTCTTACACTCTTCCTCCTAATCATTTCTTTCCCTTTCCAAGACACTCTCTCTCCTCTCTCCTTGTCCTTATAAATAGACCACCACCACCACACTCCTCACTTCACTTTTCCTTTTTCTTACTTCTCCAAATTTCTCCCATTTACACCTTTCTTTTCACACACATAAGAGTTCTTGGACACCTCTTGAAAATCCAAGTAACTTTAGGAGCATTTCAAGGAGGATTCATCAACAAGAAGCTCTTTGATCCTAGAAATCCTAGTGTATTCATCACCACATTGAGGTAAAAGTGCAACCCACCCTCACTTGGTGACTTTCTCTTTGTTAATATGTATATTTCATTTCTATATTATTTATGGTTCATGACCCTCCTTGGTTGTCTTTACATCAAGTGTAGTGGTGAACACTTAGAGGTACCTAAATGGAAGCTTGTTCTTCCTACCTCCTACATGATTTCTATGACACTTAGAGGTACCTAAATGGAAGCTTGTTCTTCCTACCTCCTACATGATTTCTATGACTCTTAGAGGTGCCTAAATGAAGACCTTAGTCTTCTACCTCATGCTTGACATATATGATATATATTATAATCTATGTAATACTTATATAATATTTAAACGAACTCTTGATGATGAACAAATGGACATTATCAAGTTAGTAAGTATACCATTTCAACATCATATGTAATGAATGGTTATTTTCCTATGTCTATGTTCATGCATTTTAAATTCCAAATCTATAATCTTCCGTTATCCCCAACTCACACACCTGTGATCCTTCGTGTAGGAGGACAAGGTACTCCAAACTAAACAACCAACACTCACGGGATATCAAGTAGGAAAGCTTGCAAAAACCGTGAGTATACTCGATCCCTTTTTCCCCTTTTACACTTTGGGATGCAACATGTATAATTATGCAAACAACTTTTAAACTAAACATACTCAATCCATGATCAAGCATGAAACTAATGTGACTTACTTGTTATTCTTGTATGCTATGTGAACGATTTGGAACGTTATATGCTCATTAACTTTGCTTGCCCACCTTAACAATTATAGCGCTATAGGATTAACGCCCCGCCCGCTATTCTATTGGGTATTGTTAAGTTAAACATTACCACCCCGCTAAACTATTGGGATTAGGCTATTTTATGCGTTGTATTCTAGGGTTTGATCATATTGTACGCCAAAATTGCATAGTAGTAATCACATATTATGAATCATGTTGGATTTGAGTTTTTATTCTATTACGCTATGTAAACAAACTTGTATACTCGCCATTACTTTTGCATTGAAACCCTATTTTAATACATGTTGCAGGTTGATTATTGAAGTATGGATGAATGATGAAACAAGTTTAGGGTGGAGTAGATACACACCTTTAATATATTTATCTTTTGATGTTATGTTGAATTTGAACAATGTTGTTATTTCCATTTTAAATGTTGTATGACAATTTAGTTCCTGCAATGAAATTTGAATTTAATTAAATATTGTCACATAGTGTTATGAAATCTCTTGCAATCTATACACACTTCGTCTCATCCCGATGTTTCCGCCATCGGTTGGGGTGTGAAAGATTGGTATCAGAGCCATAACTATAGAGAATTAGGAAAATTGCCATGCTTTTGCCCTAATCTATAGTTTTAGGAATTTTGCCTCTTATTTGTTGTTTAAAACTTTGTACTCTACCATGCATGCTTCCTAGCTATACTTCTTGTTGATTAAATTTATACGCCTTTCCTAAGGTTAACATGAATACACTTTTGTTTATTTGTATACTCTTGTAACACAAACGAGACAACTTTACCAAAATAGGCGTGAAACCCACAATTTGGTAAACGACTCTCATTCTACCTTAAACTATTTTGCATGAAATTTCACCATTAAGCTAGGAGTGAAATCCACAACTTAATGGTAATTTCCATTTCAACTCTAGTGGACCCTTGTCATAGTGTCGAAATTTTATTTTGACCCGACAAGTACCAACCACATTTAGGGTATGAAATCGTCAAGTTAGGGGTGAAACCCGCATCTCGTCGATTAAATCCCATTCCTCGATTTTCAATCTCGCCAAAGTCCCGATTGTTTCAATCGATTAGAGATGTGTAGTAACCGCAAGGGTAAGATGCCGTTAATCGCTTCTCGACGAGAGTATCTTACCTATAGGCCAAAGCACGTTTTCTCTAATTCGAAATGACTTTCGACCCACTTTGGAATAGTCGACGTTTCTCTACCCGAAACAATCCCATGTTTTATTGAGCCTCTCTTTTATGTATCTCAATTTATATGTGATTTTACACTTGAACGTTCGTTCATTTCAAATTTCGTTTTAATCATTTCGCACTTTAACGCAATCACAAACAATAATAATCCCTCGTGAACAAACTAAATTTACAATGCTTTCATTTATCCATGTTATGCTATGTTGGACTCATGACTATGCTATATGTGACATCTAAACTCTTTATGTTATGTGAATCAATTTGAACCTTTTATGCTATGTGACACTTTATGCTATGTGAATCAATTTATGCAAACGATTTTTTTTCTTAAACAAACATTATGACCAAGTCTCACCCATTCGTTCTTTTGAATCTTAGATGTCTTCTCGTTACTCCAACTCGTCTAAGAAGTCAAAGTCCCATGCTACGAAGAAGATGATGGCTTTCATGGCCGATCAATTTGCGCGCGTCGTTCCAAAGGTCATTTCCGAGATTCGAGCTTCTGAAACTCCGAACTCCTCCGTCGACTCCAAGGTCGAAATACGCAAGCCCGCTTCGTTCAACTTCAAGCACTTTTCATCGTGCAACCCCAAGCCATTCACCGGCAATGATGGGGTGACCGCCATGCTCGAATGGTTTGATAGCATGGAGGTCACGTTCATCAATAGTGATTGCCCCAAAGAGCTCAGAACGCGTAGTGCGACTGGGGTATTCCAAGCCCGAGCTCTCGAATGGTGGACGAACGAAAGGAACATTCGTTCGAACGAACTGGCATATGCGTTGGAGTGGGAAGAAGTCAAGGCCCTGATGATGGACGAGTTTTGTCCTCCGCATGAGCTACAAAAGTTGGAGGAAGAATTTTAGGCACTAAAGCAAGTGGGGGATGAAAACCTAGCCTACACCACCCATTTCAAACAACTTAGCTTCATAGTTCCTCACCTCGTTATGACCACCGACCGCAAGATACGGAAGTATATCAATGGGTTACCCTCTGCTATGCGTGATACGATCGAGGCTGCCAAACTCGACAATATCGAAGCTGTTTATCATTTGGCCGCTTCCCTGAACAACAATCGCATTCGTGATAAGCAAGCCGCAAACCCCGCTTCTTTCAAGCCAGCCAACCAAATCACCCAACAGTCGAGTAGCAATAGGGGGAAGAAGCGAAAGCAATTGAACCCTATTTGCAATGCGATTGTGCCACCCGTTAACCCAAACCCTGTTGCTCCTGATAACACCCAGAAGTCGTACACTGGGATTCATCCCAAGTGTGCCACTTGTAATTACCATCATCCCGCCAATGCCCGGGGTCGTCGTTGTGGCACTTGTACCCGTTATGGACATGACACCGCCTTTTGCCGCTTCAATCAACAGCAACAAGCACCACCAGCTCAACATGCGCAACAAGCTCCACTCCCTCCTCAAAACGCAAGACCCGCTAGAGCTTGTTTCAAATGTGGGGATGTCAATCATCTTCGTCCTCAATGCCCACTATGGAATCAAGAACAACTACAACCTCCTCGTGGACGCTGTTTTAATCTGAACGCGAATCAAGCGCGCAACGACAATGATGTCGTTAACGGTACGTTTCTTGTTAACCATCTTTATGCTTCAATACTGTTTGATACTGGTGCGGACAAAAGCTTTGTGTCCTTAGAATTCGAATCATTGTTAAAATGCACACGCTCTAAGCTACCTAAGTCGTTTTCCGTTGAGGTCGCCAATGGCAAATCCATCCTAGTCGATTCCGTTCTTCGAGATTGTCGTCTTACTCTTAACGAACACGTTTTCCCTATCGACCTCATACCCATGCAACTGGGTAGTTTCGACGTCATCATAGGCATGGATTGGCTCCAAAAGAACCATGCTGAAATCCCTTGTCACGAGAAATACGTTCGTTTACCCCTTCTATCTGGTGATGTTTTGCACGTCTATGGAGACCGACCTTCAAAAGGACTGAAGTTGATGTCCTGCACACAAGCGAACAAATACTTACGCAAACAGTACCTTGCCTTTTTAGCCCACGTTGTGGAAGAAAAGGGCAAGGGAAAGAGTTTAAGTGATGTTCCAGTGGTGCGCGACTTCCCTGATGTCTTTCCCGAAGATTTACCTGGTCCTCCTCCACCTCGATCTGTTGATTTTCGTATTGACCTCGTACCTGGTGCGACTCCTGTTGCCAAAGCTCCCTATCACCTTGCACCTTCTGAGATGCAAGAGTTATCTACGCAACTTCAAGAACTCCTCGATAAAGGTTTCATTCGTCCAAGTACCTCACCTTAGGGTACTCCTGTGCTTTTCGTTAAAAAGAAAGACGGCTCTTTCCGTATGTGTATCGATTATCGCGAGCTCAACAAACTCACTGTCAAGAATCGTTACCCTCTTCCGCGTATCGACGACCTCTTTAACCAACTTCAAGGCGCTACTTGTTTCTCCAAAATCGATCTTCGCTCTGGTTATCACCAGCTTCGGGTCCTCGAAGAGGACATTCCCAAAACCGCTTTTCGCACTCGCTATGGACACTACGAGTTCGTGGTTATGCCTTTTGGCTTGACCAACGCACCCGCTGTGTTCATGGATCTCATGAATCGTGTTTGTAAGCACTATTTGGATCGTTTCGTGATCATCTTCATTGATGATATCCTCATTTATTCTAAATCTCGAGCCGATCATGAACGTCATCTTCGCCTTATACTCGAGCTCTTACGTATTGAACGCTTATACGCTAAGTTCTCCAAATGCGAGTTTTGGATTAAAGAAGTCCAATTCCTTGGACACGTTGTTAGTGAAAAAGGAATCCACGTTGACCCTGCAAAGATCGAAGCCGTAAAGAATTGGGCTGCGCCTAAATCTCCTTCTGAAATCCGTTCTTTCTTAGGATTGGCAGGTTACTACCGTCGATTCATCTCAAATTTTTCAAAAATCGCCGTTCCTCTCACTTCATTGACTCAAAAAGAGAAACCTTTTGCTTGGGGTCCTGAGCAAGAGGAATCTTTTCGGACTCTCAAAGACTTGCTATGCAACGCTCCTATTCTTACTCTTCCTGATGGGAATGATGATTTCGTGGTGTATTGCGATGCCTCGAACCGTGTTCTTGGTTGCGTTCTCATGCAACGAGGCAAGGTCATCGCTTATGCATCTCGTCAACTCAAGATACATGAGAAAAACTATACTACCCATGACCTTGAACTTGGCGCAGTTGTTTTTGCGTTGAAAATTTGGCGACACTACCTCTATGGTACTAAGTGTGTGGTTTTCACTGACCACAAGAGCCTTCAACATATCTTCGACCAAAAGGAACTGAACATGCGTCAACGTTGTTGGGTGGAACTGTTAAACGACTACGACTGTGAAATCAAATACCATCCGGGTAAAGCGAATGTAGTAGCTGACACCCTTAGTCGCAAAACTCATATGAAGGGTATTCGTTGTCTTCAACTTGTGAACGATCTTCCACGCCGCATTCGCGAAGCTCAGTACGCCTCTATTAACGAAGGTAACTTCCATGTTGAGATACGAGGCGCTAAAGAACACGATCTCGTCTCCAAGGCCGATGGTATCCTATACCTCGACAATCGTGCCTGGATCCCTGATCGCGAAGAACTTCGAGACTTCATCATGAACGAGGCACACAAATCTAAGTACTCAATTCATCCTGGTGCCGACAAGATGTATCATAATCTACGTACATCCTATTGGTGGCCTGGTATGAAGAAAGACATTGCCGTTTACGTCTCTAAGTGTCTTACGTGTTCAAAAGTCAAAGCCGAGCATCAACGACCTTCTGGTCTACTCGAACAACCTGAAATCCCCGTTTGGAAATGGGATAGCATTGCAATGGACTTCATAACCAAACTCCCTCGAACATCTTCTGGTCACGATAGCATTTGGGTGACCATCGATCGTTTGACCAAGTCCGCTCAATTCATTCCTATCCGTGAAGATTTCAAGGTTGAAAGACTTGCTCGCATCTATACCGATGAAGTCATACGCCATCATGGTATTCCTCTCGACATCATTTCTGATCGCGATGGTCGATTTACTTCGCGTCTCTGGCAAACCTTTCAGTCCGCTATGGGTACTCATTTGAATCTCAGTACGGCTTTTCATCCCCAAACGGATGGACAGACTGAACGTACTATCCAAACCCTAGAGGACATGCTCCGTTCTTGTGTCATCAACTTTGGTGGTAGTTGGGATGTGCATTTACCTTTGGTTGAGTTCTCATACAACAATAGCTACCACTCCAGTATTAAAATGGCTCCATTCGAGGCATTGTATGGTCGCAAATGCCGATCTCCTTTAAACTGGCACGAGATTGGTGATAAACACTTTACTGGCCCTGAAATCATACAAGAAGCAACGGATAAGATTCACCAAATCCGTGATAATCTACTCAAGGCCCGAAATCGTCAAAAGGTCTATGCTGATAAGGGGCGCAAGCCGATGCAACTCAACGTTGGGGACCACGTTCTACTCAAAGTGTCTCCTTGGAAAGGAGTGGTTTGTTTTGGTAAAAAGGGAAAGCTTGCCCCTCGCTATGTTGGTCCTTTCAAGATACTCGAAAGGATTGGTGCGGTGGCTTATCGACTCAATTTACCTCAAGAACTCAACAACGTTCATCCAACGTTTCATGTCTCAAATCTAAAGAAGTGTCACGCTGAAGGAGGACTTCAAGTCCCTCTCGATGATCTCCAAATAAACGACACTTTGCACTTTGTGGAGAAACCCGTCGAAATCATGGATCAAGGAGTCAAGTTATTGAGGCGCAGTAAAATTCCTATCGTCAAGGTTCGATGGGAAGGTAAACGTGGCGCTGAATTCACTTGGGAACTCAAGAGCGAGATGAAGAAGAAATATCCTCATCTTTTCGTTACTTCTTCCTAAATTTCGGGACGAAATTTCCTAAAGGAGGGGAGACTGTAACGCCCTACTTTTTCATACCTTCCATAATTAGAAACCGTCGTTTGTATTTCTATTTTTGAAAGTCTTGTACTCTCGTTGTATTCTATTCTATTTGTAATCCGAGACGATTGATCATAATGAACACGAAATAATTTTTATCATACTCATGTTATTCTTGTTAAACTTATGTGCAAATTGTAATCACGACTCACATTTTGAACGCTATATTATTCAAAATTCTTGATTCTTTATTTCACCTTAATGTTCGGTACTCGCTAAACGGATTAGTGAAATAACAGGTAATATTTTAATAATGATGAAATTTGTGGGAAGGTATTACCCCATAATTATTAAGTTCAATCAAGTGAGATTAGGCCACAAACTTTTATAAAAGTTGCAAGACTTTTATAAAATATTTAAGTGTTATTCCTAATAATAATAATAATAATAATAATAATAATAATAATAATAATAATAATAATAATAATAAAAATTTTCGGCCAATGGGGCCTCACCCAAAGAATATCTCAAAAATCTCACTAAATCTCTTACACCACCACTCACAATTTAACCAATTCTTACACTCTTCCTCCTAATCATTTCTTTCCCTTTCCAAGACACTCTCTCTCCTCTCTCCTTCTCCTTATAAATAGACCACCACCACCACACTCCTCACTTCACTTTTCCTTTTTCTTACTTCTCCAAATTTCTCCCATTTACACCTTTCTTTTCACACACATAAGAGTTCTTGGACACCTCTTGAAAATCCAAGTAACTTTAGGAGCATTTCAAGGAGGATTCATCAACAAGAAGCTCTTTGATCCTAGAAATCCTAGTGTATTCATCACCACATTGAGGTAAAAGTGCAACCCACCCTCACTTGGTGACTTTCTCTTTGTTAATATGTATATTTCATTTCTATATTATTCATGGTTCATGACCCTCCTTGGTTGTCTTTACATCAAGTGTAGTGGTGAACACTTAGAGGTACCTAAATGGAAGCTTGTTCTTCCTACCTCCTACATGATTTCTATGACACTTAGAGGTACCTAAATGGAAGCTTGTTCTTCCTACCTCCTACATGATTTCTATGACTCTTAGAGGTGCCTAAATGAAGACCTTAGTCTTCTACCTCATGCTTGACATATATGATATATATCATAATCTATGTAATACTTATATAATATTTAAACCGAACTCTTGATGATGAACAAATGGACATTATCAAGTTAGTAAGTATACCATTTCAACATCATATGTAATGAATGGTTATTTTCCTATGTCTATGTTCATGCATTTTAAATTCCAAATCTATAATCTTCTGTTATCCCCAACTCACACACCTGTGATCCTTCGTGTAGGAGGACAAGGTGCTTCAAACTAAACAACCAACACTCACGGGATATCAAGTAGGAAAGCTTGCAAAAACCGTGAGTATACTCGATCCCTTTTTCCCCTTTTACACTTTGGGATGCAACATGTATAATTATGCAAACAACTTTTAAACTAAACATACTCAATCCATGATCAAGCATGAAACTAATTTGACTTACTTGTTATTCTTGTATGCTATGTGAACGATTTGGAACGTTATATGCTCATTAACTTTGCTTGCCCACCTTAACAATTATAGCGCTATAGGATTAACGCCCCGCCCGCTATTCTATTGGGTATTGTTAAGTTAAACATTACCACCCCGCTAAACTATTGGGATTAGGCTATTTTATGCGTTGTATTCTAGGGTTTGATCATATTGTACGCCAAAATTGCATACTAGTAATCACATATTATGAATCATGTTGGATTTGAGTTTTTATTCTATTACGCTATGTAAACAAACTTGTATACTCGCCATTGCTTTTGCATTGAAACCCTATTTTAATACATGTTGCAGGTTGATTATTGAAGTATGGATGAATGATGAAACAAGTTTAGGGTGGAGTAGATACACACCTTTAATCTATTTATCTTTTGATGTTATGTTGAATTTGAACAATGTTGTTATTTCCATTTTAAATGTTGTATGACAATTTAGTTCATGCAATGAAATTTGAATTTAATTAAATATTGTCACATAGTGTTATGAAGTCTCTTGCAATCTATACACACTTCGTCTCATCCCGATGTTTCCGCCATCGGTTGGGGTATGACACAAAGCAACAAACCGATACTGGTCACGAAAAACTAAGACACGAATCCTCTTGATGAGAACTTCTAGCTCAAAGATCCAACTAAACAGTCTGATAAATAGTAATGGAGTTAGGATCCAGTCACTACAACAAAGTTGGAAATAAATCAAAGGTGGAAAACTGGAGATATGATCATGACAAGAACATGTGGTTGATCACACGCGAGAGTGAGCATAGGGAATACTATGCGAAGGAATCTCAATTTGAAACATGGACGAAGATTGATCTGCAAAGCTTGGTACCTCCTTATCACGATTCAGATCCAAATCAAAGAGGCAGAGGTTGGGCGTTTCATGTAAAACTTGAAAAGGAAGTAAAGAATAACTTTCAGAACATGAAGGTGGCTGAATCATATTTGAAGAAAAGTCATGGAGTTAGCGATCCTCACACAAAGCAAATGATCATGACTGTCATCTGGCCACCAACTGACAAGGAGAATATCATTCGTGTTGCTCTCAAGTTTGCAAAAGGAATTCTGAAGACCTTCCAGTTCTGGGCATACGACCCCTAAAATGGTTGAAGCTGTGATCGTTACAAAAAAAACAGTCCATTCGATTAGCGGATACGTCAGATCTCATGAGCTTTCACGAGGAGGATATCATGATCATGGGTCAAAACCAAATACGCACTAGTGATCAGTATGAGGAATGCGCTAAGTCGCGGACAAGTGCGGTTGGTAATGTGATCAGGAATCGGTTGTTTGCAGATGCTGCTCCATTGCCTGGTGGTCCTCCAAACTGAATCAACACTAATCCAATAAACCTAGGGAGAGATTGTTAGGCCCTAAAGGTTTATCGATTAGTAATTAATCACTATTGGACCAAGCTTTTAGAAGGTTGTGCATTAGAGTGGGCTTAGGAGCTAATGAGCCGAGGGTTTAGGGGGAATGCTCCCTAAACTTTACTATAAATAGTAAATGATGTATTAGGGGCTAGTGTTGGTTTTCTTGTTTTGGTAACTTGTATTAGACAAATCGTTGTATGCAAGTTGAAGCTTTTGAATCAACAATCTTTCTTCTTCTTCTTCGTCTTCTTCTTCTACCTTTCTTGTACTTGAATCATTGTTTGTTTGTGTGATTCCGCCACCAAATAAACTTGTGTGATATCATTGTGATCTCATTTTGGGACTTACACCTAACCACATCAAACTTACAAATCCAATTCTGCATACTAAAACATATTGTGCATACTACAAATTATCTTACAATTGATCCTAACCGCATCAAATTCACTATTGGTCCACTACTAAATCAAAGTGAATATCATTCATTGTTAAAACAAAGTCATTAAAATTTATCCTAACCACATCAAAGTCATTATCAAAACATAACTTTTAAATGAAAGTCATTATCATCCACTATAACCAAACATCAAACACACTTAATCAAAACATAAAAAAGTTAATTCTAAGCATCATTAACACTTAAATATCACCTCAAAGACCACCATTCATACAAAAGATTTTAATATCATCCTAATGACCATACGTACACAACAGTTACATAACAAAACAAGGGTAATCCTGATCATTAACTTCAAAACCCCAAAAAATGATCATTGGTCAAAATAACCCTTTTACACTGTTATGCATAACCTAATAGTTAGGCATCATAATTATAACCAACCAGGCACCACTGTCTTCATGCTAGATGGCTAAAACATAGCTCCACCCTAAAGCCCATTCCCATCCACAACAAGACCCGATATTGGATCTTGATGTGATGCCTGGTCACCTAGACCCTAATTTGAACTAGAATTCCATGAAAAACAAATCATATTTCAGATTTTATACAAGATATGAATCAGGTAATAAAATTTTTTAACTAAAATTGACACAATGTCGTACCAGTAACGTGGAAACTAATCAAAATGACCGCGTATTGCCTCATGCTAATGATGATCAGACTTGTTTTTGGGTTGGATGGCCGGAGCAATGAGACTTGTTTTTGGATTGGATGGCCGGAACAATGAGATTGCCGGTGGTGTTCTTCAAGTCAGGGAGGGTTTTGGGGAAGTAGGGAGTGAAATGATTCTTATGCGAGAAGATTGAAGATTAAAAAGGTGTGAAAGGGTCAGCTTTGGGTGAAATGACCAAACTGCCCTTCACACCCTTAAATAAATGGATGGTTAACTAACAGTCCTTTGCAGGAGGGATGTTATTGATTACAATTGACAATCACAGGGACTGGAATGGTCAATATTTGCCAATAGGGTTTGTATGTAAGATCTGATGTAAACCACATGGATGGAAATTGTACTTTACTCTATAAAAAAATACATGGAAATAAAACATCACATAAACCTAATAAAACATTATATATTAACCTAAAATTACACTTAAAATAAAACTCGGTGACCTTTTTCATGATCACGTGGCACATATCTTTTTAGATGTTTTTGTGTCTTTATCTCGGCTTGGTCGACGAGAGCATTGAGAAATTGTAGGCTACTATCGCTTGACAATGTATCATCGTAATCTCGTCTGGTGGTAGGTATAACCCAATGGTCGTATTTGACCCTCCAACGCTAAATTCCATTAGTGACTACCATCCATTTTTAGCTTGTCTAAATGGGTACCCGATTTGGTGGCGTCAATGTATCTGATCGGGTATAGCAACTGACCAAGGTGTACTCAAGTATTATTTTTCTTATTACTATTTATTATTATTATTTTTCTTATTATTATTGTTATTGTTATTGTTATTGTTATTGGGTATGGTTGTTATTGTGTTATTATCATTACTACTTATGGAATTTATATATTCTAATAGTTTATGCGCATGTCCTATGTATCTATGTCTATGTGAGTCTGTATGCACATGTTATTTGTATGTATGTAGGAAAAAATAGAACCCAAATTGTGTAGGAAAGGTGCAGGAAAATACTTTTAAGAAACACGTAGGAATACGTTGGTAAATGGTGTAGGAAATGCGTAGGAAATTATTTGGCAGGAAAAGTTGTCAGAAACGTGTAAGAAAAAATGGGTGTATAAATTTGTAAGTTTTCCACAAAGATTTTTTTTGTCGAAATAATCTTTATCGGAAAACTGTGATCTAATTGTTGTTTTCTACGCATTTCCGGCGCATGTTGCTATTGATGAAAAGTGAAAACGCCCCAATTTTCTTGTATTGTAGATGTATTAATTAAAGGGAAATTTATTGGTATTATAAACTATAATTTTGCAACATGTTTATGCATATACATGTTGTACCCTTTGCATAAATGGTGTTTTGCACAGTAGGTATTGTACCTTAGGTTTTTTTGTTTGTAACTTTTGCTGCTGAAGACAGGTGTCCTCTAAGGTGGACGTGTCCCAAACCATACATATCTTCTTTCTTCTCCTCCAGGTTATACGCCACAATTCCACCACTACGATCACATGGCAAAGAAACCGACGACGAATTCGCGAAGAAATCGATGTGGATACCTGGTTGTTTAATTTCACTTCTCTTGCAGATACCTGTCATAACCCAGGTTTAGGTTTGCTCTTCCAAGTTCGAAATTCACCTTAGATGTTTAGTAATTAGGGTTTTGATGCTAATGTCGTTGGTTTTTTTTTTTTTGTGGTGATGTCGTTGTTACGTATCATTTTTGTATCTTCCGAAATGATGATCCAACTTCTAGGTTTTTTAGTATAATGTATGAGATTTTCAAAAGAATCAAGGTGATCCCATATTATGTGTTTGAATTTGTGGTCCGTATCTATTATGTGCAATTAGAGCTTAATCTGATGAAACCAGTTTGAGGTAGTTGTTATTAGTAATTAATGCTAAATTGCTTTATGTACAGTTAGGGCTTTACTCAATTTCGACATTGAAGTGAATGAGTTTCTTCCATTTGGGTAGAATGTGGTAGGGTTAAAAAGTATTACCAAATTGTATTATTTGTTTGAATTTGGGGTGCATGCTATTGATTTGGTAGCTATTATAAGCAATAATAATGACCTATTTTGATAAATTAAATTTTTGTTAGTTGTTGATTGTTTGTTCGTAAGAGATGTTAGGTACTTTTCGAAGCCGCCCTTCAAGCGACCAAGTCGGGCGATTCCAACGGTGGTTTTGAGTTCACGGACAAGCTCGGTTCATCTGACGAAGAGACATGACGAATCGGGAAGAGGCTACCCGTTTCCGTATCAAATTGTTCAACTTTATATACAAAACCTAGCTTCCGCATTGGGTAGGTAGGTATGTTATAACTCATTACGCTATAACCTAAAAGTAGAACTTGCATTTCCAAAGAACTAATATGGTGTTCATTTGTGTTTTTGGTAGTGAAAAAAGAAGCTAAGAAATCAATGTACTCGATATCTGCAAAAGTATTAATATGCTTTCAGTTGCAAGATCCATGGAAATGTGATTCATAGACTCAAATGTAACGTTCTAATTAGTTTACTTTTTATATATCCGTTTTGGTGTTTTGGTAGCTGAAGTTTACTGTGATCACACTTTTTGTTTGCAGTCATGTCCAATGTTAGATCGACTTTGGCGGATTCTCATATTTCTTTTGGCAACAATGATTACAGAGGTATGTGTTTATTATGTTTTAACCTTCATCAAGGTTGTTTTTTATCGTGCTTTAAGTTCTCTTCTTTAATAGGACTGTTAACTCATAATTTTAAAGAAGGTAGCCACTATTGGTTATATACAAGTCATTTTTTAAAGTTTAATAACCTTTGAAACAACATATTTTTATGTGCGACCTTTAAGTCCACAGATTTGTAAAAAGCCGAACCAAGATTGAATGTATTTGATGCAAAATGAGTTTATAAAGAAAATAAAAAGTGTAATGTTTGACTTTAGTGGGTCAAAATTTACATTATGTTTGTTTAATCTAAATATATTTTATGAATTTATTATTTATAGCTTTCATATAAGATTAGAACTAAAATATTGTTGGTAACCCGGGTTGTATCAGTATTAAAGATTACCTAGCTTGACCCGTTTCGACCCAAAGAATTTATTTTCGGACTGATCAATGACATATATATTCATAAGGTGTGAATTTCTGATGCTACATAAAAAATGGTTACGGACCTTACACGAAATTCACGGGTTTAAGTTAACCTGACGAGTTTGTGGGTTCACCCGTTTTACATTTTATACTTTAAGCGTAATTATATTTTACACATTTCTATTTCATTCTTAAATTTGTAATCTAAGAGTATTAATGTGCAACTGTTAACTTTGCCTTTTCTTTTAAACAAAAAAAATGTAGATATGTTTTATTGCTATCATAAACAATGTTTAGGTCTATAAAATAGTTATAAAGCAATTATTGAATTAATAAAGAGTTAATATAATTGTCTGAAATAGTGCAGACACCATATAGATTACAGTCATATATACAACACCATCTACAAGATAAAACTATGTTCAACTTATGGATCTATGGTTATGATGCAATAAGTTTAGATTCGGACTCCATGGGTATAAAAAAAATCATAGGATTAAGATTAAAAGTATATATTATTTATATATGTGAATTGGTAATTTTACTTGGGTTCTCTTCTTTCAATTTATGGGGTCCCTAAATTTTCAAACTTTCTTGGCTTTACTTTCTCCAATTTTCTTAATTTGTTTAGTAATTATATTTGTATAGTGTCTCATTCATTTTATGAAATCAAAGCAGAGTATACATGTAGTAATACTTCATTGTTACGTTGATCAAATCCAGTTGTTCATTATTCTTGGTTTTAAAAAGCGCGAAGCGCACAAAAGCGACGGGTTCTAAAACTGAGGCACAAAAGCGGCGGGCTTTTTGTACGCGAGGCGCAAGGCGATTATATATTTTTTTATATATTGAATTTACATACATGTACAACCTGAAAAACATGATGTACCACAATCTGCTGCACAAATACATGGTCTGCACATAAGGTGCGCGCCTCAGAGAGGATTTTTAACCCAAAAAGTGTGCCTTAGCTGTGCTTTCTTTACAGCCTGCGCCTTAGGTTACATAAGGCACTGAGGTTTCACCTCGGTGTGCAGGCACGCCTCAAGCGCGCTTTTTAAACCAATGTGTTTGGAAGCCCTCAAGGCGTTATTTATATGTAATGTTACCGATGTGTTTGGAAGCCCTTACTATGTTACACCATAGGTTTTATGCAATCGTCGATATCTAATCTACTGCGTGAATCTGTCAAAGCTAACGATGGTTCCTACCGGTGACACATCGATTCATCCAGGTCTGGCGTGTATCCCTTACCATCCCGTAATGGCTACAATCCATTTATAAGTAAATGAGTCAAAAAAATTAGTTTTAGCATTGGCTGAATCTCTTTGGTAACATCTTTAAGATATAATTATTTTTGTATTACACATGAAAGGACTCAAGGCAAAAAAAAGGTTATTAAAAATAAGGTACCTCCATACTGAGATTGTTTTTGTATTTATATTTTCTGCAGATATGCAAGGCACTTACATAATTGCCATGTAAGAATTTTTTTTTTAAAACTAAAACCCATTTTTATTTACTACATGATTGAAGTTTTAACACATACAATTGCATGGCTCTTATTAGATAGCATCATGATTACGTTAGTGGGATCAATTATACATCTACTTTTAACAGTTCAAAAAGATACATGTGCTTGTCGTTATGTATGTGACTGAATTTTTCGAACATCGGTGTTAATAAGACTAGATTTGATTTCTAATCAATTTTTTATGTTCCTTCTAATGAAGGCATTGGTAATAACTTGATAAGGAAAATAAATCTAGATTCTAGACCGAAGAGGAATTCATTTGGATTTTATAAAATCTCAAACACTTCAACTGGATGGCAATTTGGTAACAATCATGGGAGGGTTTTTTTTGTTTTTTACACATTAACTTACTTACAGGTGAATCCATACACAAGCTGAAAGTATGCGACTTCGGATATAAGTTGCATGCACAGTTTCAGGTTATATCCACACAACTGTAAGCGCCTACGCTTTCTACACAGGTTACGAAGCTGAAAGTATGTCTATACTTTTGAGAATTCTGTGTTTAGGGGGTTGTTTGGTAACAATTTTTACCTGGTGTTTGAGAGTAGCAAGACTCTTGGTATGCATATAAGATTGTGGAATGACACCATTAGATGGGGGGATTCAGATAGACCACATAGTAATGTCTGCGATGAATGCACAACATTAGATAGGGGGTGTTAGGTAATTTGTATAATGCACAATACAAGTCTTTGATAAGCAAACAAGTACCAAAAATCCTAAAAGAGGCAAGTCATAATGGAAAGAAGGCGGCTTTCTCGAATTGAATTCGTTTTTGTTGAGCCAGTTGAGATGCGGCACTGTGATCGAAGTTGTACAAGTCTTTTACGTTGTAATGTTGTTTTCATTATGAAACATGTTTGCATGTTGGTGTAATTTAAGTTGGTCGATGTTTTAGGTTCTGTATTGTAGTGGATTTTACGTGGTTAATGTTTGATGTCATTTAACCTTCACTGACGCAACTGGTTCCATCTAGCGTTTGTGTATGCTGCGTCTAAATTTCTAAGCCCCCGGCCGCAACGCGGCGGGAGTTCCATCTAGTTATACTAATTTAGATCTGCAATAAATATACGTATCTTAGGGGCTGTTTGTTTCAGCTCTTAATTGGCTCTTAATCGTTTAGACCTCTTATGAGTTCAACACTTCATGGTTCAGACTGTTTGTTTCACGAGCAGATGCCTGAATGATTTAGATATGTGTCTCTGAATGGTTAAACATTATACTAAGGGGTTGTTTGTTTACCTCTTAATGGTTCAGACATCTTGCTGGTTCAGTACTTAATGGTTCAGACTGTTTGTTTTTCCAGCATATGTCTAAATGGTTAAGACATTTGCCTCTGAACGGTTAATCATTATACTGGCTCTTAATGGTACATACCTCTTACTGGTTCAACACTTAACCATTCAGAAGTTGCCAAACAACCCCTAAATCTAAATGGTTAAGACATCTTATCTGAATGGTTAAGACCTCTTATCTGAATTGGTCATACATTTGCCTCTTAATGGTTAAGCATTATACTGGTTCTTAATGGTTCAGACCTCTACCTATTACTAGTTCAACACTTAATGGTTGAGACCTCTTACTAGTTCAACGCTTATTCATTCACAATTTGTCAAACAATCCCTTAGTTTTTATTTTCTGTTTAGTTTCAATAATAAGTTACTACTACATTAACATTGCAAGGCCAATGATCTCTAGATCAAGTGGTTGAAGGCTTGCATTTCTCTTGAGAGATGCAAGTTCAACTCCCACTTGGTGCAGAGTGAGGCATTGGTGGGCAATGATAGGAGACCTAGGGAAGCCTGGGTTCGATCCTTGAGCCAAACGGGTTTTACCGGTAATTTCACCGTCGTGCCTACGGGCGGGTGGGTTACCGGGTTTTCCCCGGAATTGGTGGTGGACTCGGGTTACTCTCAGAGTACTCCGTTTGGTCCAGTGGGTGCCCCGAGAGTGCTCAGGATTGATTCGTTGGCCGTTAAAAAAAAAAGATTGTGTATATAAATAGATATAAATAGATCGAACAGGCTATTGTTAATCTCATCTTCTTCACAAGCTCATTAAATAACAAAATAGTACGTTATATCATTAAAAACCACCACCCTCATTTCACCATAGAAAAACATGCATGCAAGTTTCAAAACACAACGGAATCTAATGAGTGGCTTTGTGGTTTACTACATATACTTCCAAGTTTAGCATATCCATCCATACCGGCCATATATTATTTGCCTTCTGCCCTTCTACAGTTCCAATATCAGGTCTGCACACAAAATATATAACAACAACGCATTAGAAATTGATCGGTACATGTAGGACTACGGTTGAATGTAGAATGCAGTACGTATTTGTAGTTAAGTCGCGACCCCTGAACGGAAATTTTAACCATTGCGTACCCAGCCTTGAAAAAGCCCTAACATTCCCGTCCCTCCCATAAACTGAGTTAAGTTATCAAGTTAAATGACCAATTTACCCCTTGAAAAGCGTCCCTATGGTTTGTAACCTGTTTGTTATTTGAGTACCCCGACGTTCAATATTTTTTACCCGCTAAATTCAAAAATTACAACTTCATTCTAAGTCCCTATGGTGATCACTGAGTAGTCAAACGCGTCCCAAGGGTGTTTAATTCGTATATAATATAACTAGGTTATCACACGGGATTGCTTCCCGGGCTGATGAAAGTAACTTATATTATTATATATTTTTATGCATAAAGTTTAGACAAGAAAAACTAAATTAAAAACTTTAAGTTTGAAAGGGGGTTTGAAGTTGTATGTTTAAAATATTATTTTGCAGTTTACACAGATAATGTATTAGTCAATTCTTTAAATAAACAACATTTATGTATGATTGTCTTTTGATTCTTACAAATATACATAGAGTGAATGGCTAAAGCTTTATGAAATATACTTTAGAACGATGGAAGATAAAAGTTAAAAAAAAAAAAAAACAATGAAAACAACCAAGGTTTTAGCTAACGGAATCAAAATTCAACAGATTATATATTACAAGCTACCAAAAATTTCTTTATAGACGACATTGGAAGTCTTATTTGTTTGTTTTCCATCGGCGTAAATATAATCGAAAGCAATCAACCCGTATCAACCGTAAATAACAAAAACCACCAAAATTATTAATATGCATCAACCGTTTATAACAAATATCACCAAAATAATTAACAAAAGTAGATAAACTATTTAAACTGTAAATTATACTTAACAAGACTATAAATTATATAAATAACTAAACTCATAATCCATTTAAACCGGAATTAACATAGTTATCCAAAATTACATCCGACACCACGGTGGTCAAAGATGAAACATTTATCAAATGAACGAACATAAACGAACTTACCGCCGAACAGTTCACGAACTGTTCGCTGAATGTTCGGTTCGTTTACAGCCCTAGTTAAAGTTAGTACCATTTCACTTTTGCCTCCTAGCGCCCACACACATATACATTATATGTGCACACCACAAGCGGGGCATCGGGAAACAATGGTCGAAATTGTCGTTTGGGGGACGCGACCTGACACCGCCCTATAAGCACTGGGATGAAAATTGCATTTTACTCATAAATAAATAAATAAATAAATTATATATATATATAAAGTATATCGTACATTACGGCTTAACGTACTTCACGTACAACAACGTACGTGATTTGTTATATAACATGCGTGATTAATGTTTTCAATATGCGTGATTATTGTGTTTCAACATGCGTGATTTTGGATTTTTGAGTTATAACGTGCGTGATTTTAAAATGAACGTGCGTAATTACCTGTCGTACGTTAAGCCGTAATATACGTTAACCTTCCTCTCTCTCTCTCTATATATATATAGGGGAGCGCTAAAATGAGAATCACCTCCAGTTGTAAGAACCGTGAGAACTACACCGTACGGGGCGAGGTGGACCAAATTTTTTTTTCATAAACGTAGATGCATGTATTATAAACACATTTGTAAAAAAAATTCAAAAAAAATGTCGGGTGTGTAGTTTTCAGCACCCAAAGTTTGCGTTTACGGGACCCGTAAATTTTATTTAAAAAATTTACGGGACTCGTAAACACAAATTTGTGGTGTTCAAAACTACACACACGACATTTTTTTTTTTTTGAATTTTTTTTACAAATGTGTTTATAATACAAGCATCTACGTTTATGAAAAAAAAATTTGGTCCAACTCGCCCCGGATCAAAAAGTTATCACGGTTCTTACAACTGGAGGTGGTTCTCATTTTTGCGGTCCCCTATATATATATATATATATATATATATATATATAGGGTGAGGTTCCTGTAAAAATGACCTTTTTCGTGAGAAGTGTGAGAAGGCAAAGAAATTGACATGTAGGCATCATGTTTTGAACTTAGTCATGATGTTTTGGGTTGTTTTGGCAAGAAAAATACCAAACATAACAATTTAAAACACAATGCAACGTATTATGGGTGTGAAATTTAAAACACACTACTCAACACTTAAAACACACTAGTTAATGTTCTTGGCATGGTGTTTTAAGTTTTAAGCCTAGAATTCATTGCATTGTATCTTAAATTGTTATGTTTGATGTTTTTCTTGCCAAAACAACCCAAAACATTATGCCAAATTTCAAAAACATGATGTCTACATATGAATTTTTATGCCTTCTCACACTTCTCATGAAAAGTGTCTTTTTTACAGGATCCTAAGACTATATATATATATATATATATATATATATATATATATATATATACACATAGATAGGGGAATGCTAAAATGAGAACCACGTACCTCGAGTTGTAAGAACCGTTCGAACTACACCGTAGGGGGCGCGGTGGACCAAATTTTTTTTCATAAACGTAGATGCATGTATAAAAAACAACATTTGTAAAAAAAAAAAATTCAAAAAAAAATGTCGTGTGTGTAGTTTTGAGCGCCACAAGTTTGTGTTTACGGGACCCGTAAATCTGGCCGGAAAATTTACGGGTCCCGTAAACACAAACTTGTGGTGCTCAAAACTACACCCACGACATTTGTTTTTGAATTTTTTTTACAAATGTTGTTTTTATACATGCATCTACGTTTCTGAAAAAAAAATTTGGTCCACCTCGCCCCGGATCAAAAAGTTCTCGCGGTTCTTACAACTCGAGGTGGTTCTCATTTTAGCGGATACTTACATATATATATATATATATGTGTGTGTGTGTGTGTGTGTGTGTGAGAGAGAGAGAGAGAGAATCTGTCGTATGGTGCCGTTATTGTTTTACAGGGGAGGCCGGATTCCGCCGTATGGCGTCGCCCGGGGCGGTGTGCGGCGGCGCGATGGGGCGCTATAGCCCGGTTTGGAGTTATGTCGCGTACCACTACGGAGGGACTAACGAATATGGTTGAAAGCCAGACATCTAAGTTCCTAAAGGGTAGGGACCGATTGCGAATCTTTTTTCAAATAATAGGTACATATTAATAAAATTGTAATTAGAGTAAATTGCAATTTTGGTCCATATGGTTTAGGGGTTATTGTTATATTTTATATAATCCAAATGTATAATTTTCATACTAAGGCTTCAATTTTACGGTTTTTATCTACCACACTAACTTTATCCAACTTATATCTACTCATGCCAACAATGATCACATAATTAAATACACAAAAATATACAGGAGCATGTGCCTCTTGAAAGCAAGTTGATTTTGTATTTGTTGGTATGTTCATTAATTTTAATCGAAAATCAGAAGTGGAATGAAGTAAAATGCATATGATATGGATGAAAAAGAACACTAAGACAGTACATATATTATAACGAATAAAAAAAATAAAGTCAATAAGTGAATTATATAGAAATTATAAATTGAAACAATGTCATTGTAATATGATTATTTGATAGGTTACCTCAGACAATTCTTACCCACCGTCGGGACGAGTTTTTTTTCCAAAGTAGTGTTGGTGGAAAAACTATTTACCAAAATAGTGTTTCTTGAAAACTATTTACCAAAATAGTGTTTCTTGTTTATTTTGTATTTATTTTTTCTTTTTTAACCAATATATTAAACTTTCTTTATATATTTCTAATAAATTGATCAAATATTTATGTTTTATTCTTTAATTATTTATATTTTTTAATCAATCTAATATTCTTTTATTTATTAGATTTTTCCGATCAACATTTTATACTTTTTAAGCAATATTTTTTTTTTCTTTTAACTAACACTTGCTCTTAAAAAAAAAGACCTTTCAATCAAAATGTGTATACGACGGACCTGAAAAAATTGATAAACCAAATATATGACATGTTGAATCTACACCATAAAATTGATAGTTTGATGGAAAATTAGATATAGGTTTATGAAATTCGTAATTCGTAATAAAAATAAAATAGTATGAATTCATGATATTTTATTTTATAATAGCTGAAATTCGTAATATCATTATCAGTAAATAGTATGAATTCATAATATTTTATTTTATTAAATAACATCATAATAATTACATATTCGTGAATCCGTGATTACCTTATACCCAGTGTTGCAGAAATCGGCCTAGGCGGCCGATTAATCGGCCTAGGTGGCCGATTAATCGGCGCCTAGGCGCTAGGCGGCCACTTACTGCCTAATTTTGAGCTAGTCGGTCAATTAATCGGCCATGGTCAAAGTCGGTACCTAGACGGTCAAAAATCGGATTAATCGGACTATATTAATCGGTCAAAATCGGTCCTAGGCGGTCAAAATTGGTCAAAATCGGTCAAAATCGAACCATACTATCTGAAACTTGAAGTATTTATGTGAATTTTGAAGTATTATTTTTATATTATTGGGTATATATATATAATTTTGAAAAAATACATATAAAAATCCCATTCCGATTAATCCCTATTAATCCCTAGGCGGTACCTCACCGCCCGACTAGCGCCTAGCGCCTTCTACAACATTGCTTATACCTGTTGTTGAATACCTTCTGTTCTTGCATTCTCCTTCAAAGACATTTTGGGAATTCACAAAGGAGGTAGCGGGGACAAAAAAGCTAAAGATATAGTTCGGGGTCTCGTCATGGTTACGTGTTGGGCTATTTGGAAAGCTATGAACGAGAAAATTTTTGCTACTGGTAGAGGGAATAGCGAAGATATTTTTGGGGAAGTGAGATCTATAGGTTTCTTTTGGTTAAAAAACAGATCCAAACATAAGAACATTGTTTGGAGAGAGTGGTGTAATTATCATTTGTATATGTTGTAGTTTTGGTTTTGGTGCGGTCCTGTTTCTTTCAGGCCGGCTGGTTTTAATAAAATTCTCTTTTCAAAAAAAAAATAAAATACCTTCTGTTCTGGATCCATTACCTTCCACTTCTTGGTGGATTACCTTTTGTTCTTGCCTAATTACAAGATTCTTTGATTTTTGATTCTGTTTGTTTCGTTGATGGTTATTGTTTGTTAACTACAATTTTTTTGTTCATTGATTGTTGATTCATTTAAAGAGATTGTGTTGATTAAAAAAATCATTGTTAAAAAAGTATAAAGATGATTGGAAAATCGAAGAAATGTAAAAAACATTAGATTGATTGAAAAATATTAATAATCAAAGAATAAATAGATATTTGATTAATTTAATAGAAATATAAGAAAGATTATTATGTTAGTTAAAAAAGAAAAGAAAAGAAAAACAAAATAAACAAGGAACACTCTTTTGGTAAATATTTTTCAAGAAACACCATTTTGGTAAATATTTTTTTCACCAACACTAGTTTAGGAAAAAAAACTCCCGTCGGGACAAAGCAATATTCTTCATAGGATAGCATTGAACCGATTCCATTGATTGAAGAACGCCAACTCAGAGTTGTAAGATCTACATGGGGCAACCCAAATACAACATCAACCTTTTTATTGTCAAACCCAAACTTGCATTCCACTACATAGGACCTCCACTCCTTCAAAACCACTAATTTATAAAATAAAATAGACAATATTGAAGCATGGTTGTAAAAATCCCGACTAGTCTCCGATTAGTCGCCGATTAATCACTAATCGGAGGTTCACCGATTAACTGCCGATTTATCGCTAGGCGGTCAATGACGGTCCTATTCTGGCCAAATTTTGGTCAAACGTCGGCCAAATTTCAACCAAACCTTATAAATTCCTTCCAAATACTTTAAAAAAATGGTCAAGGGGTTAAAACATGTCTACTTTAAAAAAATACATATAAAAGTGTGTGTATATGTAACTAAAAATTACATATAAAAATTTCAATCCGATTAATCCTTGTTAATCCCGATTAATCGTTAGTCCCGCCCGGCTGGCGCCCAATGATTCTTACAACACTGTATTGAAGTATCTTTAAAACCACTAATTTATAAAAAATAAAATTACACAATATTGAAGCATCTTTAAAAACCACCAATTTATAAAAATAATTTTGAAGGAAAAAAAGTTTCAATTTAGATGTAGCTAAAATGTCTTACAAAACAAAAACATATTTAATGCTTCTTGAATAAATTTTGGATCCTACCAATACCAAGCATTGTTTTAATCCATTTATTTGCTTTTTTTAATATCTATTTTAAAATGTGTTTTATGTAATGGTTATTTACCGAAATACCTTGCACATGCCTCTCATGTGACCATGGTTTAACTATAAGTTGGATGGAGTTAGTGTGTTGGACCATAACTGCAATAATATAGAAAACCTTGGTATGAAAATTTGCAAGACATTTGGATTATGTAAAATATAGCAATAATCACTAAACCACATGAACCAAA